>OY740774.1:80298019-80816544 GCA_963513935.1 Aphrophora alni
CTCGCCTATAAGTCTTACAACATGTCACAATAGTTCATTTATGAAGCTTAAATCAGCATCCAATGATTCTAAACGTGTTTTTATAATACTGATTAATGAAAGTTGTCAAACACAAAATTTCGTGGGTTGTTGTCGGGAACACAACCACAATCATTTTAGCTGTCATCTTTGTGATATTAGAGGAAGGGTAGGGTGTAAATGAATAAAGTCTTGGTGAATATAAATGATGTATAATTATATTTATCAAATGCCAATATTATGAGAAGTAAGGTACATATGGTATAGTGTTTCTTTTGATATTTCTAACTTAGCACACTTACTAATCTGCTTATAATTTTACAAATTTTATTTATTTATTTATTATTTGTTTATTGTACAAAATATTTCTTACAGAAACATGTGCATTGTAAATATCAATATACTCTTACACTATAGTTCCAACCTAAAATTATCACAACTATATTATTTTAATTTAACAAACATTTTATATTTCAAGCAATTTGCCTTATTGTTAATTTTAAAATGGACTTAAAAATTATTAATTTATGTTATAACAAACTGATTTATCCTTTAATTTAATTTCTAAAATGTAAAAACTAAACATTTTACGTCGACATAGACCTAGAGATATAATATTTGTTTCTCAAATATAATAAACTTTTTTCAAAGCTTGCTCCTTAATAACAATTCATCAGATATTATTGCTTAATAATATTGTAGCTTCTGCTATTCTCTACAAATCAACACCAATTTCATCATCTTATCTCTTCACAATCCAAAGTTACATAATCCAAACTCTGTGTGACATTGTAATTTTAATATTTCTCACAAGCACAACCCCTCACCACTGCACATTCCAACTACCAACCATTTTTAGATACATACATTAATTCTCTGTCCAAACAATTATTATTATTAGATTTATAGTTTATGTCTAAGATTTATAGTCTAAGTGAGAAAAATCTTCATTTTTTTTTTTTTTTTTTTTTTTTTTTTTTTTTTGTCGACAGTTTTTGTAAAGACCATGTATTGGTATTTTACTATTTTTTTGTGAATTGAGAAATATAAACCTAACCTTTTAGCTGCTTTGAAGTTTTTTCATTAAAACTGATTTTTTCAAATTAAAATTTTGAAAATTGATATTATTTTTTACACACTTGTATTTATAAATAGAACACAAAACTATTGTATATCTTGAAAAAAATTAGAAATTTTTTTGTATTGTAGTTAGGTGTTTTTTTAGTTTTAAGTGGAATTATTCCTTCCGTAAGAGCAATTTTTTTCATTCCTGCTGTACTAACTTCAAAGTGTTTTTACATCACACATTTCTTTTTATTATATAGATAAATTGATTGGACCTTCCTCTAAAAAAAACTATATTTTACAAGTTGGTTTAGCAATTATATTACTATTTTTTGTGAATTTAAAAAAATGCTGGCAAAATGCACTGAAAAAACCTATCCCTAAAGAGTACAGGACAGTTCTAGGGTAATCGAACATTACAACTTCAAAAAGAGGAAAAAATTAACCTACAAATAACTCTTGTAGATAGAAATTTAATAAAGTTTGACATGTGAGCTAGGTTTACATTAGTGTGTTATGATTGCTACTAATAAGTAATATTCAACATACTTCAAACTTTGAAATTTTTTAGTAGTCCATTCTTATCTGCAAGTGGGATATGAGCAAATGATATTGTGTACATTAATAAGCTACAGTCTATTCAAGTTGTTGTTTCGGTGGCGTTAATACCTCCTACCAACATGGCCGCTGATAAACAACAGACATTCCTTACTTTCGACTTAATTCTTGAAGATGAAAAAATGTAATGTCAGAGGTTCAGATTATGAGTTGGCTTGCCTTTGATTAATACTTATTTATCTGTTCAGTAGACACTCTTTGTGCAAAACGTTAATGTTCAGGAATTGGATGTTTAATGTTTTCAACCCAGTGTTTAAAATGGCCTGCTAAATTAAGAATCTTCTAAATTATGACCAAAGGAAAATTTATGCTAACTGGCACAGCTGTATTGCATGGAGTATATATTTTTTGATTTAAAAAAAAAATTTGTCTCCTGTCACATCAGCTTTTCAGATATGTGCAGAGTATTGTATAATATAAACCTCTGCAACAATGCAATTTAGAAAGAATATTTATTTTTACTTATCATTCTTAGTGGAATATAATTAAATAAAAGAGAAATCAAGATACAGTATATTGAATACCAGTCATCATCCTCAGTTACATTCAATGAACTTTCTTGGGTTTGTGTGTTTGTAACATTAAAAATGACAACTTAATCATTGAAATGTCGTCTTGTTTCTTGTGGAAAGTTGTGTGATTTGATGATTGAAGTTTCCATACATATTGTTAAATTTAAATGAATGTATTTAGTAATAAAAATTCTGCTAGGAATAAAAACAAAGCCTCTGTTCCCAGAGCTAAATTGACTATATACTTTAAATTTTACGCTGCGGTCGCACATTGATTCTCTAATAAACTACTTGACAATATAAAAAATTGCAAAATTGTATCAAAAATCTGTTAAAGCTTTTTAAACTCTGACTGTTGGACATTGATGACATAGAGGCTTTGTTAGGGGTGAATGTATACTACTGGGTAAAATTATAATGTACGTGAGTGTATGTGTATATAGTCTAGAATTGTTACTAACATAAGTGTGTTTGTGCATTATGTTGTTATGAATATATGAGTAAATTTGAGTGTGTGTTATAGTAGTGTCTGTGTGCATGTATCAGTGAAGTATAAAAAACTTTAAAATTAGTTTTATAATTAATCTAATTCCTAGAGATGTTTAGTCTGTTGTATTTCAAGTATATCTTTGCTTTTTGTTTGTTTCGTTAATAGCATTAATATAACTGCTCCTGAATAACTGCTTTCAGTACTCTATTTGTTTTATGATTATTTAATGATATGGAGCCTCAAAATGGGCTAGCCCTAGAGGTAGAAAAAATTTATTTTATTTTCTACCTAAATTACTTCTTATTTTTTGTCTTTTTCTCTATCATTTTTTCCTTCTTTTTTCTTTTGTTTTTGTTTTCCTTATCACCTACTAAAGGATAATATGTTAAATTATAAACAATGTTTGTTTATATATTTAGTTTGTAAGCATGTTTATTGGAAAATGTTTGCTGTGAAAAGAGAAAATAAATTACTTAAAAAAAAGAGAGAAAAAGTAAAACTAATTATCCATCAGGAGGTTGATACTGAGACCGTGACGGATATAAGAATAAATGGATAATAGAATAAGTAGCTTTAAGAGGAAGAACGGCTCATGTCACTATCGGAAGCACATTTCATCTATTGGAATTAAGTTTAACTTTATGCAGATTTTTTCTGATAAGATTATTAATAAAGTTTGGTTTGAAGCATAATACAGTAGTACTATTTCAAAGATAAATTAAATGAACATTGAAGTGTTGTAATTGTTTTTTTTATTACACTATACAATACTAATGGTATACTAATTGTTTTGGTGTTAATATCCAATTGGTAACAACACGGAAACAATTGTTTTTTATACTTGTGCAGTATTCTGGTTTTAAAGTTATTTGATAATGATGGATTGTTTATATTATTAAAAAGGTTTAATCGGACATTTCCTGTGCATGTGAACATTCTTTGTACAGAAATGATGGGTCATATGACCTAGTAAATAAAGAAACACAATTTTACATTACAGATATATTGAATATTTGTTTATTATGGTTGCTATATGATGACTGGTAACTCCCATCATTGTAATGCCACTATGCTGGTATGGCTGAACAATTGTTTAATTGTGATAGAACAAAAATTCGAACACAAGATCTCACAAAAATTATGTTTACTGAATCAAACACGTTTCAACAACAAAGTTGCCATCCTCAGTGATACATTATGGCTATCTAATTACATTGTTCTATCTAATATTATCTCACAAGTCAAGCTCAATATTTATTTATGTTTAATTATGCACCAGCTAGCTTGAATTAAAAATTTAGGAAACTAATTTAATTTACAGCTGACATTAAACCTTTAATAAAAGATAATAGAAATGAAATAGAATGATTTACTAATTGAATAACAAAATAAAAATAAGAAAAGACAAGTTTAGTACAAAAAAGGAAGCTTACGGAGATTTTAAAATTAATTAGGCTTCCAAGTTCATTGTTCCAATATGTTTTGATGATAACATTTAAATTGTTTGGTTTTAATAGTTCACTCACTCTGTGGTATGGTTTTTATGTAAACACAATACTTAATATATGCATATACTTAACGTATGTCACTTTGGTAAATATAAATTTCTTTTAGATAAGTTTTAAAGCAACAAAACATTAATTATTTTCTAGTTATAACACAATGCTCTGACTCTCCATCTTGACATTGTTTTACCTCTTTTACTTCCTTTCACAGAGATTGATTTCACATTTTAAACTCATATCACAAATTATGTTCCTTAATTTATAGATATTGTTTCTTTATATGAATACATATACAATTAAAATATGGAATAATTATTGGATGAAGTGAATATTTTTCGTTACATAAATTTTACAACTAAAAATTCTTAAATCAATTAACGAATAGCAGTGAATGATGAATTATTTCAGATGTAATGATTATACCAGTTTTGTACAAAATAAGAAACATTATAAAATTATTAGGTGGAGGAGACCAGTATGAGCATGCACAATAGACTTAATTTAGATTTTGTAATGTCTTTCTATAAATGAAGCTTAGATGGTTATATTGTGTATCTTATTGTATCAATGTAATACTAGTTCATATCACAAATTTTATGTGAAATCTATCTCAACGGAAAAAATTTAAGTCTTCTTCAAATTTGATTGAAAATCTATCTTATCTAGACTTTGATTGTATTTGTTAACTAGTAAATTCTCTTTTCAAAATGGCAGTCATTCAAATTTATCAAAATGATTAACAAAATCATGATTTATCTTCTAAAAACTATATAATAACATCCAAATAAACTTTGAAAGTAATTTACCTAATTTTTGATGTTTTTGAAAATTTTAGAAATGATAAATATGTTAATTGAATTTTACTGGGAAATTAGTGTTCATATTCTAAATTCTGAGGACATTTACAACTGATTACTAATTAGAAGGGCATTGTCATGCAGAGTTATCAATTATGTAAATAAATTATCTTGTTTTGTTTTGAGGTTTCAAAATAGCACCTGTTCAAATAAAGTAAAAAGCTCCTCAACATGTATGATTACTGTTGGTAGAGGATTTTGAACATATGCTTTTAGGTGTATACATCATATATTCTGTGTTGGGTGCACTGCGGATATTTATCAGTTTCAAATAATCATCATTCTAAAGACATATTGTATTGTAATTGTATGCAAATCAGGGTGTGATGGTTGGATGTCTGAGGCTGGGAGTTGCATGACTGGCATGTTGGCTACGCTTTGTAATCATTGCCGTTTCCATGACGACCATGCATTGTAGTTGGTTTTTTCAAGTCTCAGGCAATTTCCGATGGTTGCAACCGGTGAATCACTGCAACACCTCGTTGATTTTTCAATTACGTTTTCTTGATGGAGAACTTCCTTTTCAGTGGTCTTTATTAAAATGTTGAATGAAACTACTTGAACAATTATCTTATATAAATCACTTAGTTTTTTGTAACATTCTAATGTTCGGTGAAACACAAATTAGCTATAGAACTATGAATAGTTCAACTGTTACAAAAGGTCATTTACAGAAAAGTTGATAAAATGGAGGTCTCTTTAAACTACAAATTCTATTTTTTCACTTACAATGGCTTGCAATAGCTCATTTTATGCAACTTCAAAATCTATATACAATGATTACCGTATGTATTTCTCACTATACAAAAAAAATACTGTTATCACTAAACAGCTAAATTTGTAAATAACAACCTCAAATTTAGCCAAAAATCAGTAACAGCTGGTGGTAGCTGGAATTTTAGTCAAATTTAGCAAGTAAGGTTTTTACTATGCATGTGTTATGACATGATAGAAATTATCAACAATTCTTAAATTTGGCTCTTTGAAACAGTAGTTTCTTTTATCTATATCCTACAGAAATCTATAATAACTCTTTTAGATATTACTGGTGTACAATTTATCTCCGGTGGAGGGGGGAGTTTCTAACTCAGATAACGTAAACACCCTTGTAGAAACAAAAACAATCCAACATTTTTTAGAGCAAAAAATTTAATTTGCTTATATCTTATATAAGTATGTACCCTAACAAAACTCATAGGTTTTAAGACTCATTCACAGTATTTGTTTTGTTTTGTTTTGCTTAACAACTTTCTAAATTTTTTCCCCCTTTACAGCAGGACCAGATGGTGAGGACCAAAGTGGTGGTAGCCCTTTACCCTTTTAAAGCAATTGAAGGAGGTGATCTGTCATTGGAAAAAGTAAGTTCTAATATACTTTAAACAGTTTTCATACAATTTTGATTTTATAAGCAGCCTATTAGTACAAGTGTTCATATTACATCTATATTAAGCCTGCACTTTTTTATTGAAATAAACTATTTGGTCTTTTGATAGATATAAGCGATATATATATATATATAATTTTAGATAGGTTTATATTGACCTTGGAATTTATACGGAATGCGAAAATGGAAGCTATTAAAGATGAAATATCTCGGCGCCATATTAATAAAGGTTCTTTATGAACTAACTCTGTTGGACAAAAATATGATTACGAAAATATTAATGAGTTGAATATTGAAATATCTAAAATACTGAAAAACTAACTGAAATTTGACCATTTTGTTTTCTTTCCTTTTTTTCATTGAAATGCCAAATCCCATCTTTGTTGTCGTTTGATGAAAAAGGATGAACAAAAGCAACAAATAAATTTGTGTCTTGATTAATTTCATTTTTTGTAAATAGCCATTGTCTATTTAAATACCTATGTAACCTAAAGTCGGGACCAAGAATTATGTTGAATTCACAATTTTTTTAAAATCTGCAGTTAACTTTCAGTCTAATTATACTGTCTGATTTTGACAAAATGTAGCATTCAGGTTAAATTTTTCAATATTTTGGAACAAATTCAAACCTGCAAGATCTATAAAACCGTTTGATAATAGCGGCAGTTTTTAGCCAATTTTTATATCCTATTTTCTTCAGTGTCCACGTTTATATTGTATTTTTATATTATACAAGAGATTATAAGTGTTTATATGGGAGGTGTACATCAGCTGACAAAATTAGAAAAACAGAAATTAAAATTGTATATCAGAAAGACCAGTTAAAAACATGTTTTTGTGAAATTTAAAGGAAAATTTTCTATAATATTTAATCTGTATTTGCAAATGTATGCTGTACAAAGTGGCCTACAGAAAACAAAAATATGTTAGTTTTCTCACATCAACTTCATTTTTACTAATTTTTATTTTCAAAGGGGATAATTTAATTTCTTGCTAGAGCTCCACTACTTTTCAATACTTAAGTGATGGTGAAATCAACCTCTAAAATTTAAATGTAAGAGTTGAGCAGCATTTTAAAACCTGTTAAAGTTTCTTGTTTTTAAGAATTATAAAAACCTTTAAAGTATTAATTTTTATATTGATATAATATTTTATTTTTATTGGTATTTTTTTCCCCCACCATAGTTTTTAAAAGATGAGAAGACACAAGTGTTTTGTTTCATGGACCACTCTGTATAATGGAAAATTATTTCTTCTCATATCAAAATGCTGTGAATAGTATTTTTTTAAAACAAATGAAACATTTTATTGTGCACATATTCACAATTATCAATTATATAATAACATTTATAATAATATTTATACGAGTTCTTAAACTGGCAGAATTGAGCGAAAAGTTTAATAAATTGGAATTATAGAATTGCAATTTTTGATATAAAAGTTTATGTGGGTACTCTTTATTGAATTATATGAATGTAAAATTTGTATATCAACAGACATGACAAGCCATGGTAAAAATAACATTAAAATAATTACATAAATTCAGCAAATCTGATTAGTAATTTGTAAAACAAGTCTTTTAATTTATTAGTCTTTAATTTAATTAGTGTGTTTTGTTTGTTAAATAAAACGATGAGTTCTAGAGAGAAAAAATCCTTCTATGTACTGTAATTCTATTTATTTAATGGTTTAGAGGATTATATTCTTTCAAATTGTTTACTAAAAATTTTGGTTTTAGAGCTGAAAATAATTTCAACACAATTTAAGAGTTGCTATCTTCTAAAAAGTTTATTTATTTTTTTAAGTACTTAAAATAAAATTAGAATCATGTACAGTAATAAATATATATATATATATATATATATATATATATATATATATATATAGGTTCACATTAGAAAATTTGAACTACACCTTCTGGGGGATCCCTTTTTTGTGGCTGGTAAATTGGGATGTTTAAATGGTCATTCGGAACTTCACAGTAATCTCTCAGGAAATGATTTTATTAGCAAAAATTAAGATAAAAAGTTCATATAAAAAATAAGTCTGGAAACGTTTTGTTTCCCGATTAAAACCACTTTGTGTTTTTAAAAAGACACTATATCTTTAGGAGTAGATAAGATATTGAGTGAAGATTTTGTATTATATATGTAACCTTTTACCAGTATAGCAGAAAACCAAGACTTTATTTTATACATTTCAAAATGTGGGACGTTTAAAATATTTAATGTCAAAAATATCGAAAAGCAGCGGTTTTACTCTTTTAACAAAAAACATATTTTTTATATTTTTTCCTGTAGCTCAAAAGATAACAAACAGAGTTATCGACAAAAACCTAAAAATTGTATTTCTTGGTATTGTCTACAATACCCAAGAATGGACTAAAAACAAAACATTTTTGAATTTCAATCATTTTGATCTGCAAATATTTTTTTATTGTAGGCCTTAAGAATCAAATAAGGCTATTTAAACTAATTTCCTATTACTATGGTATTTGTTTTTTTTATTGTGTTTTTCGACTTCATTTTTGATTTTACACTAATTATCTCAAAAACTTCAAAAGATATGGTTTTGCGACTTATTTTTTACAATATGCCAGGTCATAAAACTTATAGGATAACCAAATTTACATTGTTTTTTATGCCCCGTGAAATTCATTATGGCCATATATTACAGGTAGATCAGAAATACGGGTGAATTCTTTCGGTAGTCGTAACTTGCTAATGAAGAGTTTTTGTACCTATGTTTATATGAATTTTTTGTCTTATTTTTAGCTATAGAATCATTTCCCGAGAGATTGCCGTGCGGTTCCGACTCACCCTGTATAAAAAGGCAGTTCAATTTGATTTTGTTTTCTGTTGTTATTTAAAATGCATCAAACTATTGTCACACTTATGCAGCACTTGTATATGTATGAAAATGAACTGACTCTCAACTCTTATCGCTGGTGTAGGATCATGGTATCATTTTATATCATGATTTTGGTAGGATCATTTTATATTCCTGGCTCCAGATTGAACAGGTCAAATCTCTGTAATAGCTAGTTTCCAAAAAGAGAAATTAGCTTATATATGACGTGGATAACTAATAGGGACCAATTGTCGAGATTTTTTAAAATTGAGTTTTAATATAGTTTTACTAAAAATAAAATTGTTAACATTTTAAGACCAAGTCCTCGAAATAGCTTAAAATTTGGCTATTTATTATTTGGATTTTCCTTTATAAACAGTTAAGATAATAAACAAACAAAAATTAATATTAAAACAAAATTAAGTGTAGTAAGTATTAATAATATTTCAAATTGAGCGCTTGTCATGCGGAAGTTTCAGCATCACATATCACATGCGGCTCAGGATCTTCAAGATTCTTATTAATTGGTTCTTCAGGACAGGTACTTGGGAGTAGGACAGATCAAATCAAAATAGAATAATTAATTATTAATATTTTTTTAGTAATGTTTATTCAATTTAAAAACTGATTAATGTTATCAATGAAAATGGACCATTTGTCGGTGAAATTTACGCTAGCTGAAAGAATAGGTACCAAGTGTCGTAGAATGTATTATTTATGGCAGACATCATTTTAATTTTTGTCTAAAATAATCGAAGTTTAAACAAACTCTAGAGTTCAGGGGAAGCCAATTTCTGACGCTATTTTTTCACTAGGAAAAGGTACGAATGTCGCTCCTATGTTATAAAAGCCATAATGACATTTGGTTCCTTTCTCTAACAATGAAGGACCTTCAAAATAACTAAGTTTTAATACTTTTAATTATGACCTTTTTAACATAAATATATACCATAGGAGGAATTTATTAATGGAAAAAACGCCAAGAACTAAAACTGAACAAAACTTACCCTAATTACAGTTTTTGCCTCTTCTGAAAAAATTTGTTTTTCGACAAATGGTCCCTTTTAGTTTTCCACGTCACATATATACAGATTACCCTTCATTATTGGAAGGTAAATAATAGTGACCTAGTTTAGTTATAAATTATGTGTACTTACAAATCATGTGATAAAATTTATAATTATGTCTATTAACAATGTATAATCAGAAAACATCTGTCGAGTTTCAAAACAGTTGCTACACATTAATTTGACTAACAACACTTAAAGACTACAAATGTATGTTTCATAGAAAGATTTTAGTTCAGAGAAAACATCTGTTTTACAAGTGTAAAATCTGTTATTAATTCCTCTGGCTTGTATTGTTAACATTTAAATTATTGGATAAACAAAGAGTTAATTGCAGACAAACTTGCAATAAAAAGTGTATTAACCAAGATAATTAGTCTTCATCTAGTCCCTATATATAGGATTCATTGAAAATTATTCTCCCGATTTCAAATGATTGTCTATGTACAGTTTAAAAGTACATAGTGGTTAGAGATACATAAACTGCCAAAATTTGGCACATTATTAAAATAAATAGATTTTCACTAAGTTATTCTCTGAAGATGTGCGTTTTAACATGATTAAATTATTATAATAAATATTTGTTGAAAAATATATTAGGTCTTTCAAAAGTAAATTAAAACTTTAATTGATTATAGTTTATTTTAACATAGAACAACATAAAGTACATAATTTCCTTTGGAATTAAACAGAATTGAATACAAAACTTTTTTTTAATTTAACCAAATTCGTACCTAAGTTTTACCCTATGAGTCCCAGACAATAAATTCAGGGTTATCATAAAATAATGGTGGGGTTTCATTAATTCATACGGAGATAGTAGAGAAATTTTGTGGTGTTGTATTGATATCGCTGATAGCCTATAACCCAAAAGTTTGTTTAACAGCTGTTGTAACCTCAAAATTAGTTCTAGCATTGTTGGGGTAGTATGTTTTGTGTTTTCAGGAGTGTTCTGTGTGAACTGTGTTATTATGTTCTCTAACAAAGAAAAAGCAAAGTGTGTTTTGTTGCTGTCTGAATTCAAGTCTGTAATTTCAGTGAAACATACATTTCGACACGAATACAGAAAAGATCCACCACATGAAAATAACATACGACATTGGTTCAAACAATTCGAAGAAACTGGATCAATTCAAAAGGAGGTATCATCTGGCAGGCCAAGTGTACCAGACGAAAAAGTTGAACTTATTATACAATCTCCAATCAGAAGTCCTAAGAAGTTAATACCTCGACGAAGCCTAGAGTTAGGTGTATTCCAAAAACAACAATCTACAAAGTTTTACACAAAAGACTGAAATTACACGCATATAAAATCCAGCTACTGCAGGAATTGAAACCTGATGATGGTGCTAAACTTTTTATACAAATATACACACACACATTGTCGGTCTGGGATTTTTCGCTTACTTTACAATCAACGATAGGTTGTCATCCTGGGACTCAAAGGGTTAAGACAAGTATTCAAAGTGGCCACCATTCTTTCCTGGAGAAGCAGTAGTCTTTCCTCTATCTGTGACATGTTTTAACATAGTGATATTTATCTCAGCTACGTTTTGAATAATTGCTTCTTTTAGTTCTTCTTACGATTGAAGGTCTTCCTGGCATCTTGATGTCTCCTGTACAGACCTGATGGTTTCAATGGGGTTTTGATAATTTTGATATCTTAACAACATTAAGTTTTTGTATATGGATTTGGTCTTAGATAAGTGTAAATCAGAAAGCAATCAAGTTTTTTGTCTTTGTTTTTAGGGAGCAGAATATGAAGTACTTGATGATTCTCAAGAACACTGGTGGAAAGTTAAAGATGAGCACGGGTAAGTTTGAGTACAGAGTAATCTAAATTCTAAAAAATTGTAATTAATTGTACTGTCTTTGACTAACATGTTGGCAAATTTGAAGCGGGGAGGAGTAAATATATAGATTATTTCTGTTACCATGGCAATAGGCCTAGTACATCTGATGAAGAAACACTTATCCAGTGTTTAATTGAGCCAAATACGAGGCATGTTTTGAAAGTAAGGTCTGTTTTTGAAATTACTATCGACTGTAGCAATGAAATAGGATTATGTATGTGCTATGGCTTATTATAATAAAATAATTAGTTGTTTGCCATTTTGTCAGAATTTAATATTGTAGGTGGTGTGTTAATGATTTAAAATGAGTACTCGTATAAATAATCCTGCCAATTTTAAGGTTCGTGATCTGTTACGTTTATTGATAGAAAAAAACAACAGTACTTGTTCAGGAGGCAGACATTAAAGTGACAGTAAAGTTAGGCGGTGATGTTGTTTCCTTAGGGACGCATGAATGAATGTTTTAGAGGAACAAGTGAATACAAAAATTGGTAAAATCAGTGATTTATGTTTCAGAATTGTCTTTTCATTTCCCTATTGTTTCACGATTTGTAACTCATGACTTGTGACAAACAAACTTCATTACAATAAACTATGCCCGAGCTGAATGTGTGACCAAGCTCACAGGAAGTTATGTATCTTGTCAGACTCAAGGTCTGGATTACAAGCACTCTCTTCTGATTGTTCCACAGACTATTTTTTCAGAATTTCAGGAATCTTGTCCTTAATCTGCCAACTGAGCAGAAAAGATATATTTATTCAATTTAAAAAATTTTTAATTTTTTAATTTTCCTCTAAGATTTTACAAATATTGGCATAGCAAATGAAAAGATAGGAGTTGTTGTTTATTAGTTACATAGTTATACTGTTTTTCCTTCTTGTTTAAAGGTGAAAAACCTCTCGGTCATCATTGCTTTATAAAAAAAGAAAGAAGATAAAGACCCCTAGCCCTGGAATACTCTATTAGTGTCAGGGTTGGAAAATAACAAGAGTTGATCAAAAGAGACCGGCTAGGAAAGATGAAAGAGAGGGATCTAGCCCAATACTAAATGAAATAAGTTGTAGATCCAACTAGGTCCCCTCAGGATTTATTTAAGAGCCCATACCTACTAAAATAAGTTCTTGAGGGTAACATAGTTATACAATTTTTTTAGTACAAGATTACAAATTAAAATACCACAGATTTAAAACCCACAATTAGGCAATTCAAATATTAAAAATTATTATTTACTGAGCTTTTGAACTGAAAACTGTGATTATATTCATACAAGTGTTCAGTATAAAAAGCTATGAATCAGCTGATCAACAGATCTCAATAAAAGGTGTCGTAGTTTCAGTTTGTTACGGACATGTTTTCTATTTCGGTTGTTTTAGTTTGTTGTTGAGTGTTTTATTTAATTATAAGAATTATAATTATTTACAGAAAAAAATGATTGTGAAGTTAGTGGAAGACATAGTGGTAAATAGTAAAGTGTGTGGATATTATTTATTCTGTGTGTACAAGTTTTTTTGGAGATAAAAAAATTCAACTTTTTTACTGCAAAACATAATTTATGTAAATATTGAAATCGTTTAAAAATCTATAATTGTATTTTATTTTTTTATTTTTTTTTTTATTTTTTTTTTATAAAGCATAATGTGTTGCCTTGGACTGTTTAATATATAATATAGTTAATTACCTTAGAAGTTGTCCTCAGTCCGTATTATAGTTATGGCTACAGCGCTGTTTCGCCGAACCCTGTCGGCTTCGTCAGGCCCGCACTAACACATAAACACGTAACGCAACACAACACTAACACATATAAAATCAGAGTGTGTTAGTGCGGGCCTGACGAAGCCGACAGTGTTCGGCAAAACAACGCTGTAGCCATAACTATAATACGGACTGAGGACAACCTCTAAGGTAATTAACTATATTGTTTTTTTTTTTAATTATATAAATGTTATATTTTAAACATTCAGAATCACCCTTAGTTATTTTTTAACTATGCACCATTATCTACTTAAAAAGATTTGTATAAAAATTAAATAATTATTTTGCAATTTACAAAAATTTTCATTCACTTGACACTGAAGGTAACTAACTATGTTTGAGTTGCATAGGATAATTGCTCAGTTTTGATGGAGCTGTGAAATAAAATACGCCTATTGTTAACATCTAACACTTGTAATATTCCTTGGTATTAGCTTCAAACCATGTTAGGCCTGACTGGCCTTGACCTATTTCTCCTGAGTTGTGGTTAAAGTGAAATTTTCACATTGAATTATTGACCTTCTTACTGTTCTTTAACCTTTGGTGTGATTTCATTTTTTAACTAAGGCCGTGTTTAATGACTACAGCAATATTTACGCTAGATCAGTCATACATTTTTGTCTTATTGTTCGTATAAGTAGAAAAGAAAAATATCACTAAAAAAATGTTCAATGAGAAATTGATTAATTTAAGTCTTTGTTGTTTAACTTCAACATATTGACAATTTTTTTTTATTTGAGATTAGTATTTTTTTTTTTTTTTTTTTTTTTTTAGAGTTTATGTTATTCTCATTCAGTATTATCTGTATTATGTTTATTTCTAACCTAAAAATGTATAACATTCCTAAGAAATATAATTTAATTTAGTTGTTAACTAGGGGGGAAACAGTTATTAATAACTTCTGCATAATTTTTAAATTTAAACCACTATTCTAATTCTCTATATTCTACGTGCTTTTTTATGTATTTCTTTAAAATAATTATATATATATATATATATATATATATATATATATATATATATATATATATGTTTTACATTCCCTCTCTTTTCTTGGAAACACCTGTCTAAAGTAAAACAACAGGTTTATGAATATTTTTGGTTTTTAGTTGTACGTTTTAGTAAAATTAAAATTACATAGCCACAATTTGTGTAACACTAATACAAAACTTTGTATAAATGTTTAGCACACCTATTCACAAAACCAAATGAGCTGAAAATTTTAAGGATAAGCTTAAGTACAAAACCCTTATTTGGCTTTAACGGTTTTGCAAAAAATTTAATCCAGAAGGCATAAACAAAATGTATTAATCGCCAACTCGACAGAAATGCTAGTACATAAAGTATTGGTGTAAAAAGGAAATTTAATATACGTGCTGTAGAAAGCTTGGTGCAAACAATTTTGATCAAAGATTTCTCTGGTGAAATTTATAACCCAGCCCAATATCCCCAATAAAAGAAAGAGTTCAGTATTTTACAAATTATACTTGAAACAGGATTTTCATTTGGTACATTGGTTTGAGTAAAAATCCCCACATTTTACCAAAATTTATTCTGTTAATTTTGGGGGTACTAAAATTAGTATGGCGACATCATGGTTTATTTCTCTTTATTAACCAATAACTCTCAAACTAACAGTTTTGATGGCAACCAGTACGTTTTGGGTTTGGCTTAGGATCTTAGAAATATATTTGAACAAAATAAGACAAATTTTGAATTTTGAGTTATGGCCAAAATATCCCCACATAAAATTTTATCAAAATTGTTCTTCAATTTTTGGGCTGTAGAACTGAACAACATGACGAACATATGACAGTCAGAAACCACTTTTTTGGGGTCACAATATTTTGGGTTTTGTTTTTTTTAATGATACAATTGAACATGCAGTAGCTATGCCAAGCTTGTTATAGTCAATCTGAACTGTCAAATGTTTTCCCTTTAAACAATTGCTTATGTTTTCCCTTTATATTCAGTTTTTCACATAATAAATGTAAAGTAAAAATATTAAACTCAAATAAAAAGGATACTTGGCAAAATATTTGTTTAACATAGAGAATGGCTAGTCAGTAGAGCATTGGATTTCATTTCTTCGAATTATAGTTTTATATTAATTTTTAATTTAATTGTGAAAAATGTAGAACTTTATTTTAAACATCTTCATATTTATGTTTGTTTTACCTTGAGTATTAAACTACATTTCTTTTGTTACAGATCAATTGGATATATTCCCAGCAACTATGTAAAGGAGAAAGAACTGCTTGGACTTCAGAAATATGAGTAAGTGTGATACAATATTAGTTTTTTGATAGTACACAAATATTTTAACAGTATCCAACTTTTGGTTGGGACTGCACATTCTTTTCCTAGCGGTATTGTTGGATGCATTTCTGGATCATCTGTTTCGGATGAAGTATAACTGGACTGTTTCTGAAATTGGATCACATTCAACAGCATTTTATTATTTTTTTTTTTTGTTAGAAGAACAGCTAAAAGTTACAAGGAACTAAATAGAGAAAAGTAGGGAGTCAGATGAATCACAAGAATGTTGTGTTTAACGACAAAAAACTCTGAAACAGTTTCGAGGAATGAGATGTGATATGATCCAGCTGCCAAATTCCTACCTCCCACATGGCACGATGGCAATGAAGGACCTCTAGGAAATCCTCTTTGGTAATGTTTTGGCCTTGTGTTACACACTCCACGAGAGTAAAAAATCTTAAATATTCCTGTACATCTGGCGTGCTTCTTTTGGCTTCGAGGATCTTGAATGTGTGTGCCTTGGTTTCTGGGCTGTCTTTATAAATCCACGATTTATTACCAGTGATAATTTTGCTTAAGAAGTCGGAATCATGGTTTGTAGAGTTTGCATGTCCTGCGAGATATCCAGATAAAGTTAATTTTTCTCCATTATTAGCAGATTTGGCACAAATTTCATGGACATCCTTTGAATGATTAAGTTCACATTTTATCACAACATCATTTTGATTTGTTGATGGCCTACAAGAAAATTAATAATTTTTTACTGATATCTGACCATCTTTGAAATTGTTGTATCTCTCCTTAATTTATATTATGATTATGACATCATTTCTGAAAGACTGCTTAATCTTCCATCCCTAAGCGAGTTGAAAAAGTTGATGCAATACTCCTATTGAGGTCTTTTTATATATTTGCTCACTATAGGTTGTCTGCTAGCGATTGACGCTCTCTGTGCGGAGGAAAAATTCACGCTTGCTCATGAAGTTGTAACCTTAACCTTCTCATTTAGAGGTCACCTCCAATGTTTCATCAGTTTCCATTCTTATCAAATATATGTTGATTTGTCAAATTTACATGCGAGTTATTATTTACGTTAATATGGAATTTCACCAAGTACCCGACTGTGTTTACAGTTAATATTCACTGGGTATTGGTATAAGATGTAAAAAGGACGACAGCCTGATAAAAAAAGAACTAGAAAAGACAAGTTTAGTTGTATCAGTTGGATTGTACAGTTCGAGATTAAAGTACAGTGTGTAGGCACTACATTTGAGTCATAGAGTTTGTACATATATGGAAACCACAAACATCCCTTCAAATAATTGTGGAAAATATCTCTACTTTGTATAACGCTACAATCAACAACACAATATTTTTTACCTTTTGCATCCCCTTAAGTTGCAGAAATTATTGAAAAATACTTCTTTTAAGTAGTTAAATAAGTACGATTTTGTGTTTACAGATGGTATGTTGGTGATATGTCTCGACAGCGGGCAGAATCTTTGCTTAAACAGGAAGATAAAGAGGGATGTTTTGTTGTGAGAAACTCATCCACTAAAGGCCTTTACACTTTGTCACTTTATACAAAAATGTAAGTATTGATTATTTTAATTGTAATGCCATCATAATTTAAACATATGGTTGACATAGATTCTCTTATTTCATGGTAAATAACTGTTTTAAATCTCTAAATACAGGCGCAAAAATCATTTCATACTTGTATTTTAGAAAAAATACTATATTGTACACTACACCCTACAGAAGTAAAACATACCAGGGAGGAAAGAGTTTATGTTTGTGGGGTAATTCTCATTGAAAATATACAATTTATTGAATATTTTAATTTAATATTACGAAGTTTCTATAGATTCATATTCCAGAAAAGAGACAATTTATGGTATGATAACCAAAGTATGAATTAAGTTTTTGATAATTTATCTAAATGTTTATCGTATACAGAATTGATTGTACTTTCAGAAATCAATTAAAGACTGTGCCTGCTCTGAAGTAAAATTTACATTAAAATTGTCATTCAGAATCATAGGGAATTAAGAATGATATTAACAAATTCAATATCACAGATATCATTACAGTCCTCGATTAAAGATTGGTAAATAAATTGCATTATTTTAGACATATCATGATTGGAAGATATATACAGTAGCAATCACTCAATCAATTTGCTATTATCTAGAACATATTGAGCAATACATCTTTATGTATCATTTATATAAGTCATTACAAACGCAAATATTTATATGTATAATATGCACTAAATTGTTGAAAATAGAGATAGAAGTATATCATAACCAAGTACTCAGTAAGAGTATTATAATAGTATATTCAGAAATGTAACGATGAATACAGCGATATCACTTGACTAAAACTGGTTTTCGAGACGCATGGTGGAGGATCTAGTCATATCGAATCTACTGTTAAAGAAGTGGAGGTGCAGAATTTTATTACATATTCAGCCGTCTGAATCCAATTCTCTACTGTGTGTCATGAAGTATCACTTAAAAATTTACAGTTAAATAAATCTGAGGTTTTATTTTCAAAATGTTTTCCATCTTTAATACATTATTACATTCTCTGAGGCATAGGCCCTATCATTTTCCAAATCATAGAATTCGTTATTAATGTAATTTTTTCATTCCTCAATGATTTGTGGCTTTTTAGAATATACAGAATCATTGATCACACTCCATACAAAAACAAAAAAACAAAAAAATCATTAGGATAATATCTGACGATTGTGGCAACAGCTGCACGTCGACCAATAATTATTTCATTGAAAGCTTTGGCCTCATAATTGCTGACTGCAGTGGAATAATGTTTTGAAGTATCATCAGGTTGAAAGGAAATTAAAATAAAAATAAAAATCTAGTTATGCATCATTAGTGTGCGATGCATATAATTTTAAAGTATATCCAATTAATACTCTACCTTCAAAATATTGTTGTCCCAGTAAGTCAAAAGAATGTCTGTTAGCACTCATTCAGTTTAAATATCGCCTTGTAAGATATTTGCAGATTGATTGTAATCTCTGATCTTTAAATATCATCTATTCAGAACCTAAATCTTCTAGTTGTTTCTAAAGGTTATATTCTTTGATGTTAACATAATGTAAACAAGTTATATGTAATCAAGGTTTTATGTTCTTTTTCAAGTTTTAAAATATTTATATATGTGATCCATTTATACCTTAGAATTTTAATTATAAAAATTTTGCAATAAATCAATGTTGTGACCTTACCTCGGTTACAAACTTTTTTAATTTAAGGAACATGCTATAATACTTTGCTTTTTATAATACGAGTTATATCTGCAAGGGTGAAAGAACCTGAAAAATAAAGAAAACCAAAATAAACCTGGAAGTTTTCTTCCAAGGAATTCATATTTAAAAATATTCATATATTTACTGTTATTGGAAATTTACATGTGAATTTTTTGTATCGTAGACTAATTATTAATTGGGCTATGTTGTTACAAACTCAAAACTTCAAAGGTTGTTTTAATAAAAAGTGTTAACATTAAACTGTGACTATTGCCAATTGAGTATCATCGCAGCAGCTAGTTTATAATTGCCATAAATATCCCCACATAACACTCAGTGAGTATGGATGTGGTTAGTCCCAAGGTATCTAGCTGGATCTTCAACTTTTTCCTTGTAGTCTTTTTTCCTTTCTTTCATCTTTCCTATCAGGTCTCTTTTGACCTACTATTGTTCTTTTCTGATCCTAACGATATTAGTATTCAAAGGCTATGTGTCTTCATTTTGTAATAAATGAAAATAATACCTTTTACGGTTTTATTTATAAATATTACTTATTAAAAAAAAATGAGTTTATGAATTTAATTTTATTTTAATTATAATTTATATAATTTTAAAGTTATTGCTCAGCTTATGGGCGCCAGATGTTGTGAACATCAATTTTGAAAAATGAATTTACTTATTAAAAAGATCTCGAGGCATGGTTTCTTTTGTAAGTGTACTTACAGTGATTCTTTGGTAGTGAATGAATAACTCTTGTGTAGACTGAAATTTTAACATATATTTATTATAAACAAATTATTTTGATACAGTAACATATTATTTAGACATATCATGAAAGTAAATATGAATATTATCTTAGTTAATATAATTTATCCTTTTTTATTTTCTCTGAAGGAGAACTGATTCTTTATTCCATGAATTTAAATCTTTACTTTAAATGTTGCAACAAGAAATTAATTTTTAAATTTAAATTACTTTGAAGATCTCTGAAGGAGATTTACTTTAAATATTGAAAATTTCATTATATTATTTATTTATTTTTCTTGAAATATTTTCAAGAAGATTAAAATGATCAATTATATATAGCAAATATATTAAAACATAATATAATTCCTTAATCTAAAGTTAACGTAGGGTGTCTATACCACAACACCAATTTTTATAAAAATTGTCTGAAGATAGTAGTTCAGACGTCCAGTATCTTGCAGTTTACTGTGATCGTTGCTTTCAGGAAAGTTCATGTTGCGTATACTCGCACAGCACTCTAGAAATGTTTTCTTATAATAGTTCATAGCGTTTATGGTTTTTTAAAGAATGTTCATCTTAATACACGATTTTCGTCACGCGGAAAATGATCTGTTCAAGACTCGCGTATAGAGAACATAGTCTCTTAAAAATAATGTTTTGGTTTTTATTAATAAGTCTTTGTCCCTTTTTATTATTAATTTTGCAAACACGAGTGTTCATTAAACTATTGGTATTAATTATCCAGTCATTCGCACTATACCAATTGTCTCACTATGTCTGTCCATTGTCTACACTGAGTCTATAAGTCTTTTAATCACGCGACATTGTCATTGAAAACACTCTTTACCACTTTTCTAATCTTTTTATATACTGCTAATCTCTACTTGAGACTGAAAATTAAATATATTACATTTTTAACAAAACCTAGAAGCTCCTTCCTAAGACTGAACTAAACACATCTTACCACCTCAAGATTCCAACTAAGACTGACTAAGAACACATGGTGAATTCTTACTTCCGTTACTACAGGGTTCACATAGCTCGCTTCAAGGATTGTCTTTTCATTTCCCGCTGACTTTGTGATAAAACCTTCTCGCATCTCACTTAATGCACTGTTCAAATACTACACATATCACAACTCATCCTTTTTACAATTTTAATCACACACAAAATTATTAAGTTTCTTATAACTAAATTTTCTTAAAATCTATACATTATTATTTACTTGTGTTTGGAAATCTATTCTAATTGAATTTACCTTGTTTTAACTTTAAGAGCCATAAGTCATGTTTTTGACTTACGTTCTATTACCCTCTATTCAATACGATTTCCATTATAGTAAATATTTTATTCAAATTAATCTTTTTTAGGTATTACAATTTTTAAGTTCTTTTCTTCCTTTCTGTTATAAAGCGATAATGTCTGAGATGTGTTTGCCTTTAAACGGCCAGAAACAAATATAATAGTAAAATATTCACTAAATATAAATATAAAATATTTAAAAGATTTGCTATTGTCATAATATAATAAAATTTGTAGTCCATAATTTAAATATACCAACAATTTAAATGATTTTTATTTTCTGTTACAGACCACATGCACACGTAAAACATTACCATATAAAACAGAATTCCAGAGGTGAATTTTTTCTATCAGAAAAACATTGTTGTCCGTCAATACCTGATCTTGTGAACTACCATAGGCATAACAGTGGAGGACTTGCTTCTAGGCTTAAAACTTCACCTTGTGATCGCCCTGTGCCTGCAACTGCAGGACTTAGTCACGGTAGGTTAAGCTCTGATTATAAGAAAATTAATTAAACTTAACAACAGTTGTTTCAAAGTCAACATCAAATATTATTTGTTACCGCTGAAGACAAATAAATAAGTTGCCTGAAAGCTGTCAAATATGAATATTATTTTTAACAATTATTTTATATACACACATGAAGTGGAGGTTGACGTTTTCAGATTTCCGTAGCGAACTCTCGCATGTTAGCTCTTAAAGGCACCACCATGGTAGCATTCAAATTAATGCAAGTTAAGCCAGATTATTGGAAAGGATAAACTAATTTTGTATTAAAACAATTTATTTAAACCCTTGTAATGTTACAATTCCTTAATGTTTGTGATTTATGCTGGCGAGGTTAACAGTGTAAACATGAAAAATAGTCTGTAGCATATGCTGTATTGGAACACTTGAGCACTTGGATTTTCCAATTAAGAAAATTATATTAACACTTGAAAATGAAAAATAAAAAACTAATATTCTCAAAGTTATTTTCGAGTTTAAAGGTTAAATTTTAGGATGTCAAGGACATGCCACAAAGCTAGATTTTGTACACATGGGAGCAGTATACGTTCTAACTTGTTGCTTAAAGAATCTAGACATAGGTATGGAATTCGGAGCTAGGAAATCTGTTTTAAATTGCTGTATTATCTGTTTATGATAATCCAAGTTAGTTAATCGTGTTAATAAGATATGTTACTGTTTGTTACACTGTCTTTATTCATTTTGCACTGTTCCTGTTTCTAGTATAAATATTCTTTATTTGAAAATTATCATGAGCCATGTATGTTTAGGTTTTACAATATTTATCCTCAGTCGCAAGTTTGGGATTAGCTGTGAAAATAATAACTGAACTTGTGTGAAACTCAAGTGACCTTGTAATTTGAGACCACAATCATGCTGTTTTTCTTCTTTAATTAAAATTCTTACACAATAAGCTGAACAAGTTTTTATTTTCTAAATATTCAAGAGATAGGATAGATAGCACAGTGAAAAATAAATTAAATTTCCTCCAACATAAAATGTTTTTTTACCCTGACTTTCAGTTATTTCCATTGTGAATCCTCCTATTCAGTGTCACAAGTCATCACTAGAAATAGTTACAGCCAAGAGATTATAAACAGATAGCAATTATATTATCCTTGTGCTTAGCACATAATGATGTGGGATGTAATCATACCTGAGTATATATAAAGTATTAAATTAGCAGATGTGGATCATTTGGTAAACACAAAATTAATTAGACTTGAATACTCAACTTTGACTCTTGTCATGATTTAGTATCAAAACAACTTTATAGGTTTAGAATATCATTTTTATGAATCAGACCATTACATTATATTTCTTAATATGGGGTTCGACATGAGATAATGGTGAAGACTGTATATCCATTGCATGCTGCTGCTGTGAGAGTGGACAGGATGTTTCCTGTTCTTTAAGTCATTTCCCACTAGTCCCCTACAACGTTCATAAAAACACATCTTAGAAGAATGTGTAACTATAGATTCTACTTTTCTCCTTCACAATTTATTGGTAAATGGATGTATCGCTCAGATTATAAAATGGTGTAGATATTTTTCCGTGATTATATAGCTGGTCCTGACTTTGGTTACAAAAGTTACTGTAGATTGGGCTATATTCCTATACATAATAGAGATTGCTGGAGCTGTTTGAAGCTGATATAGATTTGTTCTGTAGATGTTAATCTCACTCTTTAATTCCTCTATAAAACTCTTGGTGTCTATTATACCCATACAAGGAGTACTCCGATGCAGCT
Organism: Aphrophora alni; assembly: GCA_963513935.1. Lineage (NCBI taxonomy): Eukaryota > Metazoa > Arthropoda > Insecta > Hemiptera > Aphrophoridae > Aphrophora > Aphrophora alni. Next base: position 80,321,840 of record OY740774.1, read on the forward strand.
TTTTGAAGTCTATTGGTTTCATGTTTTCTTCATTCAAAATGGACTAAAATCCACTGGAACAGAATAATTTTTTTTTTTTTAATTGTATCAGTAGAAGCTCAGCCACGAGACTTAGTAGTCACTTGGCTCAGGACTCGCCACCACTTGCAAATGGCTTTTGAATTCATAAGAGTGCCGAATCAGTTAAATTTAGACAACATATTAAAGCCACATTATTTGTAATAACTCTGAAGCCATTCATTTTTCGGTATGTAATACCTTCCATCTGCATGTGATTAAAATACCTCATTTCTGATTTACATGCCTCTAGGGTCCACCAAGCCATCAATGTAAATTTTCATTGATCTCAGGTATTTAGTAGTTATCATTGCTAATATTTTCTTTCTTGGAGCTTCTGATGGATCACTTTTGGTCATCCTGTTCAGCAGGAATACCTCAACTGATACAGGACTTTTGTTCCAAAGTAGCTTGTGGTAACAAGCAAAAATGTGTTCTGGTATGACCTCAGACTTTCCGTGATTAAGTCGATATGTAAAAATTTGTTTAGGTTTCACAGTATTATTTGTTTTTAGCGAGTGATGAAAAGTAAGAGTCTTTTCTTCAAATTGTTGTTTTGTTTAAGATTTTTTTACATACACATCGATTGGCTCCATTACTAATTCTATTTCCATTGCAGTGATATAAATATTACCTTCAATTATAGTATTTTGTTTAGATTATAAATTTTAGTTTTGTTCTTTTATTTCCTAGAGTTTAATGAGAGATTGTTCAATGTAATATGTGTTTGTATATTACAGATAAATGGGAGATTGATCCTGCAGAATTAATGCTACTTGAAGAATTAGGTTCAGGTCAGTTTGGTGTAGTCCGTCGAGGTAAATGGAGAGGGTCCATAGATACTGCTGTGAAAATGATGAAAGAAGGAACTATGTCTGAAGATGATTTTATTGAAGAAGCTAAAGTTATGACGTAAGAAATCAAAATTATTTTTAATTAATTTATTTTAGCTATTGCAGCATGTTACTGCTATATTTAAGTATGAACTTTAATGTACCAAAATAACTGTAGGCTAATTTTAATACAAGCTGAGTTACTGATGTGTATAGAGGTCATATTTATTTATTGATGAATAGTCATCAAGATTACTTTGCAGATTTTTTGCAACTATGGTAGATTTACAACAAACTAGAGAAAAATCCTGTGCACATGACTGATTAGCCCTACTCTATTCTTTCCCAATAACCTCCCATACTTTTCCCATTCATTCTTTCATACAGCTCTTTTTGTCAAGTATTGTGACACTTGGATAAAACTAAAAATTGAAATTTCTGACTTAGAACTCTCATTTAACTCTGAATAGGAAATGGTAAAAATATACAATAATTGTGGTTACATTATGCTGTCATACAACTATTTTCTACTTTTATAAGGAAATTTGCTTAATGCACATCACTACTATGTACTGTTATTCTTATCACATTGTAATATTTAATTTTTGTATTTTTACGGGTGTTTTTCTTTTTACAGGAAACTTCAACATCAAAATCTAGTACAACTTTACGGAGTATGCAGTAAACATAGGCCAATATATATAGTGACTGAATACATGAGGCATGGATCTCTACTCAATTATTTGAGGAGACACGAGACTACTTTGGGTGGCAATGTAGGCTTGCTTTTAGACATGTGTATACAGGTAATAACACAATCAATCTGATATTAACATATGTTGTTTTTACTAATTCCACTATTTTATTAAATAAATTGAATTATGTCTGTATGTAGAAATTGACGTTTTACTATTTACCATTTAAGGTCAATTGATACCATAATAAACTTATATTTGGTTTAAAAATATAACGATTTTTTTATATAGAGGAATTCATACATGCAGCAGAGTGGTACTGTAAAATATCCCAGTAAATGAAAAGTCCACAATATTTTTAGAGCATAGTGTTTGATACCATTAGTTTCAATATCTAAGCATAGAAATGCTTTCATTTTATTGTTTTGTTGTTGATGCTATGATTTTCACTTTACTTCCAAAACTTTTAAAAATAACGTTTTTAAGTTAATAAATATTCCCAAAAAATAGCTTACTAAGTAGAAGATATGTAAATATAACGCACAATAATGATTTCCGTATTGTACAATTTATAAGATTTAATGAATGAAAAGAAAAAATAAATGTTCAAACCTGGTGTGTATTAATACATAACGTGACATCATATAATGTACATAATATAATATTATTTATGGCTAATATTATCATTAGCAAGCCGGCTAATATTTTCTACATTTTCTTTGGTTCTTGAAGTGGTAGGTTGTCCATCTTTTGTATCATTCAAAAACATGTACACAAGACAATCAGTTTTTCACATAAGCCAGACGATCAATGGAACGGCCGAGAGTGTTGATTTTTGTTATGCAGATTAAGGCACTTCCAAGATCTCTAAAAGAGTTCACAATCTTTTTTCCTTTCTCTTAAAGATAGAAACAGTCATAAAGACACCTCGTGTATAAAAATTACTTTATAAATTTTATCACCTATTGTAAATATTTAGAGAAATAATTTGTATGTTTTGTTATAAAGAATAGATAATTGAATTAATGTTAATTTAATCAAATAAAACTTTACAAGCTGTTAAAATTATATTTATCACTTCATTATTAGTTTTTATTTAAATAAATTGAATTTATAAGATATTGTTTCTTTTGTGTTACAGGTTTGTAAAGGAATGGCATATTTAGAAAGACATAACTATATCCATAGAGACTTAGCAGCAAGAAATTGTCTCGTTGGTTCTGAAAATGTAGTCAAAGTTGCCGATTTTGGTTTAGCTAGGTAAGCTCAATTTAATTTTTTTTTTTTTTTTAGTTTTAATGTTGAGTTTATTTTATAGATCTATTGTATAACAGATTCATAATTTATTATGTAATGCCATGCTTATCAAAATGATATGGTCAATATTGTTAATAATTTATTATATGTTTAACATTTTAGTTCCTGTGTGGGATTTTTTCATTAGACGTACAATTTCCTTAATGTAACAGTTTTCAACAACTTACTACAAAACATACTAGAGATTTCACTTTATATATATTTTCTTTATTTTTGTGTGAATATGATGAAAATTACTCAAAAATTGGTAGTTTGGGTTTTGAAAAATGTATTTATATTATATGTTCATATTTTCTTCTTTTTTTTGTATGAAAATTATTAAAAAAAAAAAAAAAAAACATGAAAAAAATAATTACAGACATATCAAATATATAATATTAGAAATTATAACTAAAATTAATAAAAACAAAACATTATACCTGAAAGTTCTTTTTAGAATGATACGTATTGAAATATATTCCAGGGTATTGACCTACATTACAATCTGCAATTACAATAGAAGTGAGTGAGTACCACTTGCATTTGCACACACCATAGCCGTTACTCTGTCTTTGCTTATTTTGTATCCGGGAGCTCGAGTTTCGTTACGGGATGCAAGAGATTTTCTCGGCAATGAGTGCCAATTCACCCCGGTTTTGTCAGCATTATAAACATCATCACTTGAAAACCCCTTAACATCTACAGTTTCTTTAAATGTTTTTACAAATGCTTCTGCAGCCATAACGTCACCAGATAAGCTTTCCCCTTGAACATTGAGCTGTCTTATTCCATGCCGTTGCTTAAATTTACTCAGCCAGCCACTGCTAGCCTTAAAGTCAAGAGGCCAAATGAGTTTTTTATTGAAATCAAGAGCCTTTTCGCAAAGAATTGGACCTGATATTGGTTCACCCAAGCTCTTTCTTTGTGTGAACCACAAATATAGCGCATCCTAAACAGCCATACTATTGGATGTTTTTAAGGTTTTCCTATTTTTAGGTCCTTCAGTACTGTCTTGTTTACATGCGTACTGCATTATGGCATCTTGTTTGGATTTAATATCGTTAATTGTTGATCTACCTACACTATATTCACTGGCTTATGACGCACCACTTTCACCTTTCTTAAGTCTTTCTATGATTTCTATTTTCTTTTCCATGCTTAAAGTGTTATGTTTCCGTTTCAGGTGTAATGTTGATGCCATTTTAATTTACTGTACTCGGTCACTGTTATTGACCAACAATCTACACACTATACAATACTGGATACAGTACAGTAATGCACAATTACACTAATCATAACGTACTGTTACATAATCTACAACTAAGATACAGTACTGTACAGTACTCAGGTGTAAACTAAACACGTACACACTCCGAAAAACAACCGTTCACTGTGACAACAGACAACACAGAGTGACTGAGAGGAAAATATTTACAGTAGTGTTGAGAATAAGGGAGGGGAGATCGCAGTGACCTAGTTTAGTGCGCATTCCATATAGTGCGTTCAATGAAGGACGACATTTACGTCATCCGTGTATAGTGCGTTTGATGAAGGAACGACGTTTACTCTAGGCGATTTCCTCTCATCGGCGTTCGTATTAGTGGATGTTCGAATTACGGGGGTTCGGATTAAAGAGGTTCTACTGTACCTGATAATGACAGGTCCATGACCTTTGTAATTTGATGTAACCTGACAATGACAGTTCCTTTGTAGAGTTTCTTGATTTTTTTCCTTTGACATCAAATTTTGTTTTCTTCTTTTACTAGACTAATCATTCTTCTCAAAATCTTATGTACAACCTATGTATCGAATCGTTTGCAGATTTTTTTCTTCTGCAAAAAAATCTTGTAGAGGAAACTTGTAGGAACAGTTCCTAAACAATAGGCCTAATGAGCATTTTGCAAAGTACTATTTCTATTTTTCTCTAGTATAAGTATATTCGTCCTTATTAACTTCTTTAAAGAAGGGTATTTATATTTGTCAGTCATTCTGATTAGAACCTCTTTCATCTAATATATTGTTTACAATGAAACTGAAATACTTGAATGAGGAGACTTTCTCAAAATTGTATTCACGAAAATAAAAATAATTAATCTATAACCTGGTTTAATTGAATAATACCATATTATTATATTTTTAATATATTATTTATATATTTTTTATGTTATAACTTTATTAAAATGTTCTTAAACTATTCAAAATATTTGTGTCATTTATTTTTGATGTCAAATTATGATCTAACTAGATGAAGAAACCCTATAGTATGTTCTTTTGTGGGTGTGTTTCTTTTATTCGGTTATTGAACTTTTCACAAGTGTTGCTTATTATAAGAGATCGTTTGTTGGTTTATTACCGTGTATTATTTTCTACTACATTCCTTGTTTTTTATCTATTCTATTTCTTCTATGTACAGGTATGTATTGGATGACCAATACACAAGTTCTGGTGGAACCAAATTTCCTATTAAATGGGCTCCTCCTGAAGTACTTAATTACACAAGGTTCTCGTCAAAGTCAGATATTTGGGCATATGGTAAGTAAAATTTATTTTTAGTAAAAATGTGTCTTTTTTCTTTTCTTTAATTTTTCATGTTTTGTTTTTGAGTGTATATTTATAATTTAAACGTTGCGTAAACTATAAAAAACAACTCAACCCCTTATAAATGATAAAATTTTTGAAACAAATGCTTCTTCATGGATTGGACTAACCAAAATTCAAGACAACAAAAAGTATTAGTCCCGAAAATTCTAAATCATGCTTTACTGTCAAAAAGTGAAAATAAACCAAAACTGATCCGATCACTCCCAAACTGGCATTTTTAAAGAGATGGGTATAATTATGTTGGGTTCAATCATACAGATTGCATTTAAACAAAATTTGATAACAAAACGATTCAAGCTGATTTTGAAAAATTGAATTTATATTTTAGCCATATTGCATTTTTAATGACTTAAGATATAAAAATATGTCCACATATTAAATTTGACCAGAATTAGTTCACCAATTTGGTTTTTAGGACACTGCACGGACAACTGACGACATTTCAAAAACCACATTTTTAGATTCGGGAGACCACAAAGTGGGTATTTCCGTGAAAAACTTAGTAACAATTTTGTTCACCTATCTCTTAACTTTCTCTATAATAAGTATTGCTAAAATAAATTGCTAACCAGCTTCATTTTTTATATAAATAATAAATTATAACAAAGACACGTCATAACAAATGAAATAACTACAATATTTCTTAACCTAAACAAATGAAAATACCTGAAATAAATCACAATGACAAATAAACACATTGTAATAAGATTATACAATGCTTCCTTAACAATTATAAAAGAAACAAAGAGTGTATCAAAATTGTTTTTAGTCTGATTTATTTATAATGAATTTAATTTTACTGTAATTTCTTTAATTTAATTTATTTTAGTAATTATGTGCCCAATTTAAACCAATTTACTGTCCTGGCTAGCTTGGTTTACTTAAAGATTGATTTAAAATAAAATCTCTCTCTCGTTCGTGTGGTTCTTTGGTGACTATAATTTAAACTTTAGTTACTTAATCAAAATGTTGTTGGTGGTTAATTATTAATACCAATTTTCACAGTCTACTTATCGAATTTGAAGTCCTTTCACAATCCAAAGTATGGTTGGTGGTTGTTCAGCGGATAAGCTCGATGTTGATTTGGTGTTCAATAAACTCCTTTGTTCTCGCAAAGCTGTAATCTGGTCTGGCTAATTTCTCACAGAATTCCTCTTCTTATTCTCGACGCTGATATTTCATCTATTAACTTTTCGCTGAATATATTCACTTTATGATGTATTCTTTAACTTTAACTAATTCACTGTTCGACATATTTCTTTTACTTTATTAAACTGTACGACGTATTTCTTTTCATTTTTATTAAAATGTTCAACGTATTTTAATTTTTTAATTTTTATTAACTCACTTCTCGACGTAATTTGTTTAAATTCAACACTTCACTTTCGACGTATTTCTTTTATTTAATATTCTTCACGATTACTTTCAAATGTTTTAACAAAACTTTATGAAAAACAATTATCTAGTAGAACAACCCTGTACCAAAAACTTCGCAAAACAACCTCGTTTCTTTCTCTCGGACCTATATTTATAATTTCCTCGTTTTCAACAGTCACACCACGTCTGACTCAAAGTTCCTTCCTTATTGGTTAATTTAAACTTTGTCTGTTGGCCTCTCCTTACTCTAATGTATCTCTAAATGAGTTCTTGCCTTTAAACCCTTCAGTTTTTTTTTTTTTTGAAGTATGGGCTTGTCCATCCATGAGCTGTCAACTCTTTTATTTCTTGTCAAATTGATGACTTGCCATTCACTGACCATAGCCAGCACCTTTTCCTTACAAAGTAAATATGAATAAATAAAATACAACCAACTGTTATATTTAGAATTTTTTAAATTTCCTCAGATGGGAAAAAGAAAAAAAAATGTATTTTTTATTGGTTTAACAACCACATTTTTGTTTTTAAGAAGTATATTCTTATTGGTTTCATATATTTTGAAATTACTGTCAGAAAAAGTTTTTTATAAGTTTATATGAGAAAGTGAAAAATGCAATATTTTGTGTTTGTTTTTTCTTTTTGTTCTTATATACTTTCTCAAACTTGTAGGTGTTTTAATGTGGGAAGTATTTACATGCGGCAAGATGCCTTATGGCCGCCTTAAAAATACAGAAGTAGTGGAGAGAGTACAACGTGGTATTATATTAGAAAGACCGAAAGCCTGTTTCAAAGAAGTTTATGAGGTAAGAAATAGTGTACTTAGTATTTATTTCAGATTTTGCTTCTATATATATATATATTTTTTTTTTATTGCTTATTTGTATGTTTTGTAGTTCAATCAAAATGTTTTTCTTTTTGGATTAGGCCTATTACTTTTAATGGGATTTTTTTTGTGGTTGAATAACATATCGTTTAGATCCGTTAGGTATAAGTTTTTTGCTTTGGTTAAATCAAATTGTCTGTTTTAGGCTTAATAGTGGTAATAGATTTTTTTAAAATTATTTTATTACAAATATACTTACATTTAAAAAATAAAACTTTTTAATAAAAACAAATCTTTAAAAAACACAATGTGTAACTTAATTCTGTTTACTTAAATGACTAAACAACCTAAATCTGCAAGAAAAAATGTCAAAATTAAAATGCTTCAAAAGAACCCGTCGCACATTTTAAACTATAATTAGAATTCATAAAGTTTTTTCTTGTTGTTTAAAGACAAAAACTTTCTCTGTCATCACTCCCTTTATAGAATTAGTTACCCCAAAAGAAATCCTGTATTGGTATTACTATGAGTGACTCAAACTAGAAAAAGTAGGTGGGCGCAATAATTATTTAAAAAAAACTCACCTTGTGATTCAGTTTTAATGCAAATATTGTGTTTAGAGTAAATTCAATTGTACACAAGGTTTTTCATAAAAAATGTCTGGATTTTCATGTATAAATAACCAATTTATAACTTAAAATAAAATTAATTTGAAGTAGTAATAGAACTAATATCTACCAATAAACAGTTCAACATCTTAGGGGCTACAAAAGCATAAGACCTTTTTAAAAACTTTCATGTATGGCCTTAGGGTTGTATATTTATTATAACCTTTTAGTCTTCCTCTGTATTTCTTTTATATGCTTGTGTATCGTCCAAATTTATATAAAATAAATTCGCTCTAAACCCCCCAGTTGGTTTTGACAAACTGGGGAGTTTTGACAGAGTCATTGTTATAGATCAAAATTTAATAATTTCCATAGATTATTTACTTTGTTTGCACATTTATCATTTAGAATTATCAAATTTAGCAGACATACTGCCACATCCAACTGTCGTAAGCGTGCCATATGATTCTAGCATTCTTATAAGTGTGTCAAAAGATAAAATAATTTGTGGAAAATGTACAAAATTTGTCTAAAACTAAAAATCTAGCTCCATCTAAGGTATAACTGATATGAAAAAGTCATACAAATAAACTTTTAGATTTTGCCAAATCCGTGACTGCTGTCACAATTTTTTGATAGGTCTTACTGTTTAACCATAATAATAGACCTTCAAAAAGTCTACATCGACTTTAAAATTGTGTCTCTTATTTTGAATTTTTTCAGGAGTTTAAAATTTTTAATTTTAACTTTTTGGAATTTTACCGTTGGTTACAGGCTAAAAGGCTTGCTAAATTTTAAGTTTCTAGATCATTTGGAAGTAGGATAGAATTTGTATAGATGAGTGATTGACAACAAGGGGTTGTATTTATATTAGATTCTTAAAAAACAATGTAAATAAATAAATGCAATATTTGTAGATTGTGTTTTACTGTGGTTTTAGGTTAGGTTGTTTCAATGACAACTTTCTTTTAACTCCTTTTTCCAATTTTTTTTTTTTTTTTTAATTCAGCACAAAGCACAAAATCACGTTTAAGAGTTATTAGAACTATAAATAGTTTATCTATTTTAATTTTCTGCAAAATAAATGTCATTTGAGACTTGCCATGGGAATAAATTTGTTCATGGTGAGAGTGTCTCGTCCTAAGTGTTATTAATTTATTTTTCCGGTTTTTAGTATGTTTATAAATAAAATGCTTGTCCTTTCAGGTAATGCGTCAGTGTTGGTGTCATTGTCCTGAAGATCGTCCTTCTTTCCGATCGCTAAAAGATCAATTGGTAGCTGTATCTCAAGGCCTACTTGCTGACTGACTCGCCAGAATCCACTGCCAAAAAGCACCGCACGAAGCGTGTCCTTTATGTACACTTATTGGTCCACCGTGGACAGATATTTGTAAAGCTATTCCAGATATCAAATGATGTTTAAGTTCATGTCAGAGGTCGAAGAATCTATTTATTATTGTTGTCCAAGCATTGTGGGAAAAGCACATAATATAAGCTGATTAACTATATAGATAATATTTTTCGGCATTTCTATGTTAACACCACTGATTTAAGAATATTTTACACTACTTTAACCTAATTTCCATTTCTTGGAAAAAAAATAATAAAACAAACAAAGATCTCACCAGTGCAAGCATTTTTCAGAACCATGAAATGTGCAGCTATCCTAACCCACTACGACAAGATTTAAGGGTCTGATCTTTTTCATATATACGTGCCCATCCATATGATAGTTTTTATAAAAGTATACCAATTTTTATAGATTATGTTGTAAAACAACAAGATTGGTCAAACTGCTGCAAATTTACTGTCAGTTTTAGCCAATTTTTCACTCCAGTGGTCATATTTTTTGTGCAATTTAAATCAACATTAGATTTTACCACAACTTAGATATTCCTTAGTAAAAAAAATAAGAGAGAATCTAAAGTTCTATTATTATCAATTTTATGGGAGGATGCCTATTTTAAGAAATTTACATTTTTTTATATTTTCTTTTTGTTTAGTAAAAAATTAAACTGGTGTTTGTATATTCTTTGAGGATAGCCTATGTTGTGCATGTGATTATCTCCTCATGGTAAAATGTTGTAAACGTACCAGTAGTTACATTTAATGCATCAAAGTTTTCTAATTTTTATAAAAATTTCAATTTAGTTTTAAACATTTTTTTTCTCTATCTCCTGATTTACAAATTTTCAGTTTTATCATCATCGTCTAAAGAAGAAATGAATGTAAAATAGAGACCACTAGTCTAATAGCGTCAGGATAAGAAAAGAACAAAAGTTGGTCAAGACAAAATTCAAACTAGGACTGAGAAATGAAATTTTAAACCACAGTTGCTAGAAATAATACTATTAGAGACATTTATGTAAATAATTTTATATATGTCTTTAAATGTGTGTATAACTTGTCAAAACTATTTTTAAACAATTCAGATTTTATCATTCTTAAATTCAGTGGTGTAACAAGGAATAATGCAGTCATATTTTAATTTCATACAAAGATATATATTTTATCTTTGTAACATTTATATCAGGAAAACATGAAAAGATCTACTTTAAAAAAAACAATTTGATAATTAAATCTAACGTAGATATTTGCAAAATATATTGGAGCATTTTTTCTTGTTATATAATATATATATTTGTTTGTAGCTTATAAACATTTAAAACAGCTGTTTAGACATAGAGTGATTACCAACATTTCCTAGATCTGCAAATTTGTGGTAAAACGGAAACAGTACCTCACTGGATTTGAGTTTGTGCTGATGTGTTTCGTATAATTTTTTGTCGTGAAACAATCGCTCAAATTTATTGGTTTTATTTTTTTTTATATATATGTGCGGAATATTTTTTAACGAACATTGTGATATTTAATTAATAATTAGTTTTTGTAAGTATAGTATAAGTTTTATATATGCAAATAAATATTAAATGGAAAGTATTATTACAGGGTCCCTAAAGTTGTTTAGATTGTGGTTTTAATGTACTCAGTGTTTGCCGTTAAAAACTTTGGGAATATTGAAATTACTTGTTTTATAAGATCAACAATTAAAATTTTTTTTTCCCCAATTCAAATGTTTAACTTTGAAGGGTTTTCAGAATCTTACAGGTTGAGCAAAAGTATTGCATTAATTACGTCTCCCTTCTAGCTGTCATAAGTAGTCATTCGACACAGCATTGGAAAGTCATTTTGTACAGCGATTCACAAAGCGTGGCAAAATATGAGTTTCTTATATAGGGTATTCAAAAAAAAATGCAAAGTGCAATTAATACTGAAATATTTAATAGTTTATAAGAAATCGTAAAGTAACCAAGTTATTTACCGAGGGTTTTACTTGATTATACTTGATAGTTTCCATTCTCATTCCTCATACATACAAACTATGTACCTTATACAATAAAAAATAAACAAAAAACCTGTAACTAAGTCTATAAAAATGTGTACATGTCCACGTGTAAGGATGAATCTTCTATACAGCAAACCGAGTTTCATGTCATTTTCACAAATCTTCTTCATTAGTCTAATTGTGTACTACACAGTTTATTATTTTTATTTTTAAGATCCAGTAAAAGTCAATATTTTCACAAAAATACCATTTTACTTTTCTCCCATAGTACATAGAGAAAAACCCTGAAGTTTTTCTTTTTCTTTTGCGTAAACAACTCACTATTCCTATCCATATATTTCAGGGAATTTTGTTTTTGTGTTTATTATCACTATTTTATTTTAATCGTTTATTTTGTAATTTCAGTTTCATTTTATCTATATTTTGATTGTACTGTGGGGTCAAGTGGTAGGAGGAACTGAGGTCCTAATTTCGCCCCTTAAATAAAGACATCGCCCCTTATATTCATTCTGATCAAATATTTAGCATTTTCTCAGCTTTTTTATTTCTGCTGGATAGTGTAGCCAGATCGGTAATCCTTGTTTTGATTTCAATATTCTCTGATTATCTGTTACAAAGATTTTTTTATTTGGGAATTTATGCCAACTTGGCAAAAGTTGTTTGTCAGAATTGGTGAATATCAATTTTGGTTAAAAAGAGTTTTCATAGAGAAAAGTTTTAATTTTCTCTTTTTCTAACATCCTATATTACCTTTTGATACATTAGTACATTGGTATTACAATATTGAAACTTTCAAGAAGCTAAGCCTACTATTCACAGTACCAATAGTTCTGTTTTAAGAGCTAAAAGACATTCTGAATTTGAGAATAACAAATTTAATATGTACCATATAATTATTTATATCACTGAACATATTGGTTATTTTTAAAGCTTATTAATTGAAGCAAACATTGAGTACACATTAGAAAATACCACTTAAATATTTGCTGTTAAACCTATATTAAAATAAAATTTAAAATGTTTTTAAGTACTGTTTTTATTTTATGTAGTGATATCTTGTTATCTTTAAATATAAAACAAATGGTATCTTTTATTAAAATAAGTTTTTAGAAACTTCTTTAATCTTTTATAAACTAAGCCTTGTTTATGAAACATAGAGTATTTGTAATTTAGATTGATTTGTTGGCTACAATTAGGACTTAGTCTACTTAGCACTTATGTGAGGAAATTGAACAAGTTAATGATACTGCCAACATTATCTGTGTCTTAATTAGTCGAAGTATTCATTCAACTACATTCCTCTTATTCTTATGACCAGACACTAAGGTGTTGTATTTTAAGTATTTATATAAAACAAAAGTACCTTCAATCAGAAACATAATAATATACTCAGTGAGTTTTAAATCCGCCCTCAACTTCATTTTCAGTGGAGGGGGGGAGCAGTAATTTTAATTAATTCAAAAACAAAAGTCAAGTCGTGCAATACACCATTTAATTCATTTTTTTACTGGATTTCTGTCTTAAATCGATGATACGCATATAATTACAATAATTTTTATTTTGACGTAAAGATAAATATATAGCTTGTATTTTTAATTATAAAGTTATACAAAGTCTGTTTAAAAATTATCTAATTTTTATCTGGGAAAATACAATTAATTTAATACAATTAAAGTATGAAACTAATTCCATTCTATGTGGTTTCCCTGGGACTGCACATACTCCTAGCATTCTCTTGCATGGCATTACAAAGGTGATTGGCGACCTCCAGATAATATTCTAGTAATGTTTTGGTTTTATGATGCGTCCCCATGATGCACCACCTCACGGAAGCCAAAGAAAACCACCAATATCACTTTGATGTTGCTGCCTACTCTCAATGATCATTTGTCTTCATATCTTCAAAGATATTGAATGTCTACTTTCTATAGAAATTATGGGCAGGTGCTGAGTATTCTCCCTCATTCATTAGCTATTTGCTAGTGACAGACGCTTTCTGTAGGTGGGAAAAATTTCTGATACTCTTCACCTCTGGTCACCCTTCGTACTTCATTCGTTTAAACAGAAAAAATTCAATTCGGAGATAACAACACATCTTGTGTCCTAAATACTTAACAATGATGCGATCCACCAACTTTTATCTTTAATGTATAACTGTGTTTGTGATATGTGTTCACTTTTTATCATCTTATATTAAATTTGTTCCATCAATTTTTAGATTATTCTTACCTTATGATAACAATCCTTAAATGTTCTAGTGGACTACCGGTTTCAACCTTTAGTTGGATCACTCTTCTTTTTTAACATCCAATTTTTGAATTTTGTCATGAAATTGTACCTTAAAATGTTTGGTTTGTTATTTATACTTACAAACATGTACATAAACACAAAACATTATTTGAAACACTGGTTATTTATTCAAAAATGTTTTGTGTTTGTGTACATGTTTGTAAGTTTATAAATAACAAATCAAAAATTTTAAAGTCTAGTTTCATGACAAAATCAACAATTGGATGATAAAAAAGAAGAGTTATGTCAGGGACCTGAAGATGACCCACTAACAGTCGAAACCAGTAGTCCACTAGAACATTTAAGGATTGTTGGCATAAGGTAAGAATAAGCTAAAAATTGATTAAATTCACAATCCTGGAGGTTAACTATGTTCAAATTTGTTTGTTTTTGACATCATTCGTATTAATTAATTTTATTTGTTCTTAAAAAAACTGCAAAGAAGATCTGATTATGACAGTACTCTGTTGAAACTAGTAATCATTTGGAAAATCAGAAGATTGCAGACGGACAAAACGTAATCACTTAACCATAAATCGCATGTACCCTTCAAAAAAGAAATTTTTAAGACAAATCACAAGTAATTTTTAGCCTAATTTGTAGAGTAATAGGTGGTCTTAAATAATGTGTTGTATCACCTTTTTAAAATTTTTGTATGTTTACTCCTCCTCCAAATTGATAGTGGTGACCTACAAAATTTGAAAATTTCTTTTGGGTGATGAAAGGTTTAGGTAGAAAAACCATTGAGGGAAAAACTCTGAAAAAAGTGCGGGGCTTAAAATTCAGTCAGTATGCTGGGTACATAATATAAAACAAAGTATTACTCTTGTTAAAAATGGGTGTCAAATTCAATTCTTTGGTTTAATAGTTTCTTAAGAAGTAAGAAAGACTTTATCATTGATGTCTCTTTTATTTTCTGAAGACAATTTTTTAATTTTTTTTTAACTGCAATTTTGCATACATGTTTGTTTCATTAATCTCCACATTTCACTCAAATTTGAACAAAATCTGTAAAAAGTTGTTTTGACAAATTAGGATATTTTTTATAACAACTCTATGGGTGATTTTGTTTTGGTTATTCATTGGTACATTTTAGCAAAACCTTATCAAAATCATTCACGGTTTAAAAAAAAAAAAAGGTCTACCTCCAAATTTTGTATTATCAACAAAATGAAGAAAAAATGTGTTGAGATATATCAAATATGCCCATTTATACCAAATTGATCAAAATCAATCTACTCGTTTGTACTATAGAGCACTGTACAGGTGACAGCCAAAAATCTATCCACAAATCATTTTTTTAGATTTAGAGAACCACAAAAAAGATTTGTCACTAAAAACTTGATATCAAGTATTTGACCAATCATAAAGTTTTTCTGCGCTATAGGAAGAAGTAAAACACATTTTTAAAGAAGAACATTGACACATATTGAATAAAAATCCAATATAATAATGAAAAAATCAACTTGTGTTTCAGTTCACTCGTAGTGGTATGCCTGGATTTGAATGCTCAAGACTTAATAACAGATTGACAGCAAGCATATCAAAACAGACACACCGATAAGTTGATATTTCAAATGAAAAAAGTAAATTTTAAACATGTCACTATGGATTTTACTGTATTTTTTTTAAAGAAATATGATTTCATTTATGATATAAGATGAATATAACATTTGAACACTGTCGAAACCAGTAATTATGATGGATGAATTGAGGATAATTTGACGGAGACAACCTATCCACACGTCAAATTTTGTTATGAAAATTGTTATTTTTTAATTTTAGACCATCTCGTAGCTACAAATCTGTAACAAAACTTTGGTTTCCTGGACATTTATGACATGTGTATTTTACAATCTGTGGTTGTTCAAACAACTGAAACAATAAAGTAATTTGCCATACAAAAACAGATTTTTGAATTTGGTCCAGAAGGACTTTTGTTGAAAACTTGGTTTTTGGTTAAAACGCGCAGTTGTCTTTACAGACCTGATAGCTAGAATAATTTTGTATAGCCTACACAGTTTTGTATCAATTAATATTACTATGATTCTAATGTTAATAGTAAATTTTCAAAAATATTAAAATATAATTTGTCTAGAAAAAAAATATAAACTTAAGCTGGTAAAAGTTTGAATAAAGTCATATAAATGGATAACCTCTTTCCATATGGAAATAATTTGATTTTGTTATTAATTTCATAAGTTGGTAGTAAATATTTAAGTTTAATTGATACAATGTAATAATTTTAAAATAGTGGCATCTTATGTATATGTTTTTAAGAGACATGTCAATAAAAATAATTGTTTGCTAAATTACTATTAGAACATGTCATTTCAAGTTTTTTTTATCACAAATAATCTAGAGTACTTTCCTTTTATTGTATACATTTTATTGTTTTATGTTCCATACAGTATCATGATCAAATATAAAAATCACATTCCAAAAAGACATTTAAAAAATGTTAAATTTAGAACTTTGAGAAGTGTTTCAAGTTTTACCAGTCTCAAACATACATTCCATGGTTATGTCTTAGTATTCTGACCAAATTTAAAAATCATATTCCAAAAATCATACAAAACAACATTTTTTATAGAACTTTGAACGTTGTGTAAAAAATCACCATTTAACCATCTCTAACAATGTCACTGTACTTTAGCTTAGTATCAAACATGGTTTATCTTTTGACTGAAATTTAAAAAAAATTAAATTATAGTTTATCCTTTATATAGGCACCTATTTATATATTTTGTTACGCTATTTTCTTATGGTAGAAGTTTTAACAGAAACTCCCTTTAATATACAGGGTGTTTATAAAAGAACTCCTTGATTTAAAGTTTTATTAGTACACAGTAAAGTTAAATAAATAGTGAATTAAACATATATATTATTAAAGAGAATGTTCTCAAGTTTTTTTTTTCATACCTAATAAAGTTCTATATGAGCACCATTTGTTGCCCTGGCCACGTCTAAACGATATTCAGTTTCTTTCCAGGTATTCAGTAGCATATCAGGCGTGACGGATGCTACAGCTTCAACAATCCTCTCCCTCAGATGAGCAATGTCACGGATCTTCTCGGAATACACAATGTTTTTTACATGTCCTCAAAGGAAAAAATCTAATGGAGTCAGATCTGGGCTCCTTGGTGGCCATGCAAGTGGCCCACATCTACCAATCCACCTATTAGGAAAACGCAAGTTCAACGCATCACGGACACGGTTGCTGTAGTGAGGTGGCGCGCCATCTTGCTGGAAGAAAATTGGTCCCTTTTCTTGTTCAATATCATCTATTTGTGAGAAAACGTATAGTTCTAACATATCACAATAAATATTCCCTTTAATTGTCTTCTCTGGGAAAATGAAGACTGTGAAATCGACTCTTTTCACTTTGTCATTGATCTTGATTTCATGCAGAAGTTGAATCTTATACGCACGTAATTTAAGCCTCTTTCGCACCACTTTATACACGGTAGACTTGGGTATTCCCAACTCCAAACTTCGTCTTGCCAATGACATTTTAGGGCTACGAGTACAAGAAGTACGGATTCGTTCCACATTCTGTTCAGAGACTGAAAGCCGACCCGGTGACTTCCCTTTTAAGACACTACCTGTTTCCCGAAACTTATTATATCACTTGAGAATAGTTTTGTTAGTAGGTGCAACACCGCCATATTCACGTCTATAATGACACTGAACTTGATTGAATAAACCAAATCACAAATTGAGCTTTTTCCTGTGGCGAAACCATGACTGTTGAATAGTGACTGCCGACGCTCTTCCCCCACCACGCTCGCTCCAAGGTCATGCACGGGTGCCAACTGCGATCGAATATTAGCCAAAAAATCTTGACAATATACTGAACTCAAGTTCGAAAACCGAAAGTCTATTGCTGGTTTCATTTTTTAATTATGATTTTTTTATATCAAGGAGTTCTTTTATAAACACTCTGTATACTGTAATTGCTTTATATAGCAAATGTAAATGCTAGGTAGAGCAATCTTTATATTCTTTTAAATTGAAGATCTATTGATTTAATATGATTCAATCAATATTCTATGATTCAGATTCTCTGATTTTTATTTCATCAGTTCATTTCCTTTAATTTACTTTTTTAAATATATATATATATATATTTGCTTAGCTAGGCCTTATTGTGAAATGTGAATAAAAATGGATTTAACTGAAATCTTTAATTAATGCTTTAAGCCTATTTGTGAAGTGAATATTGTTAAAATAAAGACATTCGTGGTAAAACAGAGGTTCTTGAGCTATAGAAAAATAAACCGTACAAAAAGATATCAGTTTCTCGCACACTTTTCCGCAAAACCAAAAGTAAGAGAGATAATTTGGTATTTAGAAGGATCCATCTTATCTAATTTTGTGAAACTTTTTAAGAATATATTGAAAGATATTTAAATGAGTTTAAACTTGCTTTGTGCCATAACTTGTCCTAAGTTTTATTTTAAATACAGTTTTTATTTAGGGCTGTCAAATGGCTGTTTCCGCCATTATATATATATTTATTTATTTGTGAATTGGCAAACTTAGTTTGGATTATTAATTTTCAGTATTTCCCTAAAATTTTAACAAAAACGGTAGTTAAAATTTACAAATTAGTTTTTTATACATCTCCATGGAGGATGTTTTGTTTATTCAACAATAACTCCTGAACACCATTTTTGGGGTGTTGATGACCTTTATGTTTGTTTGGGTCGTTAGAGGCTACATAATCGCAAGTGCTCATAAAAGCTGATTTTTAGTGTTGATTTTGTGAAAGCTATGATGAAATTTAGATTTATCAAAAACAGCCCACTCATTTGGGTTGTATAGCAGTGCACAGAGTCAACAAACGACATTCCAAAATCCACTTTTTTTTTAG
This sequence comes from Aphrophora alni, assembly GCA_963513935.1. Taxonomy (NCBI): domain Eukaryota; kingdom Metazoa; phylum Arthropoda; class Insecta; order Hemiptera; family Aphrophoridae; genus Aphrophora; species Aphrophora alni. Next base: position 80,340,641 of record OY740774.1, read on the forward strand.
ATCAGAGAACCTCTAAACATCTTTCCTTGAAAATATCAATATTGATTTTTTTTAACTCATCGCATAGTACGTATGTACGAGACAGTAGTAATTATTTTATTTTGGGTAAGTTTTAGTTTTACTAAAGGATTACAAGGGCCCTTCCCAAAAAAGTTCAAATCTCAGTATTTGTATATCTTGGATATCATGTTTCAATATTATAGTGTGCTTACTTAAGGCGTAATTTAATTATATAGGTTACATATTAATTTATTTCCAATTTGAAATCTTATGGTTTTATTACTTTGTATTGACTTTTGTTAAATATGTACAATAAATACAAAGAGCAAAAGCAATTGGGAGAATAATTGTCGTACAGTACCTTGTCCGAATCATTTCGCAGATCCCACAAAATTCACATTACATAATTAATAATTAAATAATTCATCTATTAAGGTCTATTACTCTGACACGCCATAACAAAACTAAACTATCCATTATCAGTTGGCAGCAGAATTGTTAGCTAATGTGTTAGTAATAAAATAGATGTTACACTTATTTGATTAAGTAAAAGAAATTACTACTGAACAAAAAATCATCAATAATCAACTATTAAAGTTGTTTACAAATATTAAATTTACACAATGTTATTTGAGATAGGTACTAAACTCTAATTTGTCATTAGTGTTAATCTAATTTAAACTAGTGAGCCATGATTATAGAATTAGTCGAATCCGTGTATCTAGGAATCACTGAAAATATGTTTCCAGATAACTTATATTTTTAGGAAATTAAATGGGATATTGTTGTCAGAAGTTTATATTTCATTTTAGTCTTTTCAAGTATCTCATTTAAATGTCTTACCATTTTAGATTTTAAATATATGTATAGATAACAGACTATATGTTTAGTCTTAGTATGTAATTTAGTAGCGGAAAAAAAAAAAATCAATTGTACATACATAAAATGCTAAAGTATACTTGTTTTATTTCCTAACATAACCTATTTCCTAGACAATTTAATATTAACCTAATAATAATTCTAAATTTAAGCTTGTTGTTGGAACCTATTATAGCTGTTTGTTATGATACATAGTTAAAAGAGTGCAAAGGTGTGTTCAAACACGCACAAATGTAAGTCTGAAATGTATATTTAAGTTGTTGAAGTTCCTTTCAGATTCATCATCCAATTTTGTGGTTTCAACCAATAATTTCACAATTTTATTCCATTTTTTGTAAAATTTCTTTTAAAAGTTAAAATAAAACTGTTATAAATTCTAATTGTAATTAAACAAAAATGTGTATTGATAGTTTATAGTTGAAATATATTAAGGTATATCAACATAAAAGTGTTTTTTTTTATTCAGTAAAACAAGTTAAACTCAAATTTATTTAGTTGCGTAATATTTATAATGACGAAGACTATAACCTTGTCAACAAAATGTGACTGTAGGATTTTATTCTCAAAGACTGTCTTCTGCAATTATACACATTATTTTATATTTTCTTAAACTTCTGTACGTAGACCACATCGTTGGTTCTGTACACTGTATATAATCGACATTTCGGCTTTACAGATGTTCATTTTCAGTGCAATGAACTCTCTTATAATGATACAGTTCAAGTGAGTAGACCTTGCTTTGATGTTATACAAGGAATCCGCAAAAGAATGTCGGGATTTCGAACGGCCGTTGCTTGGGGACTATTCAAGATAATTAAACGATTTAAATGTCAAATAGAAGAGAAAGAGAACAAAGTTCTGTTGTCCGTATAGCATTGGAAGAAGCGTTGACCTTGACATGTGCAGAACAGCTGCGCGGTGGCAGGCCGCCATTGTGACTCACACGTCATACGCCAGTCACGAGTACGGTGTTTACGGTGCAACAGAAGGCACAGTGTGTTCTATGGTACACAGAATTTTAATCGATTGTTAGTGTGCAGCGCCGGTTTCGAGTTGCGTATCGAGGTCAAAATTCGCTCGATGATTAAGCAATTTGTTGTTGGTTTAGCCAGTTTCGTGAGACAGGAAGTATTTTGAAAGGACAGGAAGTATTTTGACCTGGCCGGCCAAAAACAAGTGATGACAAAGTTGACACTTTCATCAGAAGTTGACCGACATTCTTGCATCAGAAGCCCGAAAAAATCGATTGTCTGATGAAGTCTTCAGTTAAACATACCAAAATCGACACTCCACGATGTTATTCGTAAAAGATTGAGACTTTGTGCCTACAAAATTCAGTTAAGACATTAGATTAAACCTGCCAATCGCCTTAAGCGTACAGACTTTGCCAGTTTTATGCTCAGTGAGATTGATGACAATCCCAATTTTATTAAAGGAGTGCTGTTCTCAGAAGAAGCTATTTTTCACGCAAGCGGTGTTGTTAATTGTCACAATTGTCGTATATGGAGTTCGGAATAGCCTAACATTGTGCAGGAACATGTGCGCAATTCGCCAAAAGTGAACGTATGGTGTCTATTAATATATGACCAAGTGATAGGGCCTTTCTTTTTCCCCAAAAAACAATTAATGCCATAATTTATTTAGATATGCTAGAACAATTTTTGTTTCCTCTAATTGAAGAACAAGCCGGTGAACGAGTCATTTTGATGCAGGATGGCGCCCCGCCTCATTACCTTTGGGAAGTGCGAGACGCACTTAACAACAGGTTTCCAAATGGTTAGATAGGCAGGGGTGCGCCTATTCCCTGGCCTCCCAGGAGTCCTGATTTGACCCCTTTGGACTTTTTTTGTGGGGTTACGTAAAGAGCATTGTTTATGCTGAGAAAATTTGTGATTTGTCACATCTGCGTGGGCGAATTTCGGAAGCAATCACAACTGTGAAACTAGAGATGCTACACAACACTTGGCGAGAAATCGAATATCGCTTCTATGTCTGCAGAGCAACAAATGGAGCTCACATTAAAACATATTAAAGGTATGAAAAAAAACTTTGTTCTTTTCTCTTCTATTTGACGTTTAAATCGTTTAGTTATCTTGAATAGTCCCCAAGCAACGGCCGTTCGAAATCCTGGCATTCATTTTCGGAGACCCTGTATAATTACTTTGAGAATGGACATCTGTATAATATAGTGTACAGAAACAGTTGATGTGGTTTAATTTTGAAGATCACAAAAACACAAATAGTGAAATTTATTTTGTGTTGCCCTACAATTTTTTTCATCAAGCAGAACATTTTACCAAAGCAGAACATAAAATACAATTATCTAGGTTAGTTTTTAAACTAAACTTTCCCAAAAGAATTTAAACCATAAAAATGTATTCATTTTGATAAAGATTATAGGGGGATTGTTATAAAACAAGTTTTTGTGATTTTTTTAATATTCATATATCTTAAAAGGAGCAGAATTAAAAATACGTAATTGAAAAGAGAATGAATCCTTAAAAAAATTCTTCAGTAAAGGTATGAACAAATTTTTGTTTTAACAATTTCTGTTTCACCAATTGTGATCGCTTCTCAGTATTCGGTAACAACTATTCATCCCAATGATATGGAATCTTTAGTGAATAAAGAAGCAAATCTATATTTCCCTGTTGTTTTTACAACTTGGAAATATCACTTATAGACTCAGAGATATTATTTGAAGAAACCTTCCAATTTCCCACTTTGCAATATTGCAACATTTGAATTTTTAAAGCTGAAAAATTGTTATTTTTATTTTGTATATAATAATATATGCAGAATTAAGTTTGGAATCATGGTGTGGTTTTATAATTTCAACATTGTTAATATTAAATAAATATATTTCCTGTTTCGCCACTTGCAATACCTTTTTAAATCGCCTGTAGCTCCATAACTATACATCGTAATGATATCAAAATTTACATGAGGAAAGAAGAAAGTTTAAATTTTACTGTGGTGTTTTCAATTCGAAAATATCTCTTATAGTTTCTGAGTAATTAACTCGTGAAAACAGCCAATTTTCCAACTTTGCAAAATGCTGCCCCCCCTTGCAGTTTTTTTCGGCGAAAAAGTGAGTTTTTGATTTTTGAATGTTTCTATAGCTTAATAGAAGCAGAATTAAATTTGGAGTCGAGGGGTGCTAATGAAATTTCAAAATTTTTAATATTTTTTTTCATTTTTATCTATTTTTTGTAAAAATTTCAACATTTAACAATACCAATGATATACACATCAATAGATGCAGAATTGAAAGGAGAGTAAACCCTGAAAAAGACACTTTAAAATCTCGATGGGTTTACGAGTAAATTGCAGTTTAAAAGTTTTTCAAAAAAGATCAAAATTGTTTTAAACCAATGATATGAGTATCAAAAGATACAGAATCAGCAATTTGAGAAAACTATGAAATTCTAGCAACCATTTGATGTCAGCTAAAGAAGACCAAACCCGTGATAGTTCGAACAGCTGTAAGTATGAAGGTCTTCTTAGGAAACTTACATCCACTGCTTTTGTTCTAGATTTAGCTCTAATGTGTGATGCACTTCAAGAACTATCAGAAATTAGTGAAGAACTGCAGAACCAAGATGATGTTGATTTGTTCTGAGCTAACAAAAGTTTACAGATTCTAGCAAACACATTTATTGCTTGGAAAGATAGCCCGGGAACATTTTTACAAGCAAGCTGGGAGATGTCTGTCAACATCAAAAGATTTATGGGAATTGATCTTCTTGAAAAAAATTATGAACTGCCCATTGATCCTGTTATCTTTAATGAGGAACTATCACAAGCAATTAAAAAGAGAATGTTGAGTGCAATGATTTTTTTAAAATGATTTTTATAATCTATTTACTTTGGTTATTCTTTTAGATATTTCAGTAAACAAAATAATTCAGTTTGTTCAGTACAAATTTCTTCAATTTAATTTTAATCTTATCCTCTAATTTAATTTATAGTCTTTCACTAAATTACTTTACATGGATCTCTATGGAAAAGGATATATAATTAATAAATTTTCATATCATAAAAACTGATAACTATAATCCATAATTATTTTCATTAATGCTACATTTTTTCATTGTAAGTGAGAAGCATTTTGTAAAAACTCATTCCAGAGACCAGTTTGGCAGATTTGTGATCAGTGAATTTGGTTAGTCTTACAATACAGATTTAAGCTGATTTTTGATCACATGGAAGCTTCATTAACAGACGATAAGCATGAAAGTTATTATCAATTTATGAAAGAATATATGTATTTAAATCACATGCAACCTAGCTCAGAACAAATGACTCCAGTATAGCCTTACTGCTTACTTACTGCATCTCTATTGTCCTAGCAGTTCAACAACCAAGATTAAAGTGGTTTTCATTGTTTCATGCAAGACAAGCTCAGGTACTTCACTAAACGATCATTTGCACATTGGTTCCAAGGTACAACTTAACTGTGTAATTCATTTCAGACTTCATAAAATAGCTTTTACAGCAGACATATTGACAGAAGTTTTATCAACAGATTTTAGTATCACAGACTAACCGAGTTTTTCAACGCATATTTTGGTGAAACAATTTATCTCACCCAATTCAATCATATTTTTTATACACAATTACAAATGGTACATCATGCGCACTTAGTCATACAATGTTTACACCAGCTCGCCGAAGAGATTAAAACTCACTCTTTTGCTGTGTCCAATATATTGAGGAAGACTTTTATGTAGATGATCTTACAGGAGCAGATAGCATTAATGAACCATTAAATCTTAAAGATGAATTCGTCAACATTTTGTTTCCAGCTGGATTTACTCTATCCCCAGACTTGAACTTTGTAGTGCTTGACTACTGTCTAAATTGTCTGCCAAAGTGAAACATTTTTCACCAGTGAAAATTGTGTATTTTTCACATTTATCCTCTAATTTTACTTTTATTTCATTTAATTAAATACAGAACTTACCTTTTTGTATTGTCAAATCATTCACCCTTCACTATATTTGAACTCAAGATTAACGTGTTTTGTCACATAACCTACAGTTAATTTTAATTGTAGCATTTAATCACACAGAGCATTTAATTTTATAATAATTGAGAACTAGAAATAATTTATTTTCCAACACTTTAATGGTTCCTCTTTTATATACTTTTATTTTGCAAATATATTTTGAATTCTTTTCATTATAATAATATTACTTTTATTGTTGTGACATGTAATACGTGTATTAGATTGTTGATATTCCAAAACAATATAATATAGTAAGAAGTTGATATACATTTTTTATTTACACTATATATGATATTACTTTTTTAACACTGTATCAAGAGAAAGTCTTCAAATTTGTTTACATGATGATCACTTGTGGTGTAAAATAAATTAGATGATAAAAATATAATTAAATTGAAGAAATTTGTACTGAACAAAATGAAATGTTTTCTTTATTGAAATATTTAAAAGAACAAAAGAAAAATGATTTCAAAAAATCATAAATAAATATATATATATATTGTTTTATAAAATCAGTTGTTTAAAGTATTTTGTAAGGCACATAGAATATCAAACATATACATAGGTTATCAAACATACTTCCAACCAAGAGTTTTTTTTAAGACATTGTAACTATATTAATTTTATAAGTTCACGTTTTTCTCTGGTGAGAACACATCAATTGTTCTCATATTATAAAAAATATAAATAAATGTTCAAATTGTTTTATTTTACATAAAACACCCAAAAAACTCAGTCTTTGCATCCGTACTTTCTGGGTTACATCATACCTTTGCTGAATATACAAAATTAATAGATCGAATACTTTTCACTTCTAAACATTCATTTTTTTTCAAACGTGACTGAATCATAACATACATAACATTTCATGTTAAAACAGTTCATTTTTATTAAAGAAAAACACTTTCTATTAATACTTTGCCTTTGTCCAAATTGGACACGATCATCTGAGCGGTGACCATTCGCCTTGAAGGTTCTATCTAGTTGGTGGTTATTCCCAAGTCTTTCGTCTTTGTATAAAAAATGTTTGCATTGCACTTTATTAATTATAAAATTTATAATTATTCTAATTATTATAATACATAGAAAAAATTTCTCTGATCATTTATCATTATTCATTTCAATTATTTATTTAAACTTTATTGAATTTATTCAAAAAAAAAAAAAAATACATTTCCTGCTTGACTCATCAAGTCTAGGCATACGTCCCATTTTATCTAAGATAAAGTTGTATATATCCATTTGTAAATATATCCATATATCCCATTCTGCTTAAGATCAAAGAAACAAAAATGTACACTATTAGAACGTAAGCTTTTAGTTACAAAGGGCTTTTTTAACTGTCCTTTTGCGGTTTGCAATTCCACCACTATCACTACATTGTCTATTCAAGGAAAAGTTTTTTTTTCTAATTATTTCTCTGCTGAAGTGTATGTAATTATTCTGTATGTCATCTGTTCCAAAAGTATCTTCTAAGTTTTTGAACAAATTGCCATCTTTTGTTGTAGTTTATTGGACAGTTAATGTCTGTTTCAGAATCAAGTATGGAGGTTAGTGATCACCAATAGGAAAATGACCTGGAGTTAGTATATTTACTTTAGATAATTTATATAGTGGTCTTGAATTTAAAATAGCTTCAACTTGAGTAATTAGTGTATTTAAGTTTTCAACGTTTAAAATGTGTTATATAAAAAAGTTATAAACGTATCAGTTGATAAATTAGAAACTAGTTTTAAAACAGCTTTGGTTCCCATGCAAATGAACTTTTCAAAGAGTTTGACTTCTTCCTCCAATTCGATATATCAAATATAGAGCTGCATAATCACATTCTGTATGGAAAAAATGATTGTCTTGTCAAGGATACTTGTTAAGATGGTATATCTACTTGGATAATTAGAACTTTGTATTTTAGACAACAAGTAAATTTTTGGATTACTTAGTGAATATAACTCCTAATATTGCCAATCAATCGAAACTATTGTCTTGACATGTTCATCATAAAATGTGCTCCTGCATAAAATATTTTTGTGGATGAGGATCAATGAGGAATGAATAGATGAGTGTTTGAGAGGTAAAATGATCTGAGGGATTGCATGATCTTGAGTAGAGTTGAATACGTCCTCTAATATGTACAACTCCTTTTATATCACAAAATGGAGTCCAAAATAACAATTTACAACTATTTTTAACAATTCAAAGTTTCTGCAAGTGTTTATTTCATCTGAAAAATAAGCATTTGAATATCTTTTACAATAGACATTAGACCATTATCTACTTCTTCTACACTTAAAGGTCCTGATAGATTGTACCTTTTGAGATTTATGAGATATCTCGTATAGCTGTGTTATAAGAACTAAATTTTAGGTCAAATCCATTTTTCCTTGACTACAAACATTTTATACTATGAGCTTCTGATGAGACATCACTAAAACTGTATTGCTCTTCTGAAATACAAGTAAAATTTACACATAATAACCAAGTGGTGCGAAATCACCCCTTTTCTTCTTTTACAAGCTCTTTCCAAAAATGTATCTTTATGCAACATCTGCTGGGTCATCTGAACTTACATGATGTCACTAGGAAATTTCTAAGTGATTGGATTTCAAAACTCTGCTGTTAACAAAAACTTTCTAGGCTGAAGGGGGTTTAGAAATTCATTCTAATACAACAGTTGTATCCGTAAGAAACATTGTAATTAGTATTTAGAAGTATATAAAGAATAGAATACATTTTTTAAAGTGATTAAAATTATGGATTAAGTGAAGCATACATGACCTTGAAAAACTAAAGTACATATGCAAATTTAGAAGGTAGATGCTATTGTTTGAAAAACTAATGCCAAGCCTTCCTCAACATTCAATTTTACTCCCATTATAGGAAGCCACGTTATTTGCAGCTCCAGATTAAAATAAAATATTAAATATCTGGAAGAAAATAATTACATGGGAAATGGTTTAAACTGTCTAGTAAGGTGTTAGTAACAAGTAATAAGAGAATTAAAGGTCCAGACTGCATATTACAAGCTTAAAATATATTACAACAAAGCCTAAATTTGTATAACCAAAAAAGATGTAACATCCTGCCACAACATAATATTTGCAAGACTCCTATTTGGAGAATTAAAAAAATTATAAACTATTGTGATTTTTGAAAAGTGGGTGAAAACTTTAAATACAAATATTAATTGAATTAACTTACAACATAAGCTTTTGATATTTATTTAATCAGCTAAGGATGAATATCCCCCATATAAAATATAACTTGGGGATAAACTTGAAAATTATAAAGATTTTTATGTATAAGTTGTATAATATTAGGTATATTTAATCGGGATTTCATTCAAATATATTTGAGTCCGGATCAGTAAACCCTGAAAAAAGATAACTTAAAACAAATAAATAAATTAATAATTCTAAATTAAATCATAAATAAATATTTTTACAGGTAATATAAATTGTTTTATAAGGGTAATAAATAAGTTGAATGAAATTTGTAACACCTGTGTTGGGTAATTGATTTCTTTTTTATGCAACAGGGCTTTTAATAAAAATATTACAATTTTGAAACCTCAATATGAGGATTCTTTCAAAACATAATTTAATAAAAAACTGTATTACAAGTTGAACTAAAATCAAGAATGCCAGCTTCTTATTAAAAAAAATCTTACAGATTTAGTTTATCCATCTATTCACAAAACTAAAAAAGAAAGAGATGTTTATTATTTATATGTGTTAAAAAGAAAACATTATTACTGGTCCACATCCACACTTTATTTCACATTGTGCAAGAAAATACATAATAAATAAATACACACATAACAATAAAATATTCTGGGCCATACTACACAAAAAACAAGATAAAAAATTTAATAAAATTATAAAAATTAGTCTAAAAAAAACAATTCTTTTCGTTCTAAATAAACTAACTTGTCTAAGTTGTACAAAATTTAATTGTTAAAAAGAAAACAAGAATCCATCATTATTCTACAAAACTCACTTTCTTAACTACTTTATAGGTTATAGAAGAACTCTATGTACATAGTTATGGTAAATATAATTGTAAAATTATTCATTTTTTTCCATGTAGTTTTCCTATCATAATTTGCTTTTAATTGCTTATTACACTGTTTTAATGAGCATTTTCCATAAATAGATATTAAAAACTAATTTAGTTTTAACTGTTAGATTACTATATGTTTGTAAATTTGGTTACAAACAAACCTTGTTTAGAATAATGAAACACTAATTCAAGTTTTTATAATTCATATAATTCATTTCTTTTTGCATTTTTATGGTAGTTGTGAAGCTACAATAAAATGATAGTCGAGAGACATTAGAAAAATGTACAGTACACTTTTTAAATGAAATTCCAATTTCAAATGTTAAAACTTTTAAAACAAATAGCACATACATTATAATTTTGACTGGAGGTTGAAATTTAGGTTAACAGGAAATTATAAAAACATCAAATGTAGGACAAAATATTAAGATAAAACAAAACAAGCTCTAAACTTCAAATAGAAATTTTCCAAATTGTCATAAAATATAAGTGTAGTTCAAGTATCTTTGACCTAAGTAACTCTCTCTTTTATGATGTTTTAATTAAGAAAGCTATAATGTTTTAATATTTGTGTATTACATACCATTTTTTATCTACAACAACTTCATTAATATCCTCATTCACAATTTTAAGAAGTAGGTTATAACAAGTTTTTCAAGGCTATACTCATTTGGATGAATGAGTTAAGAACGACACAAACTTGATTATAATTGTATTGGTTTATTTAATAACACTACTACCAAGTGGATATACAATTGTGTTGGTTTCAATTGTGCATCATTCTATCAATTACAGTCTTAATAATTACTTTATTTGAGGAACAATGCATATGTATATCCTACTCATCAATAATTTCATTCTATTCTATATAGTATCTACACTGGAAATAATTATTCTTATCAGTTCCAATGAAATAATTTAAATGGAATTAAATGGTAGTTAATACTTATAATGATAAATACAAAACAAGACTAAAATCATAAAAAGTTATTGGGGGGGGGGGGGAGTGTAAAACATTAAGTATGATAACTAACTACAGTCTGTTTGTAAATCATAAGCTTTAGTATAGCCTATATCTATATATGAATGTTAATAACACTATTAAAATCATGACGATCTTCTAGGCTCAATGAAAAGTTGGAAAGTTCTGATATCCATTGGTCGAAGATTGACTAGTAAATCTGAAGTGAGTGGATGTGAATGAGTTTGAATTTTATGACCCCCATGTCTCCAGCTCAACCGTGTTATTTGAGATTTTTCTTGATTAGCACCTAGTGTTAATTCAATGGCTTTTACCCCATCATAATCTGCCAGCAGTGTCTAAATACAGAAATATGAATATTAGCATGTTTGTTTAAATTATCTTTACTGTTTAATTATAGATACATAAAATAATTCAGGTAACACATTCTTCAAACCTTTAATACAAAATGATCAAAAAGGTTTTGCATGTAATGATTACAGTATATAAAACACACACAAAACTGAGGAGCATACATTCAATAATGAAACATGTGTTTCATTGTGGTTGTAGAAAGAACATGATATTCAATAATTCTAGGCACATTTTACAAAGACTAAGATCCTATATTATTAAGTTGTGCAGCAGTTTATTTAAAAATTCTAGGTAAATGCTGTTCTAGATTATAATTCTAGTTCCATTTGTGATGATACTAGATTCAGAAGACTATTAATACCAATAGAGGATAAATTACTGGATATTTTAGACCACATCCATCAAAGTTTGAAGACAATTATCACAGTAGTTTGATGTGTTGTACAAATTGCTATATTATGACACATCGAACACTGTGATAATTAAAAAAAAAAGATAACCCTTCACCTTTATAAATATATTCTGATGAATGACTTGAAACCGAACAGCAGTGCTAAGTGGGTAACATACTGCAAGTGGTTTTTATACTTTCTTGATCGAGAAGGAGAGTACATTATAGACATGACATACTTCCATTTGTAGGAGTACATCAAGAGTTAAAACTTATATGGAGAATGGATGTCCACATAATCCACACAAGTTGACCCTGCATAAGAAGATTGGTGTTTTGATTATAATATAGCATAGTACGACCCATTTTTCTGTATGAATACTGTAACAATATTCTATATTATTTCATTGAACAATTACTTGTAAAAACCTTTTTTTCAATAGGTTGACCATAAAGGATCATATGTCTATGGTACTTTTATACGACATATTTACAGACAGAATAATTTCCATTAAATTTGGGCTTCAAGATTTTCATCACACAATTTTTTTTCTAGGGTGCGATGAAAAGTTCCTAAATAATTGATAATTTAAAGATGTCTAACAGAATACATTCGAAAACTGGAACATGATATTCTGAACACAGTCTTTAAGATCACAGTTCAATATGTCACGAAATGTTTAGAGAACACTTTCAACATTGTTCTAAGTAATGGAAACTTTTTTGAGAGTTTTCTGTACTGTACCTATGAGACTTTTATGACTATGACAGTCATTATTGTAAATATTATAAAAAGAGGGGTTGAATTTAATTATTATTGATTTGAATCTAAAAATCTTTGATTGGCACTTTTTAATGTATTAAGTATTTATTTAAAGAAAATTGATCAGCTTATGGGCGCCAGATAGAATTAACTCATCAATTTTGAAAAAAGAATACAAGTTAATTATTATTACATAAAAAATCTCTCAGGGTTGTAGATACTTTTAAAAGTGTACTTTAAGTGGTTTTTCGTAAATAAAGAAACCTTATTTGTTGTGCTGAAACTGAACATGATTATTTATTATGGTTATACATATACATATATGTTCATGGTACATTTCTTAATATTATCTAAAATCTCTATACCATGAATTAAAAATAATTCTGTCTTGAAGAGACCTAAGTCCTTTTTAATGACTCTATGTTAATCAGTTGCAACTTTTAAGAATTATTTTAATTATGAGTTTTTTATTCTCGTGGGTCAAAGATTATATTATTTTTATTTAAAAGTTAAATTAATTTTTTTAAATTTACTACTTACAATACAATTATTTATTCATTAAAACAAATTTTATTTATATCAAAAGTTCTTTTATATACAAATTTAATATGAAATTGTCTATCATTCTTTGATATCACAAAGTTTCATCTCTATGATGAGAGTCCTTTTTTGGTGAGCTTCCCTCATCTTGAACTGCAGTCTCCTTGTAGACGCAATTAACATGCCGATGATATCAATTGTCTTTTTGAATTCACGGTATTACGCACAAAGTTCATCGCTCTACCTCAAACTATTGTCCGAAAATCTCCTCGAACAAAAACACGTTTTACAACGTCAAATTCCGTTTCTAAACTTGTTAGAACTTTAACACTACATCGTTCTAAAACTTCTTTTAGACAGAAAACATATCTAAGTAGGTCAGATGCCATCTCCCAACTGTTTTAAACTTTTACACTACATTGTTAAATATTTCTTTAAACAAAAAGTAATACGTCTGACTCTGTCAAATATCACCTTCCAACTGTTAAAATATTTAAACTACATTTCTAAAAGTTTCTTCAACAGAAATACTACGTCTTACTCGATCAGAGCCTTCTTTAAAACTGGGCTAACCGCATGTCTCTCTGAATCTAGATTCAACATAAGCGTCATTTCCAATGTACAAAGTCAGCTAAAAATTGTTCCCATACCTTGCAACACGGACACTGCTTAAATCATTTATATGGCAACTTATTCTGTCTGTTATCACAACACAATTATCACTTAAATATTTATTACAACTAACATTTTATACATCAAATTCATATTTTGGAAATCTATATTAAATTTTATTCACCCTTGCTTTAATATTTATTTTTAGTCATTCATTTGACTCACGTGGTATTCTCTATAGACCAATTACAAATCTCCCGGTTTATTTTCATATTTCAAATCTTAATATAACCATTTCTTGGTATCCAAATTAAAGTTATAATTTTAGGTATCACTCTCTCTCTCTCTCTCTCTCTCTCTCTCTCTCTCTCTCTCTCTCTCTCTCTCTCTCTCTCTCTATATATATATATATATATATATATATATATATATATATATATATATATATATATATATATTTAATCAATTTTGGTAATATAAATAAAATTTTATTAACTACAATAAGATATAATTACCTTTAATGACACATTGACATCCTTAGACAGATCAGGATGTTCATGGTCCTCAAATATATGCTCCAACCTAACTAAGAGTGAATCTCCTTTCCACCTTTCCAGTGTTAGCAAATGAATGTTTTCTGGTAGAGGATCTCTTAATAATCCCTCATACTATATAATAAATATAAAAAATAAAAATATTATTATTATTTAGAATTACCATTCTAAATACAATGACAGATCAGAAATTTGTATATCAACAAACAAACATCTCAGTAAACATGTATCTAACATTATAGTTCTATATTGTACAATTTAAATTTAATCTTTTACAAAAAATATTATTTTAACAAATCATACAAATTATAAACTGGGAGTTTTTATACCTATACAAGCTGTAATAAAACTGTAGTTCTGCAATGTGTTACGGTTGCTTGGGTCAAACTAATTAGTTAATACCAGGATTACCCTACCCAACATAAGGGGAAAATGCTCTCCCACCCCCTAGCTTTGAGGTCTAAATTTTTCTAGACCAATAACCATTCCAGGTAAACAGCTCTTAATGAGTTAATTATAATAAACTAAAAGAGAGGGTTTACATTTAATTATTAAAAGTAACTGCACACAACAAATTGAAATATGGGTGGTCAAGACTTATATATGGGTAAGGCCTATATTATTAACTCCCATTTAAATATATATTTCCGAAATGCAACATATTATTTTAGCCTTCCTAAGATCTCAGGAACCATTACTCAGAAACTACCCCAACATAATAATTTAATAAATCTGCTGAATTAAAATTATTTAAATAAATTTGGAAACTGGATACCAATCTAATCTCACTTTTCCGAAGCATCACACTCCTACTCTGAGTCTGAAATCCTCTCTCCTATGTCATAGGCATTTCTGTATCAGTAGCTGATCTGGTGCCATTTCAATTGCCGAGGTATTGGCAATACGGTTGATGAATCTCAATGTGCAACCGAAGATTCATCTATACCCAACTGGAATGCCAACCTCTATGACTGTTTCTCGGAACGTGTTATAACAATGCATTAAGTTTGTTATATGTAATTTTTTAAGTTAATTTAATTTTTTCTAAAAGTCACACGTTGGTGAGCCAAATATAACATTTAAGATGTTAGATTTACTTATTTATTTGCAACACTACTAAAAAAGAACAACTTATAATTATTACTCATAAACAACACCGTTTACCTGGATAAAACAATCTCTTTCTTTTAATTTTTAAAAGAACAAAATTACAATAGCAATAAACATATACATGGAATTTATACTTACTTATCTAGAAAACATTTACTCTCCATTCATTCCTTAAGATTACTTTATTTATCTTAGACAATTTTTAAAATTACAAATTTACTTTATTTTAACTCTTGTTAAAATCTTCAAATTATCAGTTCCTTTTAGTTTAATATTTTTCTTTACAATTTTATTTAATACTTTAAATTATTATTAACATTTATCATCCTTTTATTTAATCTCGGCTAGCTCAGTTCTTTACAATTAATTTAAAAAAAAAAAACAACAAAATCTTAATCTCGGGTCTTGGGTTTTTTGAATGGCTCAATCGAAAGTGAAATCAATTCTAAGTGAATTTAATAATTAACAATTAATTGGTTTTGTACTTATCAAATCTGCTGGTCCTTCTTGCTCGGTCAGTTAGCACTTTACACTCCACCTGACTTTAATTTATCTTTTTATTAAACAAAAAAACACAAACACCACACTGCTTAAACACTTTTCGTTGGTAATTAATCTGTCTCTCCTTCCCTGATGTGGTTCCAAAATCTGTATCTCCTGCCTTGTAGTCGTTCCAAATTACAGCGCCTGTACGATGATTGGTCCCTCCTTCCTCTGATGAATTTAAACTCCTTTTCCAAATCTGTCTTTTTATTAAGAACTCCACAAACTCCAAATCTAATTTCCTTTACTAATTCAAACTTACTTTACTTCAATTCAACTTTAATTTCAACTTATCAAAACTCTTTCAATATAACGAGACTTCTTGTCCCTTACTCGCTAAAAAAAAAACTATTCCTTTTGTACACAGCGTACTCTTGCTGGGTACGCGACCTTCCGTCGTGGCGACTCTGGTAAGACTCCCCTAACAAACTATTTTCTAATATTCCCTCTCTAACACTGTTTTTCGCGCCCTGTTCGCTGATTTGTCGATTTCTACCAACTTTCTCTGCTTACGACTTTCGCAATTCCTACTGGTTGTTTTTGAATTCTGCCGTTGTGTTTTTTAAGTTTGGAACGTCTCCGATTGGCCGACCTACTTTCTACTTGCGTTTTTCTAAAATACCGTTATAATGCTGCTTTCCCTTGATTTCTCTTTTTTTTCTAGTAAAAACTCTGCTACCCTAAGAATTCCGTTATGTACACACGTGTTGGCCTCAAGGTTCTTGAAATCTTCGTGCTATTGTAGCCTAGCACGTACAATTTTTATTACAGGCGGCATCTGCCGTTTTCTCTTCATTTGTTTCTTAACATGGTTCTATATTTATTCTTTTATTCAAGTTATATTTTAATTAATTTATTTTTAGATTTCATGATTGATGATTTTATTTAGTTTAATTTAATTGATATCATGATATCGTTACAGTGTCCCCAGATAAAATTAATTTCCTTTGGAATACTAAGAAATAAATTTTTATCTTAGCCCGTTCACTTATGAACTACAATTTTGTAAAAGAACCTTTTCTAACAATGCCTTTGTCCATTGCGGTTGGCCACATAACCATACAATAGACCCTTACTTTCTTTTGTCTACTTGCAGGGAATTTCTGACCATTTGTTGTGGGTCATAAATCCTTTCACCTTCCTTGTTTACATTTTTCTATTGTTATTTTCTCCAGTATTTATTTACACTTTAGCCTAATATTACCTAACTATGATATTTTTTTAACATCCTACAATTAAATACTCCTCTTTCCTTATCTCTATTAACGTATCCTAACTTATACGTGGTATTTCCTATTTTATTCCTAATTACATATGGTCCCTCGTACAGTTCACAAAACTTATGATATCGCTTTAGGATTAATTTCGATGGTACGCATGCTCTCACCAAAACTCGTTCTCCTAATTCATACTCCGTGGGTGGGTGTTGTTCATTATACTTCCTCGCATACTTCTCTCGTTTTTCTTTTATCCTAAGATATATTTCCGCATCGCTGGTTATTGGTTCCTTTTGATTATCCGGTTTTATGAGGTATCTTGTCCAACTGCGTGTCGGTTTTCGTTTGAACTGTGCTTCTATGGGAGTTGTTTCGATGGTTTCGTGGTATGATTCGTTGATGCAAGCTTCAATGATTTCCAATATTTTTCCCCAGTCTTGATGTTTGTCCTTTAATAGAATTCGGCAAAACTGTCCCAGCTGACGCATGATTCGTTCCGCCATGTTTCCTTGTGGATTCCGTATCGCGACTACCTTCTTCCTTATTCCCAGTTCGGCTAGCCCGGCTTCCCATTTCGGTGACGTAAATTGCGTCCCGTTGTCAGATAAAATGCATTTTGGTTCCTGTACTTCCTGTATGTATTTCTTCACTTGCTTTAATGTAGTTATGGTTGTTGTATTACGGACTTTATATAATTTTGTGTACTTTGTAAAAGCGTCTATCATTACGAAAATATATTTACATCCTCCAACTGATTTTGGCAAAGGTCCATAGTAATCTACACAGACTAACTCCCCTACCCCTTTTGGTACTATTGGTGATAACTCCGCGTTTCGGTGCTTAAGGTCAAATTTACATTTTTGACACCTTGGACATTTAATTAGCTCATCTCTGATGTATTTTGCGATGTGGTCTCCTGTAAAATCTTCCTTAAATATCCGGTAACATTTATTAATTCCTACATGTCCATATACTTCGTGTATCTCCTTAGCTAAAATTTTTACAAAGTTACTAGGTATCATTAATTTCCAAATTTCTTTTTCCTTCCTAAATAGTTTTCCCTGATATAATTGATAATGTTCCTGAATTTTCTGATTATTTTTATTTAAATTTTCTATAATGTTTTTGCAATTTTGATCCCCATTCTGTACCTTCTCAAAGTTTTTTAAAGTTTTTCCTATTTCTAAATTAAATCCTTTCGCTAATATCAATATCTCTATCAATCTTTCATCGCTTGTTTCCCGTATTTCCGCGTTGTCTTCTGGGAATCTACTTAATGTGTCCGCTACAACGTTGTCCTTTCCTTTACAATGTTTAATGATTATATTGTACTCCTGGATGAGTAGGATCCATCTAGTCATACGGGCATTTAAAAGTCTACAATTATTCATGAATGTAATGGCCTTATTATCTGTGATTACCGTTAATCGCTTCCCTAACACATATGTTCTAAATTTCTTTAGACAGATTACTATACTGTACAGTTCCTTCTCTGCTGTACTGTAAAATCGCTCTGCCCCTTTAAATGTACGGCTGGTGTATGCTATCACTGCGACCTCTTGATCGTCCCCAATCTGGTATAGTTGACCTCCTGCTGCGATGTCACTTGCGTCGGTTTGTAAATAAAACATTTTGTTATGGTCTGGGTGGCGTAGCGTGACTACTTCCTCGAACTCTTTCTTAACCTTTTTAAAACTTTCATCTATTTCGCTGGTCCATTTGAACTTCGCTCCTTTCTTTAATAACTCTTGTAGCGGTGCTGTTACAGATGCATATTTTTTTGAAAATTTGTGATAAAAGTTGGTAAGTCCTAGAAAACCTTTTAATTGTCTCGCTGTCTTTGGTCGTGGAAAATTTCTTATAGCGGCCATCTTGTTTTCCTGTGGTTTAATCCCTTGAGTAGTTAATAGAAATCCTAAATATTCTATCTCCTGCCTACAGAAATTTGATTTATTTATATTCACCGTTAAATTAGCGTTTTTAAATACCTCCAAAACTTTTTCAATTTGATTTATGTGTTCCGTCCAATTTTCTGCCAGACACAAACAATCATCAACATATAAGGTAAGAAATTGTTTTACTTCGTCGGTTAATATTGAATTTAGGCCCCTTGTTAGGCTGGCTAAACTAGTACTCAACCCAAACGGCACGGTCTTGTAGCGGTAGCATAACCCTTTATGTAAGAAAGCAGTGTAATCTCTACTTTCTACATGTAGTGGTATCTGCCAAAAACTACTAGTTAAGTCGAAGGTGCTCATCCATTTAACCCTTTTCTCTATTGTTAAAAGTTCTTGTATTGGCTGCGATCCCTCATAATCCGGAACAGTTCGTGCGTTTATGATCCTTGCGTCCAAACATATCCTTACACTCCCATCCTTTTTACAGACTGGAACTATAGGGTTGATATATGGGCTGTTGCACCTTTCAATTATCCCGTATTCTAGCATTCTTTTTATTTCAAGGTCAACACTCTCTCTGAACTTCATCGCAATAGGCCAACTCCTTTGACAGTATGGGCTTTGGTCTGTTACTTTTAATTTATGCTGATAAGTTTTTATTAATCCTGGTTTTTTTACAAAATACATTTTTATACTTAATCAAAATTTTGCTTAATTGCTGCCTTTGTTCTTCTGAAATATGCCCTAACTCATTAATTTTACTAAAAATTTCTTCCTGACTGGTTTCATAATCTTCCTTAATCATGTGTTGGATTAGCGTTTGATTGTATTTTTCTTCCGGGTCCTCAAACATAATTTCTCCCTTTATACCATAATTATCTTCAGCAATGGTATTTAATTCTAACTTATTACTAATAAAATCGACGACAGCCTTATTTTTCACTAAAAAGTCTAATCCTAATATGCAATTCCTAATTAATTCTGGTACTATGATGAAGTGAATGTCTATCATGAACTGTCCTACTTTTGTCTTAATAATAATCTGTTTTTTCACATTTTTCGAACGTAAACCTGTAGCCCCTATTACCTTTACTCCGGCAACTGGTAATTCTTCAAATTTTCCCATTATTTCTTTGTTTTCGAAATAATACCGTTCCGACAAGGAATTAAACTCGCAACCTGTATCCACTAACGCTTGTAATTTTAATTTATTAAATTCTATTTTTATTTCGGGACATTTAGTTAAATTCTTATCTATTAAACATGGGTTATCCTTGGCTTCTAAACAATCCTTTAGGTCTGTAAATAACGTATTCATTATGCTAGTATGTCGTAAATCTCCTTGTCGGTCATGGCTTACGTCCCCTTGTGAATTTCACTTTTCCTTTCTGTTTGGAATTTGTTCCTTTACAACTCGCCTGTCTTGACTTCTAGGGTCATTGCTCGCACGTGCATTGTACCCTGCCCCTCGCCATTCTTGTCGTCGGTCATTGTTTTCACGCCAATGGGTCGGTCTGTCATTCATCGGTCTACCCCAATTGTTTTGTCTGTTATCATACTCCCTTTTATTTTCATCGGTTCTTTCCCTTTCATGAAACCGCCCAATTTTTGCATGCTCGAATTCCATTAATAATTTAATAAAATCTTGCTTCTTTTTAATTCCCCTTGTAATTACAGCTATTAATACATTAGGGTGAAAATGTTTCCCTGTCTTATAGACTAGCTGATCTTCTGTTAAAGGTGGGCTTAACTCCGAACACTGTAGCATTAAATTCTCTACATACGAAATAGCTTCACCGCCCATTCTCCCGTGAAATTTTCCGAACTCTAGATGGTCCCTTATTTTAGCCTGAATTATTTCATTAAAATACTTCTCCCTAAATTGTTCCGCAAATTCCTTGAATTCCTTGACACTACCCCGATGTAATTCCCACCAAATTAACGCTTCATCTTTAAGGTATCTACCGATCCAATTTATACTATTTGTTAGGGTACTTTCGCTTATTTCTTTCATAATATTAAGAAATTGTATTGGAAAACGCTCCTTCCCTGAAAAACTGATATTTCTTATTTCCGGTTCGTTAATATAGCCTTCACCTGTGTTTCGTACATTCTTAATTTTCCTATCTAAATCGACGAGCTTCTGCGCAACTTCAGCCGTCTTCTTCGCAACTTCGTCGATTTTTGCGTTGCTACTTTCAAAATTTTTCACGCATTTCTCCCCGATTTCTACGTCCTTTTCCGCGAGTTCTTCTATTCTTGCGTTCACGATCACTCCACGGTTTTCGATCTCTTTTACGCGATTCTCCGATTCCGCGCGATATCCACTTATTCGAACGCCGATTTCTTCCTCCGTTTTCTTCACCTTTTCGTCGAAGCCCGATCGAATTTCCGCGACCGATTGTTCTATTTTTTCGACGCGGCTGTTTATCCCGTCAAAACGCTCCTCGATTTTCTTGTTTAATCTTTCTTCGACTGAGGCTACACTAATTTTGATTTCTTCCGCGTTTTTCTTATTTTCTTCCCTCATCTTTCGGGTTTCCTCCGCGTTTTTCTCAGCGTTTTTCTCGTTACTTTCTCTCATTCGCTCGGTGTTTTCTATCATTTGCATCATCATCGCCTGCAAACTTGCCATACTAGCGCCTCCTGACTGTCCTTCCGTCGTTGTTGCTATGCCTACATTTCTGTCTACTGTCCCCGCCCGTGAATCTACGCCATTTTCTAATTCTAGCCCTCTATTGTTGTCTAACATTCCTAATTCATTCCCTTCTTGATTAAAATTTTCGGCCTCTAACCCCAATTGATTATTAATTTCATTTTCATTAGCCATTTTTAAATCCAATACCCTTTTCCTACTTCTAGTTAGCATAAAAAACAATTCTACTTTTATTCTATAATATAACCTAACACAAATTTTCCTGCAACAATATTATATTACTTATTCTACAAACAATCTTATTACTAACAATTAATGTTTCACTTTAATTGAGCCACCGCGGTTGGACGCCAAATATAACAATGCATTAAGTTTGTTATATGTAATTTTTTAAGTTAATTTAATTTTTTCTAAAAGTCACACGTTGGTGAGCCAAATATAACATTTAAGATGTTAGATTTACTTATTTATTTGCAACACTACTAAAAAAGAACAACTTATAATTATTACTCATAAACAACACCGTTTACCTGGATAAAACAATCTCTTTCTTTTAATTTTTAAAAGAACAAAATTACAATAGCAATAAACATATACATGGAATTTATACTTACTTATCTAGAAAACATTTACTCTCCATTCATTCCTTAAGATTACTTTATTTATCTTAGACAATTTTTAAAATTACAAATTTACTTTATTTTAACTCTTGTTAAAATCTTCAAATTATCAGTTCCTTTTAGTTTAATATTTTTCTTTACAATTTTATTTAATACTTTAAATTATTATTAACATTTATCATCCTTTTATTTAATCTCGGCTAGCTCAGTTCTTTACAATTAATTTAAAAAAAAAAAACAACAAAATCTTAATCTCGGGTCTTGGGTTTTTTGAATGGCTCAATCGAAAGTGAAATCAATTCTAAGTGAATTTAATAATTAACAATTAATTGGTTTTGTACTTATCAAATCTGCTGGTCCTTCTTGCTCGGTCAGTTAGCACTTTACACTCCACCTGACTTTAATTTATCTTTTTATTAAACAAAAAAACACAAACACCACACTGCTTAAACACTTTTCGTTGGTAATTAATCTGTCTCTCCTTCCCTGATGTGGTTCCAAAATCTGTATCTCCTGCCTTGTAGTCGTTCCAAATTACAGCGCCTGTACGATGATTGGTCCCTCCTTCCTCTGATGAATTTAAACTCCTTTTCCAAATCTGTCTTTTTATTAAGAACTCCACAAACTCCAAATCTAATTTCCTTTACTAATTCAAACTTACTTTACTTCAATTCAACTTTAATTTCAACTTATCAAAACTCTTTCAATATAACGAGACTTCTTGTCCCTTACTCGCTAAAAAAAAAACTATTCCTTTTGTACACAGCGTACTCTTGCTGGGTACGCGACCTTCCGTCGTGGCGACTCTGGTAAGACTCCCCTAACAAACTATTTTCTAATATTCCCTCTCTAACACTGTTTTTCGCGCCCTGTTCGCTGATTTGTCGATTTCTACCAACTTTCTCTGCTTACGACTTTCGCAATTCCTACTGGTTGTTTTTGAATTCTGCCGTTGTGTTTTTTAAGTTTGGAGCGTCTCCGATTGGCCGACCTACTTTCTACTTGCGTTTTTCTAAAATACCGTTATAATGCTGCTTTCCCTTGATTTCTCTTTTTTTTCTAGTAAAAACTCTGCTACCCTAAGAATTCCGTTATGTACACACGTGTTGGCCTCAAGGTTCTTGAAATCTTCGTGCTATTGTAGCCTAGCACGTACAATTTTTATTACAGGCGGCATCTGCCGTTTTCTCTTCATTTGTTTCTTAACATGGTTCTATATTTATTCTTTTATTCAAGTTATATTTTAATTAATTTATTTTTAGATTTCATGATTGATGATTTTATTTAGTTTAATTTAATTGATATCATGATATCGTTACAGTGTCACAGTTATAATACATACATTTTTAAATTTTGAATTGAGACCAAGAGAACATGATTGGTTAAGTCGTTATAATGTTAGAAATGTGATTGGTTTTAAATTCCAGAAAAAGAATATGCGAGTCAAAATAGAGTCTACAGAAATTGTTTAGAATAAATCTTAAAATAACTGTCAAATGTGTCTAGAAGAAAATGTTATAATATAAATATGTTTAGAATTAAGGTAGAGTTAAGAACTAAGTAAAATTTCGAGTATATATGTGTGAAAAATCTGTTACCATGTGAAAATAGTGAGGTGATGCAATCGTCCTTGTATTTAGCAAGGTGGACACATGGTTTGACCAGTCTGGAAGTAATGTCTGAACTGAGTGGACGTATTACTGTTTGTTAAAGGTTTTTCATGTAACAATGAAATTTGTAAAAATATGTCTTTTGAAGTGAAATTAGCATACACAAATTAAAGACTATAAACGTATAAACTGTGAACTTAATGTAGACACTTGAGGAATAGATTTTAAACGGTAAAGATGTGTTGTAATGTTGAACAAGCTAAAATAGAACTATAACTATAAAATGGTGGTAAGCTAGATAATTTATGTGTTTTCGGATCGTACAATTATCTCTGATCGGTGATGAACTGTTTTTAAGAATTATTTTGTGAAAGAAAAAACAGTGAAAATGAACTTAAACCGAACTTTTGTTAATATGATCTAAAAAAGTGTGCACGTGTTGTTCACGGTAATCTTGAGTTGATATCATTGGATAATCAACTATAAAAACATTTTATAAAAGAATATTGAACTGTTTAATCATAAGTTGATTAATAAACTACTAGCAACGTAATGACGGAGATTAGCAGAAAGATGGACAGATTCGTTTGATGCTGTACCAGAACAATTCTTTCCATGTGCAGAGCCTGGCGGGAATTCGACATTGGAATTACAAGTCATCAATCCCCAAAGAGTGAATCGTGATTTACAACATGATTGGTAACATGTATAAAAACATTCTAATTAGACATTGCATAAATATTTAATATCAATTCTTTGTTCAATATGTTAGCTGTATGATTTTAATTTTTAGAAGTTTTATAAATATAAAAAAATTAATGTTTGAACATATAGAATGTCTATTTGAAAGGCATCATATTACCAAGTAAAGTAATTTAAATTATTCTAAAGCAAAAGAAATAAATTTATTTTCTTTTTTGTTAACTTCAGTTTCATGAGTTGCAACCATAAAAGTAACTTCAATAATTAAAATTTTGATTCTTTAAAAAAGTAAATAAAACATAACGTAAATAAATAAAAATGATTTAAAATAAGGTGTTTAACATAAATAATGTTATAATAAAATTTGTATGTGTATGCATAACCAAAATATTAATTAATAACATATGTTCAGTTTCAGCATGAAAAGGACTTCTATTTTTTTTAACAACTACTGTAGTACACTTTAAAAGAGTTCACAATCCTGAGAGTTACAATACAAATAGTTACACAGTACTATTAAAATGGTTTCATATTCTTTCTATTTTGTCCTGTAATTTTAAGACTTACAGGCTATATTTTAATATTTAGGCTATACAATATACAAACAAGATAATGGGCACAAAAAAAATCCATTTTACCCAACCCAGCTATACAAACTATTGTATCTTTGGATATGTAATTAACCTTTAAACTTTAGGTGTATTATAATAAATAAATTTGGATATCATAGAATAGTGAACATATTTATTTAATAAATTATAATCTTTTATATTTTAAAACTGCCTATTGTGGTGTTTAATATATTAAACTCATAACACAAACCCTTCTTAAATTTACTGAATCTGTATAAAATAAAACTTCATTAGTTGTTATTTGTCACCCATTTAACTCTCAGGTTGTTAAAAAACTATCAAACAAGGGGGAAAAGGCCAGTTATTGACATTTAACAAGCTATTTTGTTTAATTCTTTTACCCTAATGTATGTTACAGTAATTAGTAATGAACTATCACATTTAGGCCTAGAGTTTTGTTTGTTAGTTTAGGTTCTGCATTTAAACAAATTGTTCAAACAAATATTTTAATGTCTATTATTTTTATGCTGGTTAGTCAGTATGTATCGTCCACATTACACATACTGTACTTGTAATTCATAATATAGTGAGAAAGTAAAAATTTAGTATTTTGTATTAATAAAGAAAACCAAAATACACATGTTCAAACCAAAATTCAGAACAATCTATGAATTTTTGAATAAACCATTAAAACTTACCTTAGTTTTATACTTTATCTGCCATTCTGAAGCAGACAGATCTGTGGTGGCAAAAGACAACCAGGGACCAGCAACGAGCTTCTGAGCTTCAATTCTGTGTTTCTCAGCTCCTTCTTTATACTTATATATTTCATACCTTTCATTTGTATTTGATTCTGAAGTGTTACCATTACTGTTGGAGATGTTACTTTTAAAAGTTTTGCTGAACTGTATGATATGTGTTCCTCGTGCTACAAGTCCTGTACGGTATTGTAACTCATCAAGAGGCTCGCTTACGCCTTTGTTATCATCATATAGCAATCTGCGATGTAACTAGAAACAATAGACTTGTTTAAATTTAGGCAACTTCATCCAGATATTTAGTAATCTAAATTAAAGTAAAATGTTTACACTACACTAAGAAATTCGTACGATGAAAAAACGATTTAAATTTCAGTTGAAGTTTTAAATGTTCAGTTAAACCTTTAACAACGGTGTACTGAGAAAATTAATTTAATATCATAAATTTTTAAATGTCATGTAAACAGCTTATTATACAGTGTGTTGTGTAACCCATATGTAACAACGATAAATGTTCAAAATGTCCACTTTGAGTGTTGATGCAGGTGTCAACCCATTTCTGCATGTTTAATGCCACTTTATACAAAGTTGCCGCACTAATATTAGCAATGATTTCTTTGATGTTCGATTTCTATTCATCTAAAGTATGTGGTTGTTCTTGAAACCAGTATCCTTCAAATGATCCCATAAATAAAATTCTAGTGGTGATAGATCTGGGGACCATGTGAGCATAGTCCACAGAAAATTACACAGTCAACGAAAAATTCATGTAACAACTTCATGGTAAAATTGGCAGTGAGGCATGTAGCACCATCTTGCTGTAACAAACAGTATTCCTCTTTAGTTTCAAGCAAAGCTGAGAAATGTGTAATAATTTCTGAATAATGTTCAGCAATTATGTTTATGTAATAAAAATGGGTCTTCATTGTGAAATTGTGCACCAAACTCCTACTTTTTACCTTTTATGGTAAATTTGGAGATTCTCCTAAAGTCACATTCTATTATTTTGGCTGTTAATGTATCCAGAAAGATGAAACCATTCTTCATCTGAATAAAACATTGTCTAAAACACAAAGACCATTTTGAATGAAACGTTTGAACCATCTAGAGTACTGTAGTCATCTGTTAAAGTCGGTTTTCTCCTAGTTCTTGCACCACTTGAATTCAATATGGACGTAACTTTTTTTTTTTTAGCCATGTGTACAATGCTGTGTAACATCCAGTGTGTTGAGAAAATTTCCTCAGTGACTTATTTGGAAAATGTAAATGTGATTGACGAATATTGTACAAGTTCGTCATCATGTAACATTAATAGACGACCACTGAGTTGACGACTATCTACATCTCTTTGTTCATGAAATCTTTGCACTAAACAGATAATGGTAGAATTATTTGGTATTTTACTGTCAGAAAAATGAACCATAAAAATATTCTGCCACTCAGAATGAGATAGCATTGTTAAATAATGTTCGACAATAAATATATGCTGTACTTGTGAAAATGGTATGTTGGTTCTTCTTCTGCAACACTACCGACAGATAGAGGAAACTATTTGTTTTGACATTGTCTGTACTAGTCAAGACATAAAATATCCACCAGATACTCTGTAACACAGAAATTTCAAGTGTAGGATTGGCATCTGCTATGAGTTGCACGACTTCATGAACACACTATATTAATACTACCTCCTATGGGATTACAATCCTTGACAAATGTAATACAAAATTATATTATTTGTTTTGAATATAAAGGTTATGTACCATAATTGTTTGCTATTCGTCAGGTTCTATGTACTCATGAATTTCTTTCTAATTTATAAATTTTATCTATTGCGATATTGTTCATAGAAATGCTAACAGCTGGGATTATTAAACATCCACAGGATTTATTCATTGGAGTGAAATCAGGGCCGTCGCGTGGTTTGTGGGAGCCCAAGGCGAAGTTGAAATCGGCGCCCCCCCCCCCTTAAAAACCCCCGTATTTTGTCCGTTCCAGTTTTGGTTCGGGGGGATAAACCCTAGCTCTTTAGAGCCATTCCATTATCCACCACCTATGGACCCGCCGTGTTCCGGACTGGAAAAACCGGCAGATATAAATAAAATCATCACGGACCACCCACCCTCCCCTACATATTTTATATACATACATTTTTATTTACATTTGATTTATTTATTTACATAATTTTATATTTCATTCTCCGTTAATGTCTTTAGTGCTCTTTCTTGTAGTCCATAAATTCAAACTTTAAACTTTGAAAGGCATTCGCCTGGCTTTCGCATTAGCAAAAGTTCTTAAAATTTCTTTGAAGTCTAAGTTTTTTGCTGTGTCATTCTCTATTGAAAGAATGGCGAGAGAGTTCAGCCTTTCCTGTGCCATTGTAGAGCGCAAATACGTTTTTATGAGCTTAAGTTTACTAAAGCTCCGTTCGGCACTAGCAACTGTCACGGGTATTGTTAGTAAGACTCTTAGTGCGACCCACAAGTTTGGGAACAAATCTGTACTGTTTGTGGTTTTTATCTTACACAATAGATCTTTTGGTGAGACTTTGATGTTCTTTTGGTTTCCATGATCCAAAATCGAACTTACATGTAAAAGTTCATGATACAGCTCAATGCCGTTTATATCTGACACTTTGGTTATTTCGTCTGTTAAATGTATTTCAAGGTCCAAGCAACTTTTTTTTAGATCTTCTTTTCCTGGAAGTTGAGCATCATCAACATTACTCAAAAATCCCCACATTTTTCGGTGTTCCTTCAACGCAGATGATCTTTTCTCAAGTGAGGCCAGAACGTTATCTACTAATGGATAAAAAACTTCTCTTGTAAAGGTTTCTTCAGATGACGATTGCACTTCCTCAGAAGACTCATACAAAAATACGCGTTTTCTTTTTCGAATCCTTTTCTCGGAGAAAACAGGTTCTATACCAAGTTCGGCTGCTATTTCTTTAGCTGAGATTACTGCGTCCACATATCCAGTCTCTCTAAACCTGTTTAAAAACTCCAAACACTTGTTGAACTTCTCAGAACAGTCACTGATATCTACATCTTTACCTTGAATGCTTTTACTGATCAAATTAACTTCAAACAGAATTTCATTCCACAAAATCAGAGTTACGATGAACGAAAAGTCTTCCATCTGACTAATCAAAGATTGAGCTTCAGAGGCTGTTTGGGGGTCATCTATTTTGTCGCCTAACTCAACCAACGCATCTCTGACTTCCACATATTGGTATCTGACAGCTTGAACAGCACTTATGCGAGCTTCCCAACGCGTTTCACACACTTGCTTTAAAGTAAGTGCTTTAGTATGGTCGTTTATTATACACCAGCGCTTTGTTGAACTTGAAAAGATGGTAAAGAGTCGTTGTAGAATACCAAATAAAGACGTAGACTTAACTGATGATTTTGCTCCATCAGCAATCACTAGGTTTAGGCTATGGCATCCACAGGGAATAAACACAGCCGAAGGGAATTTTTCCAGTACTCGGGCTTGAACTCCATTATGTACACCTGCCATATTAGCGCCATTGTCATATCCTTGACCTCGACAGTTGGTCATGTTCAAACCACACTCTTCAATTTCTTTGAACAATAAGTCAGCGAGAGCTTCTCCAGTAGTTCCTTCGGCAACTCGATAGGCTATAAAACTTTCTTCTATTTTGATTTTCCCATCTTCATCTTCAGTGACATAGCGAATCGTTAAAGAAACTTGCTCCTTGTGACTTATGTCTGGAGTACAATCAAGGATAACGGAAAAATATCTGGCTTCCTTTATTTTAGTCAAGATGCTTTGCTTTACTGAATCACCTAGTATAGTTAGTAGTTCATTTTGTATTGACACGCTTAATAAATGAAATTGTGTTTCTTTTTCAGTTATACGTCTTAAGTGTTCCATTAGTACAGTATCAAATTTCCCTAAAAGTTGTACAAGTCCAAGGAAGTTCCCATTATTTTTGGTAAAAACTTTGGCAGATGACCCACGAAACCCCATATTGTGCTCTGCTAGAAATAAAGTAATTTCTACTAACCGACGCAACACTTCTGCTGAACGCTGAGCCTCAGTTTCAATTTGCCTTATGATGTGCTGATTAATTGAAGTGTCTCCTTTAATTCTTTTTTCTGCTTCAAACCATTCAGCCATATTTTTGAAATGATCTGGTGACAACTCATGGGATTTTAAACGGTCTGTCAAATTTTTCCAGTTATTAAAACCCATTGCTTGTCCAAAATTTGACTTTGATGATGGATTAAATAGCCTACAACAGAAACAGTAGACAGCATCCGATTTTTCAGAATAAATCAGCCATCTCCTTGATATTCTTTCTCCGTTTTCCAAAATCCGATATCGAGATTGGTTTGAAAAGTGCCTACCGTCGTTATTTTTTGGGTAATCACGGTCTTCTTTAAAATATTCAGTCGGCCCTTTCAAAATAAGTTCATCACGGTGAACATGGAGAACACGCGCTGGCCACGTTGATGGATCTGAAGTTATCACCGGCACCTGATCTGGTTCAGATATTAATTCAATTTCAGTGTCTGTTGACAGTGTTATCACTATTTTATTGTCACTAGAACTATCACAATCACTGTAGTCACGATCGCTTGTAACGGTATCATCAGCAGTACGGCCAGTATGGGAAAGTACAGGCACAAATTCTGTGTCTTTGGCCTCTTGCTCTTGAATGCTACTTTGTGAGGAAGAACTACAGCTTGATACAAACGTAGTACTGATCTCAACAACGGGAACATTTTGTGTCGTATTGGTTTTAAAAAAATTTGTTAGTTTTGGCACTTTACTTAACAAAGCCTCGTTCGCTAACTCACTTTCCTTGTTCAACCTTCTCCTTTGTGCCCCTGACAACTTTTTCGACATAATAATGCTTGAGTTTTCAACTAATATCACATAACTTAAATCTAAAGGCACCACACCATACACACGCACTGTGTGGACTGTCACTATTACACTATACGCTTATACACTTCACAAGTTCACAACAACGGTGTCTGACGCGTACTGAATGCAGCCAGCGACTGACTGACAAGTGACGACTGGTTGAGTTTAGTGTAATAAGTTGAGGGGAGGGGGGGCGCCGGCGCGGCGCGAGCCGCTGTGAGTGTGGTGAGTCATGACAGCTTTGGATTCGTATCAGTGATTTGTTTAGCAGTGCAGCGCTGCTCGTCGGTATACACAGTTGCTGAGACTGATAAATCTATTACATTACCAGTTATGCATAGACAGAATTTTACGTACTCAGTAATGCATCAATTTTATAATACAGAGTTCAAAACAGTTGTCAAAGTGCTTATAAATAAAAGTAGATAACACGTGCATGCGGTGCATGCATTTTTTTTTTTACCCCCGCTCGGTGGCGCCCCCTGGATTGCGGCGCCCAAGGCGACCGCCTCGGTCGCCCCACCCACGCGACGGCCCTGAGTGAAATAGTACCATTTTTGGTTTGTATATTAAATGTTTTAGAAGTTACAATTTTTGTCCCGTTTTTAAAGTTAAAATGTGTATGTAGTTTCACTTTAACCAGTAGAGAAATTTGGTTACTAAAAAGTCAGTTGGTAAATATTGGATAGTTCCACAATTTTTTACTTATAAATCCTATAATAACTTAGAATAGTTCATTTTATGCAGTTTTAAATTCTGTTTCCATTAATGTCATATAATTTTTTTACAATAAAAAACAAGATGTAAAAAACAAGAAGTAAAAAACTTAATTTTAAAGTACATAAAATTAGGGAGGAAATTCAACAATAATAGCCAAAATTGTATCTGAATTATAGTCAAATTTCTTATATTATCCATGTTTTACGTATCGTTGATACTCAATTTTAAAGTTGATAATTCAAATTTATTAGGGACCTCAAATGCACCCTTATTATTTAGGTCAAGATCGGCAAACTCATATATAACCCAAAAAAGAACTTCATTTATGCACTAAATTAAAAAAATTTAAAAAATAGCCTCTTGAAAAATATTGTAAAACCGGTATATTTTTCTGCACAGATGATTTGTGACTGTAAAAGTTCATTAAAATACATGATAGTGGAAAGATATTGTCTTTGACTATCTATAATGATGAGCTTATAAAATATATTTTTATGATATTAGATCATGCATTTATTTCATAATTAAATTTTAATTTACAGTTAAATTGTGTTACTGATTGATTTTATCAAATAGATTTATGAAATTATTTAATTTAATACCAATATAAGATAATGAAAATTTTAAAAACATACAAACCGCTATTAAATACAAACAATGATTTTTATAAGAGTATTGGAGAAGTATTGACCTCATACTGGCACAGTCTAGACCGGATGAGTGATCAAATTTGGCAGGATTGCAGTGTATTGAAGAAAAGTCCCAATTATGTTATTTTTGTTTGTCATGACAGAGCCTAAAAATATTAGCAAAAGGATGTTTTATGTTTGGAATATACAAAAAAGAGGGGTCCGTATAGTATACAAGTACCGATTTTGATTGCATAATTTACAAAACTTAAAACAAGTACACTTAAATATGTATATAAATGAAAAGAACTGACCATAACTTCAATTTCGCCATCCTGTAGATTTGCAACTCCCTGAGGCCTATCTGTAAGGATTGTCAATCTGTGTTTGTTGCCCAGAATAACAGCAGCTGATGTCATTGGGTAATAATTACTTGCAATGGGTTCTGTTAAAGTCAAATTCCATGATTCACGATGGTTTCTAACCCTTTTCATTAGTCTGCGGCCATTACTATCTGTGTAAATAGTTGCGTTGGTAATTAACTGAGTCTTGTAACGAGTAATTATTTCCTTTCCTGTCCAATGTCTGTTGGAAAAGAGAATAAATATTGTAAAACTGTAGGGCCTTAAGTTTTATTGGTAACATATAATTTTATTATATTATAGGCTACAAAGTTGTATAATATGGTAGAGCTACAATTTTTTTTTACATTCTGGGCCTACTCTATACATAAATAGCAAAAACTAAATATATTCTCTAATACAGTAAACAATATTTTTTTGTTATTGATGCATTGTTAAACAGATTGAAAGCATACAGTAACTGGGGGTAACTTTGGGACACTTTTTCACATTAAATTTGTATTACTCCTGTCAACATATATTAAACTAGGTTACTGAGACTATGGTGTTATATGATGTTAACCTTCTTCTTTCAAAACATGGACATGATTTTACTCAACCAATGACACTCTCATAAAAATCCTTCATCTCTGTCCCAATCTTACCCCATGAATTTTATTGGGGTATCTATGGGACATTACTGTTTTTTGCTTAGAAACACTAAGAAAAAGTCAATCTGTTGCAATGTTACACAAAAGTATTTTAATAAGGACTTAAGACACAATTTTTAAAACATTTACAAAAGGTTTTATTTCAAATTTGTATTAAAATTTTACAAAATAACATGATTGGTTAGGAAGAATAGACAAATTTTGATAGGAAAGTTCTTGTTAACATAAATTAATTACTCAATTGAATTTAGAAATTGTTCGTAACAGTATTATGTAGTTCTTGAACTTTGAAAATTTCCTATCAGGCAAATCAAATAGGCTGGTTGATTTTCTGGACGATTTCATCCTTCAAATAAAAAAAATTGTCAGGCTTAGCTGGCCATTTCCATTTTAGAGCAGATTTCTTCATCGCAGAGATAAGTACTTCTTCATCATTTTTTATCTCAATGATCCGTCCCAGGTAAAGCTCACCTTCATATCTCACCAGAACATAGTGGTCCACCATAAGGTTCTGGTAGAAATTTGGTGTTAACAGAATTAAAGGTATAAATAACACTTCAAATAATGTACTTCTTAATACACATACCTGCTGGTAGTGAAATTTTTCCAGTTTTTCGAAGCCAAATGAAAGTTTCAACACAAAATAAAAACTCTACAACAAACAGTGAAAACAAGATAAACTCCAGTCGAACGTCAGAACAACACTAATATTTTCAGCGAGGTAGCAGCACATACCAGTGTATGCAATAGCGGTGATTGCACGCCAATTGATAAGGCGTGTTGTTGGTGAGAAATTTAAAAGTCAAATATTATAAGATGTCCCAAAGTATAACCCCCAGCCCTAAAGTTACCATTGGTTACGGTAACATATTATTTGTAAAACATATTTGCGATGATTAAATGTAAATAAAACAAGTAATGTTTAAGTACTTAAATTTACTTAAAATATTAAAATACAATAAATTCACAGGGGTTAACAAAATGATTATTTACACTTATGTTAAATTTTATATCTTTTATAAGTGTTTTCAAAATAAACGGGGTTAACTGAGTTTTTTAAAAATAGCCAAATTATTTTTTTTTAATATTAAAGCAAACATTTTGAAAATTTAATAATTCTATGTTAGCTTTTATCATCATTGAACAGAAATTGCATAGATGTTAATTTAACATATATTAACTATGTACAGCAAATGATAAAAATGTGTAAATCCTATTTAAACTCAGGTTAATTTATACTAATGCTAATAACACATAAAAGTAAAAATTTAGATATGTCTTATACGAATCAAGAGGAAGTTCTTTAATTACACACTATTTAGTGTCCATGTATACACTAAAAGAAGAATTTTATGCAAAGCTAGAAAAAGCATAAGATGAAGAGTCAAAACATGATATTAAATAATGCTAGGGATTTCAGTGCTAAAATGGGGCAAGAAATAGCACATAGACTGGCAATAGGCACGCATAGCAGGCATGAGGAGTGATTAACTTCGCAACATCAAAGAACATGGTAGTAGCAAGCCACAAGCAAAATTTGTAACTGTAAAAATACATTTTTATTAGAGCTTCCTTTGTAAAACTTAAATTAAATGACTGATTTAAATTGATAGTTCTTACTCAACAGGTATAGGTCCTATCAGCCACTGGAATTCAATATGATCTTGTCCTTGATACAAACGGATGACTTGACTCACCCAACTACCAAACTCTTGATGAACTTCAATTACATTTTTACCTGAACAAAAATTGTTGACCTTACATGCTATTTACAATATAATTAAAAGAGATATAATATGTACAAAGTTATTTTAAGTAAGTTTTGAAAAGTTAGTATAATGCAACATTTAATCTCAAATTTGGAGAAGAATGATTTCCTAATCTATATTTACAACTTACATTTTTGAAAAAAATATTTGATTTTATAAGCATTTGAAGTTTGATAAATTTAATTTATGGTTAAAAAAACTGTTATCAGTATCTAAGCAAGATGCTTTCAGATTCCAAAGGGCTTAAAATAATTAATACTCAACACACTAGATACAGTGAATCCTCAATAATTTGAATCTCAAAATAATTACTAACAGTGAGATAGAAAGGTTTGATTTACTGAAGGCAAAAATCATTGACATCGAGCTGTAGAGTATCAAAGTTGACTGACCTTTATTGACTTTTGAAGTATGTTCTCATTATATTTTTATTCCTGAAATAAGGAATAAGTGAAAGAAAACACCACAGTGGAAGTATTTTGTTTTAATAAACAGTTCTTAATTTAATTTAAAATAAAAAATAAGCCCAGAATTGTACATAGTTAATTTTTTTTTAATACAGTAATAGCAATAAATGCCTAACTAATTTACTGCAGGAAAACCGCAATCTTTTAATAAAAAGCAAAACTTTAATAAAAAACAGAAATGTAGGCAAACACAAGAGTGAAAGAGCTGTACTGAGCCCAAATGTGGACAAATGTAAGGATGCAGGAGAGAGGGAGGTTCTTGTTTTAACATGAAAATTTTGTCATTATGCAGAGTGGCTACCCTAATTTTGACTCACAAAAGTCCACTGGCCAAAACTTCCAGTTAAAGAGGTGATTTTATTAAAACTTCAATTTGTAAAGGTTTTTGAGTGTTTACCTTCAAGTTATAGAGGTTTACCAACACTTCCAGGAAACCAACAAAATTTGTTGAAGATTTTTCTTTTTAATATTCAACTTATAGAGAGAAAATTAACATTGATTGTTATAGGAGGTTGAAGGGGAAGGGAAAAAATTTC
The DNA here is from genome assembly GCA_963513935.1 of Aphrophora alni. Classification (NCBI taxonomy): domain Eukaryota; kingdom Metazoa; phylum Arthropoda; class Insecta; order Hemiptera; family Aphrophoridae; genus Aphrophora; species Aphrophora alni. The sequence goes on from OY740774.1 coordinate 80,376,498, forward strand.
ACCAATGAAATTGTGAAACTATTATTAACCTATTTCAATGAGATTTATACTATGAGAAATGTTACGATTGATAATAATAAATTTGATTTTGTAATTATAAAAATTATCTAATTAAAATAATTTTACGATTTCATGAAAAAGTACCTAGGTTCATTCCATAACACTTATATCATCTTTTTATTTGTATAAATATATTTATATTGACTTTTTGATTAGCATTTTTTAATGTATAGTATAATATTATTTATATTATATATTATAGTAGGCCTATAGATATCTTTCTATGTAAGTCTGTTGAAACATTTTGCCCTTATGTTTCGCTTCAACAATGTGACATCCTTGCAGAGCGTACAAAATGATTTTATGTACAATGTAGTTGCATCACAATTATTAAATTTATGACATAAATTAACAAAAACACAATTACGCCCACATAAAAATGTCACACACAAGAGATTATTTAAAATATAGCTTGGGTACCATGCTATGGCAAAGGTTACAAAACTATATAAGCTGGATGTTGCCATGGTAACCTTCGCCCAACTAGAAAAATCAAACTTCACACACCATATTCTTAGTTCAGGGTACATATTTAATACAATAGACAAGACGATGTAAATTTTGAAGGAAAAAATGTTAAAAAGTTATAATATGAGTGTCTGGGAAAATCTGTATACAAATATGAAAAACAATTTAATAATAACAGGCTGATAAAAGAGATAATTAATTCTGAATTCGATATTCTTCTGGCAATATAATAATATTGATAATTCAACTTAAAATAATTTCTATTGTTTACACTGATGACCGACGGTACTTGATAGAATTCCATTTTAACAAATAAAACACAATTTTTCTTTTGTAAAATTCTATAATTTATTTGGTCTAGCCGACCATGGTTTCGCCAGTTACGGCATTGACGAGGCTCTTACCATTGCCGTAAGAGCCTCGTCAATGCCGTAATTGGCGAAACCATGGTCGGCTAGACCAAATAAATTATAGAATTTTACAAAAGAAAAATTCTGTTTTATTTGTTAAAATAATTTCAGTTCAGGTCCAAACTTTACTGTAGTATGATACCAAGCTATGTGTGTGTGTGTGTGTGTGTTTTTTTGTTTTAACTTATGTTCTAAATTTAATAACTGTAATGAAACTACATTGAGAATAAATTCAATGTGTATGCGCTGATGATACTGTGACATTAATGCAGCGAAACATGTAGGCAAAAGTAATATAGGCGTAAGTAATATATAATATAAAAATACATATTTATGTAAAGAAACAATATCTGTCAATTAAGAAACATAATTTGTAATGTGAGTTTAATATATGAAATGAATTTCTGTGGAAAGGAGAATTAATAAAAGGTAAAACAACTGTATGAATAAAGGAGGGATATAATAAGTTGGAGAAGTGAGAGCATGGTAACTAGATATGTAAATGTTTTTTGTTGTTTTAAACATGTTATTGAAAGAAATGATACCTACCAAAGTGATTAAGTATCTGTAAATATTATTATATACCATACCACAGGGTGAATGAACCATTTAAAAATAAACAATTTAAATGATATTGTCAAATAATATTAGAGCATTGAATCTAGAAGCGTAATTAATTGTATGATCTTAGTAAGCTATTACAATTAATTGTTTTCTATGTTAACTCTGAACTTAGTCTTTTCTTGTTTGTCTATTTAATTAATAATATTAAATCATTTTGTTTCATTTACACCATCTTTTAGTGGAGGTTTTAATATGAGAGTATGAATTTATTTTCTTCATAAAAATACATAAACAACATTCCTTTCTACAGGAAATTGAGTTGGCCACAGTTACCAGTAAAAAACCAGTAAACGTGTTATGCTATCCCTAAATTATTGCATTTTTCTATAGTCATACGACTTAAAACTATGTAATTCATGCTAGCCAGTGCACAATTAAATGGTTATTTGTTGGACCATACCAGCACTCAAACTGACTTAACAAATATAATCATCATTTTGGGCCAATATAGAGTGAGTGATTTATTTTGATTACTAATATTATTCAGAAAAAAATGAAAAGAGAAGATATTGGTGACAAAACTTATCGACTATCATTAGTATAAATTTTAATGTTACATTAATTATGACTAAATTGATCAAACCTACCTTTAAAAATGGAAATATTTGCATGATTTGAGATTATAAGTGGCTCATCTGAGCTAGGTCTGAATATATAGGCTCCTGAAGCTCGATTGAATGAATTGTAGTTATAGCCTTTGGATGCTTCATAGTAATAAAAGTTTTGCTGGAAATACCACAATTCTCCTTCTCTTTCAATAGAATGCAAATAGCCATTACTACTGTTGAATTTTAGCTTGAACACCTGTAATGTCAAGTTAGGAATAACAGAAGTTTGTACTCAAATAATTACATAAATTCTAACAAAAACATAAAGTGTAACAATCTAAATTTTGATAGATGTGAGATTGAGAATTAAGAAAGGTTAGTTTAGAGAAATAATAGAAATGTTTGTAGGAATGGTAACTAGAGGTAAAGCCTAATTGTTAAATGTATATATTGCAAAGCTAATTAATTGACGATGAAATTAAGTTTAATTATCAACTCATGAAAACATTTTAATTTTTCTAAAAGATATTATAATTTTAGTTGGGAGATTTATTAACGAATCAAATTTTTAGTTGATACAGGCTGCATTTCACAATCAAGTGTGACTTTGATGTTTCTGATACTGATTACTAATTAAATAGGTTGATCATTGGGTGTTCATGTATAATGTAGTCCCACTATTAATAAAAATATTGTTCTTGACAACATTCAAACAAAAAATTATTAAAAACTTCTTTTTTTTCAAAAAAATTGTTAAAATGTCTTTACATAGTGTGTCTGAATTTTTTTTTATGCCATGAACACTTATGTCAATAGGTACCGCAAAGTGATTTTTATCAACTTATTTGATATATTACAAATACAAATTTCCAAACATAACAATATGTTTAAAATTCAAAGGACCTTTTATCTTTTACTTTTATTTGGTATACAAGAAATAAACACAAATTACTATTAATAAAGCAACATTTAATTGATTACTGTAAAACATTGTTAATTCAAAACACATGAACAAAATAAGATGAAAAAATTATACTCAAACTAATTATGTAAATCCTTGCAAAAACAAAGAGTATTATAGTAATTACATTTAATTACAAAAATAAAATTTATTTTGTAAATGTAATTTAATAATCTAATAAATATAAAAAACTTGATATTAAGGCTATGTCAAAAACCAGTTAATTTTGGAAAAGTGCAAGTTTAACACAAACATTTTACAAAATTTGAAAAAAAAAAAAAAATAGCTATAGAGCTATAATAGCTATATTATCACATCATATAATAAATAAATAATCAAATTTAAACTAATTATCAAACTGAATTATAAAGACATTGACAAATACTTAAAAGTTGTACTTAAGTACTTGTCTTCTCGTACTTACTCCATTATCAACAACGATGTCCTCTAATTCAGGAACTTCCTGTGATGTTTCTACTGGGGAAGTTATATTAGTTGTGTTGCTCGTTAATGTAAGGTTTACCTGCGTTGTCATGGGAATGTTACCACCTTCTGTCCTGTCAATGTGGAATGATAAAATACCTAATGGAGGTATATCTTCTGCCATAAACAAAATTTCCAGGGTAGTATTTCCCTGACGTCCAGGGATCTCTTTAACTGGTTCTGGTACTGGGATAAGTTCACTTGGTATTTCTGATCCTGCAAAATAATAAAAAACAGCATGGAAAGTAATTAATAGCACTAATGAAAACTTACTAGAAAGATAATGTTACTTATATAACTATAATTAGGCTAAGGTTTTTTTTTGTCAAGATTTTTTTCTTTTTGTCAAGATTGTCTATCTTATATTTTATAAAATAATAATTTTCCTATATTAAATTCAAGGAAATTATATAAATATCACAAGCATTGCGATTGTTTAGCAATCACTTTAACGGTAGTCAAGTCTTTAACTCAGTTTTATAGACTTCAAACAAGCATTTAGCAGTATAGACAATTTTTAAGATCTTAAAATCATATGACATTCTGAAAAAGTATATTAACTCAATAAAAGCCCTCTATGACAATTATAATGATCTTATTTAACTTTAATCTTTCTTTTTACTTAAATATTAATCCCAGATAGTTACGAAAATAAATTGAAAAATACAAAATATCTGTGTAGAGGATTCAATAGTTGGAGAAGAGAACAAGTTCACGTTTCTAGGTAATGTAATTATAGTTGATGGCAGGATTGCAGAAGATATTGTTGCCAACACTAATAAAACAAGGCATGTCTTCTGGACACTGTGAGAAATATAGAAATCATCCACATATCAACAAAAATCAAGGTTTATTTAAAAGAATCTTTAATTTTAATATTGTCAGTTTTACCATATGGAGCAAAATCCTAGAGAATGTGGAAGTTTGTTATACTCAAATTTTAAAATATTTATCAATAAGTGCTTGAATAGAATACTTAGGTTTCAAATACAGAACTCTGGAAATGAAATCTTCAAGAAGAAATGGACATTACCCTCAAAAGGAAAACTTTGAGATGAATTGTAACTTTACAAAGCAGACAGACATCTCAAAACAATATCTTCTTGACTCGAACCCAGTAAGCAAAAGGAAGATTGCCAGACTGATGGATTAATAGAGGTGTTCAATATAGAAGAACATCAAGAATTTGGAAAAACATCCACTAGAAAAGTTTGGTCAATGCCTTAATAAGCTCCTATAATGTGACTGACAAGAGTTAAGTCGAGTGAGTTTTATACCATTAAAAAACACAAATTCTTTTTCATTCTTGAAGTGCAGCAACTAACCAATTTTATAAATAGATATAATCAGCTTATTATTTTATTTCTAATCTACCTATTACAAGCCAGTAATTAAATATATTTACCTGAAGGCCCAGTAACTGCATAAGTGCCTGGAGTAACTGGTATACGTACATATAAAGATGTATAGTGTGCTAGAGGATTGTATATAGTAATAACAAACCTATTGGAAAACTCTGAAATCTCACATTGGCTGATGTTCATAACCCGGCAGAAATTTTGTTCAGGTAAGTCTGCACCAAGCCATTTTCTGAAAGTTTATATTGATGTTAGACAGTTTCATACTTTTTCTTTTCTCAAAATAAATTAAATTTTTGATTTGAATGTTTTGGTTTTGTTTTACAAATCAAAAGTTTTAAGTTTTATTTTGGAGTCTACAAATTACAACAATTAATTTTTTGTTAAATATTATTTTACTTTTTATTATTTATTATAGTCCCTTTGTCAATTTAACTAAAGAGAATAATATGATATATTTTAAATCACTTAAATTTTATTGTCACTTTTATTTTGTTGAATCAATGTTGTTAGGGCTATCATATATATAATTTTAATACCATAGAAAAAACTGGCCTCTTAACTGGCCTTGAGTCAATCGGTCACCGCTTAAACTGGCCGCTCGGCTGAGAGGAAGTGACTCATCTACAAGCATTACAAATCGCTGACACTGAGCATCTTTGTTTGCAATATGTTATCACGTATTGCGCAATATTGAATATTGTTTGTTCAGTTGAGTTCAGTACAGTAGAGTACAGCACCGTACATATTTATAATATAAAATTTCTGTGTTCTTTACAGTCTATTCAGTATACTGTACTGTACAGTCAATTTTAGTTTTCAGTGTTTCGTGTTAAAAATGAAAACGGGTTGTCATATTGGAGAAGAGACTGGACACTTTAGAATGAATTGATAAAGAGGAGTCTGGCACAAAACTTATTCATTTTTCTAAGTTAAAAGCTGTACTGTACTGCTAAGTTTACAAAGAAAACGGACTCAAGACAACCTACCAAGGTATTTATAGTATAAATAAATCATGTTTGTTGTATTTTTTAATCATGAACTGTAGTACACTTTGCAACCACTTTGTACAGCTGCTTGTTAGGCTTAAAACTGTCATTTAAACGTCAGTTGGTTTAACCTACCAAATCGGCAACTGGCCAGGGGTCTGGTCCCGTAGTAGCCAGTTAAGAAAGCGCTTAATGTACAATGAATAAATAAGTACTTCTCAACTTTAAAAGCATATAGAAATTTATTTAGAATAAGTACAAAATTGATTGATTTGTCATTTTGGACTAAAACAAATTGTGTTTTCCATAAAATTATCATTTTGGTTTGATATTATGGAAAACAAAATATGATCAATCAGGCTCAAACATGTGATAGTAAAGAGAGCCATTGGTGATACAACAGACACCCAATCTGAATAGATTTTATTGGACATATTCGATTCAGAATGAGGCGAAGCTACACTGGTGATTCGATTGTTGAGCTCTGTGAGATTGGAAGATAAACATGGAATATAATCTTTAATGAAACTCCATGAAGAAAAATAAAGTGGCATTAACTAATCTGGTGAATTAGTTGGTTATGGTTATAGACTCCTCAACCAATCAATAGATATTGGGAATCTGTTATAAGGGAAATCCTAGATATCTATTAGGTAGTCCGGGGTAGTACACCGTCTTGCTGGAAGTGATAACCTTAGTCAACTTTGTGTAACTGTAGAATGATAAAATATTCACACATAACCAAATATAGGACAACATTAATGGTATTCTAAATGAATAATAATAACTAACTTTAACTTTAGTAAGAATACAAAAACGTTTACTTTTGGTTATCATGATAATGTTTTAGAGATTCATGAAGTATTTCTCTACCCCAGTTCCTGCAGCTGTGGGTGATCATCTTACCTCTGATATAAAATATCCAACGGATCACTAATAATTACACTTTTCAGGAATGTAGCATGTTCCTCTAACCGAATAACCTTTCTTGCATGTAATTCATAACAAACCATCTTCTTTGTGTCAATAATTTAGTTCAAACATACTTGGAATATAAATATCAAATATTTGCTTGTAGTAGCAATTAGTGATGTGCGAGTTCGAATTAAAATACTCGGTGATTCCGAGTATCAAAATCCTCGGAAGAGTCCGAGTATTAAAATCCTCGGTTTCGAATTAAAATACTCGGTCAAAATCCTTGTAACTAGGAACAAGGAGGAGGTAATGTGCGAGTATCCTTGGTGTGCGAGTATCCTCGGACAACGATATTCGTTAGTGTTGTGTCAATTCCAAACAAAATACTCGGTGTTTCTACTTTGGTTACATTTGTTTCTAAGCTGATTTTTCACTACACATTAATTAAACATTACGATTTTGAGTTATAATGATTTAGATTCGGTAACAAGTTCAATTTAAAATAACAATAATATTAATTTATTTCCACATTAACAAAAAGTAAATTAAATTATTATTTAATTGTTATTACTTATATTTAAATAAATATTTATAGGTTACCATCTTTATAAAAAATATAGTAAATTAACTTATTTTAAGTAATAACTAAATTATTAATGTTGGTAATAATTGTACTTACGTTTAATTACTGAATTTGTGTCGAGGCAGAATAACATTTAATTACGTATTACAAGTGTCAATCACATATTGTTTAAAAAAATAAATACTTGGTGGATCAGTCTAACAGATAGAAATATAACACACACACACACATAATGCACATAATCATTCTGCGCAGATACTCGATGTCGAATTAATAATACGAGTATTGAAATAATTTGAAGCCGAGTATTGCGAGTATCTATATCAACCGAGTATCAACATCGCTAGTAGCAATGGACAAAGTTATTCAGGATATTTTAATAAATGTTGAGCAACTTCTGTATGTACCGAAGGAAATCCTAAACATTTTCTATTTTCAAAAAATCTAAGAAAAAATATTTTAAACAATTTAAAGAAATTCAGACTATAATAGTATGGGGAAAAAAGCTTTTAATATGGCTTAAATTTTTGGAATAAATGAACAAGGAAATAATGATCCAAAAAGTTAAATAATTATAACTTATTAACTAAGTTAGTTATTAGTATGTATAATTAGTATACATACTAATATTTTAGTATACAAGCACAAAGTAAACAGCTGTTTATTTGTCTTCAAAAACATATTTGACAAACCTGTATGTAGTGGTGAATATTTTCTGACATGCATCAGTGCCTTCATGTAAGTACAAAGCATAGTCATCTGTTACATGTTGTTTCTCTGTACCTGATACTGCGTCATGATGTTGGGCGATACCTACGGCTCTCTGCATCAGATACTGTTCTTCTTCTAGGTCTTCTCCAAGAGGTATCCTCAATTGCTTTGTGGCCTGCAAAAAAACAAGAAATAAGTATTTATAATTTACTAAACTGTATACCGTATTATTCATTTACAATATTTTTGAAGTTTGTTATATAAATTTGTTGTGTTTTTGGGTTGTCACAAATGCTAAATAGGAGAAGAAGATTGCCTATATTCTTAAGAAGGGCAAACAAAAGAGTAATTAAAGAGTACATTAATTACAAAATTGAAGATATAACTAAGTACAATTTGTTAGTGTACAGAGCTGCTTCTTTGATCACAGAAATATGTTAATACTTCAAGAACTAGACTAGCAGCCACTAAACATTAATTGCAAGCTATCAGGAAATACCTATCATACATACACTAATACCTATCGTAGCTTGTAGGAATATTTTTGGGAGTTCAAACGATAATAATAATGAAAAACAAATATAGAAACTGATTTACAGATAAACATTTGGACAATTACTGAACCTTGGATAAATTAATTATTCAAAAAAAGAATATAATAAAAATATTATTTAAATTTTTGGCACATCAACGTGAGGCTTTCTTTCTTTTTCTTTTTAAATAATTACCATGGAATTAATTTACCTGCAGTAAATTGTTTGCTCTATAAACCATATATTTAAAGCTAGGCCTGGAAGTAAAGTATCCTGTCCAATAAGAGTGATCGTCACTGCCATATGGGAAGAAGTCATCATTATCTTTGATGGGCCAAGTTACATTTTCATCATGAAGAGCTTTTAAGTAACAAGCGGGAGTCGAATAAAGGATATTCACATTGTTGTACTTCCGGTTCACATATCTATAAAAGTAAATAACATATTGATTATGTGAAAGTAGCAACAGAATATTTATGATAAAATTATTGCATTTTTAAATAATGAAAGTAAAATGTAAGAAAGGAATACAAACAGCAAAAACTAATAGTTTAGCTTTCTTAATTTCAAAACAATTCAAAGAACTTTTCAAAAATTTTGTTGGCAATATTTGTTTTGAAAATCATGATTTCTGTTTAAAACGATATGCACAATTTGTGGTTATGAAACAAAATTTCTAACATTCAAACTATTTGTTTGTATTTTTTAAATAGATTTTATATTTTGTTTTCTTCTTTTTAAAACTTATTCACAAAATCATTTAATTTGATTTTATTTGTGTAGTCTATTAACTACTAAATTTACTACTGAAAACAGTAATTTATCTATATTAACAGTAGTTGGAGTGAACACAAAAAATTTACAAAAGAAAAAATACATAACTGGTAGATCCACAAATCCGACTCTACCTAGGGAAGACCCTAAGTGTAAAAAATCCATGAGGATTTTTCTTCTTTATAAAAAAAGAATTGCTTATAAATTAATAGACCATTTATCTATTAATTTATAGTCAAGCTGCAATTAAGGCACTAAACAAGACTAGAGTAAATCGAAGCTGGTTTGGGACTGCATCTCATCATTGATAAAGCTTAGTCAGGTTAACACGGCCACTGTGGGCTGGGTTCCTGGCCACTCAAGTATCGATAGAAATTAGAGAGCAGATGAATTGGCCAGGTCAGGTTCAGAATCCCCTTTCGTGGGCCCGGAACCGGTGTTCGGGATCTCCTATGGACATGCCAGAGCAGCAGTTGATACTTGGACACGGGAGAGGATGAACAGGGCCTGGATAAGTTCAACTACAAGTAGACTAGCAAAGAGGCTACTTAGACTATGCAAAAAACATGCTGAACAACTAATATCTCTCAGAAGGGATAACATGAGGTGAGTGGTTGGGCTCTTAACGAGCCACTGCCACCTCAGAAAACACCTACACAGGATAGGGATTGTTTCAGATAATACTTGCAGGAAATGTGGTTTGGCTGAAGAGTCTGCAGAACACATTCTCTTAGAGTGTGAGGCGTTAGGACGAGCCAGGCTATACGGCCCTCCGGGGAAGGAGATGGAAACCATCCTAGACAACCCTATAGGTAGTATCTGTTCCTTTATAAGGATGACAGGTATTACTGAGTGGGTGTAGGAAGGAACTTGGGGCGGCAAATGATCTTTAGGTCGACGTCTGTGAGGCCTCTGAAGGAGGCTTTCACAGCCCAGTACAAAAAAAAAGAAAAGAAAAAATAGATCAATAATTTTAAGAGATATAAGCCTACTATGCAGCATATGTGAAATAACTAATTAAAAATATTTAGGAAATGATATACATGATATCTTTACTTAGAATAGAAATTAAGTTGATGTTTTCTAATTGGAATACACTTTCTTCCTGGTGACTGCTCATTTCTACCCTTGGAATTGTAATAGTTGTCACATATATAGCAAAACTACTGTACAATACCAATTTTTTAAAGGTGTACTTACTTAATCAATTTATCCATGTTTTTAAACCATGATGATGCAACGATGTAGTGAAAGTCACCTCCCATAGTAACCATTACATGATTTGTTTTATAGGCTTCAGCCCAGACACGAACTTCATTCACAAACTGTGAAACCTAATTAAAACAAAAGAGGAGTTTGGAATAAGTTTATAAAAGTAAGTTTAAAATGTAATTGTCTTATGAACTGAATAAGTGTTGAAAATACTAACCACTATCATCATCAGTGGAAGATCTTGAGTTTAAACAGTAGCCTACATTTGACTTTGGTAAACAGTTGAAAAAAAATGTGATGAAACATTTTTATGTTGAAGGAAAGACTTATTTTTTACCAAGCTATTCTAACTACTAGTCTTTTAGGAAATTATAATTTTTCAGCTTCTTAAATAAAAACCATTAATTTGGTATGTTATTAATCAATAGTTTGTCTACATCATGACAAACAATTATATACTCTACCTCTGGTGCAAACCTACTATGTGTTCTGTGGAAGCAGACACAATGCTTGAAAACATAATTTGCGGTGGTAGAAAACATACAAAACATAGTTAAAACATAAAATCACTTTTATACCAGTTGAGGTTATTCAGATAAAGTATAAGTGTCTCTCCACTGAAATTGCATACTAATAAATGATATAAAAAAACTAACTTTCTCAGAAACTCATCTACAAAATAAAATACCATTCACCCAAAAAGTTTCTATATTACTTATATAATATGAGGAAAAAAGTAATATTCTTTATTACAGATTTTCCCCTCTGTATTTTTTATGGGAGGTAAGTTGGTAGAGAAAAGTCAACTTTTTGAGGTCAACATTACAAAACATGTTTGTAAGTTATTTATTGTAATCAAATAGAACCTAAACTTGCTTGGTCTGTGTGATATACTCGTCAGTGTAAATCATGATCAAATGAAATTTAAGTTTTAATGGCAGCGCCCATTGTAGTTTTTGTTAATTATTATTGAACTGTACCATTTTTTAAATTGTGATTTTATGTTATTAACGTTAAAATTTACAAAAATATGAACAAAATTGTTATTGCAGGTATTGAATAGTAAATAAGGCCTTTTATAAGAACTAAATGGAAGATTTTTTTTTGTTTTTTAGTGTAAACTCCTGAACAGACACTCTTTTAGAGTGTCTGTGTATTGGAACATATAACACCAATACATATGTTTAGATCCTTGAGGCAACATTTAAGTAAAATTCTATCAAAATCTTTAGAGGTGTCATTTTGAGTTTGGTTTTATGGTAGTTATGCCCTAATTTTGAGTTATTGAAAAAAGTTACACAATTTGAGTTATGGCTAAAATATGTCAAAAAAACTAAATTGAATCAAAATCACTCCATTTGTTGGGGCTAGCACTACACAGATTATGGATATACGTATGTTATTCCAAAAAATCCCCATTTTTTCCTCTTAGGTTAAATAGATATTTCAATGAAAACTCTAAATTTTTTTTCCCATTACTTAACCTTTATACTACATATAAATGAGAAAGTACTGTAGATGCTAATAATAGCAGCACGAAATTAATTTTTGTTGTTAACGAAGCATGTTTATACTGAAAAGTTGTGAATCAGACACTACTAAACATTCGCTTATAGGTCATGTTGACATGATTACCACGTCATCACTGAGCATCTCAAAACATTCCATATTTGATCACTTTTGTTTAATGTGTCCACAGCACTGCACTTGGCTTTCTTTCTAGAATATTTTGCTTATTGTTTGCCAATCATATGCTTTCTGACCTCAGTTTTCCAGTTTGCTCATGTTTAATGATATGTCAGCTTTGCAATTATTGTGAAAATTTAATAATTTTTGTCCACTTAATATCACCGGGGTTTACTTATGCTGATTTACTAATGGTTTATACTGCCATTATAGAATTAAAACTTAAATGTAATTCTAAAATTTAAACGTAAACTAAAATAATAATTTATTGTTTATAAATAAATTAATAGTTTCCTTAGATGGCAATAATTTTAATATTTAATAAGAACATGTAGTGGATTAACCAATGAAATAGGCCTATGATTCTAGTTAATCAAATTTCAACTAATTTCTGCTTCATCTTCTTACCCTTTCGTTAACATTATATCCATGTAGTTTAGGGTTATCCATGATTGGCTCATCATTACAATAAGTGTCAAAACAAAATCCATTTGGAGGCATGTAGAGATTGTACAGTACTCCAGAGAAAAGTTCTCCAGCTTCTCCTAAAACAATAAATGTAAAATTCTATGAGTATAATACAAATAAAAGAAAGAAAAAAAATACTTGTGATTAGTACAAATACTGTGATTTACTTTTTATCTATGGCTACAGTCAGTGGTGTTACCAGAACTTTGGCCTGGGGGGGGGGGTTAAACATTAGTGAAATACAGTACCTTGAAGGCTAAAATTTGAAGGTCTGAAAAATTGTATAAGTTGAAAATATAGCTTGAAAACCTCATTTTCGGAAAATTCCTATCTATAAAGATTTTCGTTTAAACCTTACAAGTAAGTAATATAAATCAAGAAAAGTAAAAGTTAAAAAAAAAAAAAATGCTTACTTAATATTTTTAGGAAATGTCAATGGTGTAATTTTTACTTTAAGTAAAAACAGCGTGAGCTTTTTAACTCACTGTGTATATATCGAAATATTAAAAAATCTATTCTACAAATTATTCAGAAAATGTTATATTTAAAAAATCAAAATTCCTTATTGGTTGTACAAATTTTGATAACATTTGGAGATACTTAAATATTATAAAACCAAATTGCAAGTAAAAAAAAATAATATAAGTCAAATGTTGACAAAAAATAATATGCTTTCAAAGTTTACGCTTTTAACCTGAGACTATTTGTAGATGTTACTATTTGAGATTTGTACTAGTTACGTAGATGTTTTGGTTGAACTCTTTTATGCTATTGTTATTGTCAGAAAACATTAAATTAATTCCTAACATTTAATATATTTGATTAATACTGTCACATATATACTAGTGTCTTTTATGGAGATATTGATGAAAAATTGAATTAATTTTATACTTGGTAAGAGCTTTTGGGAAGGCGGGAGCTTTAACCACTATTCCCCCCCCCCCCCACGTGAGTTATAAAACATAAATGTATAGGTAAAAGCTGCTGAGAGGAAAATAATAAAAAAAAGCTACTTTACATAAAAATGCAGGTTCTTCATTTAAAAATAAGGAAGTTTTAAACAAACCTGTCTTAGTGTCAGGTCTCCAAATAGTTTCCATTTCTCTTAAATACTTTCTGTTTCTATAATCTTCATGATCAATTCGTCCAAAAAATAAGCCATCATAACCCATGTCAGCAAACTGTAAAGCTACTTCTGCAGAGTGACCGAAAGGATCTATCTGCCAGGCAACACGAGGTATTCCACATTCACCAAATGTATCGTTCAGAAACCTGGTAATAAACATAAAGATACATAGTGAGTTCTAATAATAGTAATAATAACAAATACATTATAAATTATTGTCATTCTACTCATACAGTAATACAATCTACTGAGCCTATCCTGGTGGTCAATGGTGGATGTGGTGTAATTAAGTTTAGGGGTTTTTATAAAATTAAACAATACACGATACTCAATTGAATTGTACAATTCATGTGTGTATAAAAACAAATTTGAAAAAGTTTTTAGCATAAACATTATATGAAAATTGGCCAAAGTGATAAAAATTCTGTTGTTTTCATAATACCATCCATATCAGAATAGTTTCGGAGAGAAAAATATGTATGCAAACTGCCCAGAACTCTAAAAAAAATGCAGATGGTCAAACAGAAAAATACAATAGGTTGTAGGCATAGTTGTCTACAAAAACAACCAATCTGCAGGACTGAAGTTGCATGTCAGGCAGTGGTAGGCTGTGGATCCCCCACACTACATCCCTCTCTCCCTTACCAGTTTCACCATAACATAGTGTTGAAAGTTTATGAAGCCGTCTTCAAAGCACATCTTAGACTATAAACCCCTGGACTTCACACCTCATAACAGAGCCGCAGAAGTCTCGATTGTTTCGCCTAATTCTATATTATTTAGCTAACAAATAGTACGATAAAATTCATCCTCTTATCAATAAATATATTATATAATTGATGTACACAAGAATAAATATAAGTATTATTTTAGGGTGTAGTACACATAGCACATACAGCTATATATATGCTGCCGAGTACAATTTATGTTGATGAAAGTTGTGTACATAGAACTAATAATATCAAATGTTCTTGAAGTATTCTCACTTTAACTCTAAAGTTATCCCTCCTCTTTCTGTATAACTAACAAAAAATCAAGCTGTAAAACAATTTGACTAGTAAAATTACTTACTAATTAATTATTGCTTTGCCTGCTTTTATGATGAAACAACCCTTAATTTTTTGTCAGCATTAAAGGGTAGTCAGTTCAACTATTTTGTTATTTGTTGTAAAATGAAACACAAAACACAGCTTAATATTATACTTTGATTGAAACATAATATAATTGAAAGAAATGACATAAACATATTATGATTTTTTGCTGTCATGATTTCGTTTTTTTTTTTTTTAAATGAGATTAAGTCTCTCTCATCAACCCAACAACCCAAATTTTACCCAATTTTTCACAGGCCTAGTTAAAATTTTTTTTTAGGGTATAAAAATAAAAACCAGGTTTTATGGTGCAAACTAGTCCTTTCAAATTAGTGAAAGCAGCATAAACAATGGTTCACTAGTTAATGTTGTACATCCATCAGCTGTAGAACATACAGACATTATTCGATATTATCATCCGATATTTTACCAGAATTTGCCTTTCAATAACAAAAAGTTATCGATATTTAAAAAAATCTTATATATAATTCAGCAGAGCCTAAATAAGTTATGTTAGCTAAAGAACTCATCTGTGCCCACTCAAACTACAGAGATGAGGATGGTTTCATTGGAAAGCTTAGGGTTTGAGGATCAATAGTTTGTATAGAACGTGAATGAATAAACTCACTCACAGTCACAATGAGACTTTTACAGGGTTTTTGGTGACAACCAATTAATGCCTAATTCTGGAGTTTTACCAGACCAATTTTCATGCGGTTTGTTTTAAATAAAAGAACATTTTGCCATTATTTGCAAAAAAAAAAAAATGAAATGTCAATTTTATTTCATTTTTATATTCAATTTTTTTTAAACACACATTAACAGTCTTATTCTGGCATTAGTCACAAATCACCACAACACAGTCACTATGGTGTATTGGATCACCACTTGTTTTAAATATGCATTGTTATATTGGTTGCTATAGTAATTTAATTTGTATGTAAAATTACAAAAACAAGTTTAAAGCACTTTCGAAATGATTTCACATTGGTCTATGCTAGGTGTAACCTATATTTATGTGTTGAAGACCTCCGCCCCGCCCACTCAACCTACAAGGATGGGAATGATCTCATTGAAAAGCTTTGGGTTTTGAGGATCAATATTATATATATAGAATATGATCATGTGACCTAACTCACACTCACAAAGGCACTTTGCAGAATTTTTGGTGACAACCCCATTAATTCCTATTTCTGGAGTTTTACAGGGCCGATTTTCATGCAATTAGTTTTAAATGAAAGAACATTTAAAACAAACTGCATGAAATCTCTTTCCTATTACGCATATTGCTAAAAATGTTCACCATATTATGATGAACTTTAAAATTGTATCAAAGCTGATATACACGATGCAGAAAACCAAATCACGAGGACATACTAATATATGTATCAGTTGTGACTGTGAAGTCAAAATTGTGCTGTAAATGCACACTAAGGTTAACTGAATATGTTTTTAATACATGTGATTGCAAAAGTTTATTTGAAAAAACAGTTGATTTCAATCTTTATTTGTCTAAAAAATGAAATATATGAAAGGAAAAAATGAAGCAAGATTCGGAAGGGGGTCTACATCCGTTGCTCTAGGACAACTTTTTTTCCTTAACAGTTATATAGCTGATCACTGGAGGCTTTTTTACTTAGTTGTTTAATATTATCTATGAATATTGAAAACCAGGAACATACGATACTATTCAAATTCTACATATAGATCATGAATATCTACAATAGATTGGATTAGAAAAAGAGGGTTAGGTTTGGTTAAATTAGGTTAGAAAAGGGAATTACAAACCTCTGAAATCATGTCTCTGTACTTTTTATTGTGCAACTAAGCCCTTTAGAGCCTATTTTAACAAATATGTCTTCTAAATAAATTTGCATAATCCACTAACTAGTTTTCATACATTAAGTCAGCAGGAGATTGAACTCCAAACAGCTTTAGCTTCTCAACAGGATCTGTAGTCTACATGCAGGGTCTCGATGACATATTATATCTTAAGATGCAAGAACCCTAAGATGATGTCACCTTAAGGGACCCTGGGGTACCAACAGTTCAATTAAATTAATACAATTATTAACCAAGATAACGTTAGTTTCTAACTTAAGCGCAATATTATAATTTTACTCTCTCACTTAAACATGTAGAGCACTGAATCACATACTCACTGACCCAGTGTTTAAGTGCTCACTGTATAAATTCTTACTTGAGCCCTAAAGTCATTTGATCAATCAGTGCCGAGTAATGTGGCGTAGCTTCATCACTCATACACCATCCACCATGAAGTAATTGTAATCGGCCTTGTTGTACAAGCTTGTGCACAAGTTCTTGATTTTCTTCATTTTGCTCTAGCCACCATCGCCATAGAAATGAACTCTCCACATAGACAAATCTGCATCAAAGTTACAAAAATAAATTAGGTACTTTTAAAAACTGATTTTCTTTCAATTTATCAGTTAAAAATGAGTGTGCAAAATTGGTACTGTAATCTTGTGTAAAATTAGTAATCAGTAACAACGTTCTTTTTGTTTAATGAATCTGTAATATTAAATGCGTGACTAATTTCAATTCAGCAACACAAAAGTATGTAGTTGTTTAGAACAAGCATTACATAGGTCATGAATCATGGTTAGATAATTCAATAGTCATATTATAATATTTATTTGAATGGTATGTTATTTACAACCTTGATGATCAGATAAAGTCAAGTGATAAAATAAATATTTCATACCAGGCATGCAGCTAATACACTGACACAATAGGATATGAATTTCTTTTGTATGTTTGCTTGTTTACAAAACTCGATCTTGTTATATATACAGTATATATACATATGAATCATCAGTTGCATAAAATGAGTAGTTATAGGCTCATGTATATCCCAGATAAGTAGGGAACTACTGAAAAACCTTTTCAAATAGCCAATATTTTGAAATTTTGTGACTATTTTTTCAATCATATTCAATGAAAAATAAAATTTCAGCTACTAGAGCTTTTATCGTTGATTGCTGTATTTTCAGGTTATGGTTTCAACAATTATATATATATATATATATATATATATATATATATATATATATATATATATATATATTTTTTTTTTAATGCAGTAACTATTTTATTGTTTTATCATAGAAAACATGTTTGAATTTTATTGGATACAGATTTTAAATCTGCACAAAATGAGCTATTGTGGAAATATGTAGGCTAATGTTCAGATGAAAATTTATACTAGAAAACAGTTTTTTAAAAATTAAATGTATCACTCATGCATTTTGGCGACAGCTATTGTACATCCTCAAGCACAACAAATGATATTATTGTTTAACATTACACATATACTAAAAGATGTAGTTTCCAAACACATAACACTTAAATACTTTTGATCACAGATATTTTGTACACTGTACATGTCAAAATTTAAAATATATTTCAGCTGTATACGTATACCTTTTAAACTTAACATGTGCAGTGACATTACATAGGTGATATTCATGTGCTTGGAAATATACAAGTAAAAATATATACGTGAAAAATTAAACAAATAAAGTGATATGTTCGACTTAAGGATATCTCCAGTGAGTGGCAAAAAAGCAAGCAAAACCTACTACCAGTGTAAAGATATATCATTTCATTATCATACATTGCTCATAATGAGCTAGTTACATGAAACAAGTCAATTTGAAATATCCTACATATTATAGATACTCAAAATAATTCATAGTCTTACATAATAAACTAGATAAAACATAACATTGTATAATAAATTGAACTTAAACACTGTGACAACCAAATTACAGTAATATAACAAAATACATAAGTCAATAAATAGAACACAATCAATTACATATAATAAACAGGGAAGCAAACCAAAGCCACAGATACAAAATGTAATTTATCAATGTAATCTCAAGCAGTCGTCAACCCTGATATAATTCCTGACAAGAATAGTATGCCAATACCTTTAATCAAATAAAACTTTTAATCAATTAAAAGTTCCATTAAGACAGTTTTAAATTTTGTACTAATCAAAATTTTAATTTTTACATGTAAGATATTAAATCATTTTCAACTTATATACAAGTGCTTTTTCTAAAATAGTTTGGAATTGTTGCGATTCTAAATAAAAATAATACTCATTATATATTTCATAGAAATGATAATGTCCAGTATTTTGCAAGTTTGTTCTATTTGTTACAACATGTAAAATTCTTTTATAAATAAACATCCTGGGTAATGTCATAATTTTTAACGATTGGAAGGTATTACGGGACGAATCTAGCCTTTGCTTTTTCAGAGTATTTCCGATTTTCTTTTCTGGATTTTGAAAACCCTTTTCATATTTTCCTTTGAAGAACTTCCCCAGAGTCTCATTCCATATTTTGAAAATGGATACAGGAGGACATGGTAGACTGATTTCAATGTTGATAAGTAACAAATCTTATTCAGTCTACTAAGGGCATAGTCAATACTATGTATATAATTAGTATCAGTAAGTCATAAGGCTTATCAAAATTTTTAACGTGTCACCTTTTTAAAATTTACCGAGTCTACAAATCAAAGACTTTCTTCAGAATTGCAACAAGTGAAATGAAGTGTAGTATATGTCCTGAACAACAAATTACCCAAACTGGGATCACAAGAGAAATTTAATATTTACTGGAAGAATAATTAAAGGTAGAGGCGATAGTAAATTACATATATCATTATCAGCATAAATGGAAGGGACTTGTTTAAAGTAAGAAACATGGAAGACATCTAAAGGAAATGCTCCGATTCCAACCGAGAAGAAGAAAAATATTAAAAAATGGAAAGAAAATTTAAGACCACAAAGAGTCATTTCACCTAAAACATAGAAAGAAGATGGTGATGATGACAAATTTTGTTAACAAATTTCCAAAATTTTCTTCAAATTTGGAGGAAAATACTTATCCCATGAAGGTCTTAGTAAGATTAAAACTAAATAAATAAACAAATGTCAACGGATATACAAAATCATATCTCATTACCTTTAGAATGATTAAAATTTTATTTCATCATATAAATAAATAACAAAAACAATTCATATATAAGAAAAATAAATGCAAAGTTATTGTCCAGTGTCTACAAAATTTCGTAATCACTTTCAAATTTTGTGGACAATCAATCTCAAGAATTCATTCTTTTGGATTTTATGAATTAAATGAATTTGAAGTGAAACAATGTACTTTTTTATAGTTTCAAAATGGTGACCAATTCAAGTAGCAATAATCACATGGAAAAAGTTATAAATTAAATCTAATTCTTCATCTAGCTAATTTCAAAAATAACACTTCTGTAATGATAATGAATTTGATTCTATGTATGATATTTGAACACATACTTTTATAATATTACGGTTTTAAAACATTTAAAATTGTTTAACATAAATTTGTTACCTTCTATCTTTATTTTTGGATAATTCAGAAACCACTGAATCCAGAATGTATTGAACTCCAAATGGAGCGTGTGCTTTGTTACCTAGAAGCAAATAAGAATACATTTATAAAATATTAAGCATTCATACCCATATAAAGTCATTACAATAAAGTATATAACTTTCAAATCCAGAAAGTAAGTTTTATTTCTTAATATTGTTGCTGCAACATTGTGGTTATGATGTTGCCTATCCACGATGACTTAACTGGTTTGAGGGCAAGGTACTGATGTCTTTTTCAGACATTCAAGCATGTGGCGTGTACTTGGAGTGTTTAAGAAAATCAAGATGCTCATCTCACATGAAATGCAGTGTGTTGCCTCTTTCTTAAAACCGAGGCTAAAATTCATTGTCAAATTTATGATGTTTATGGAGAATATGCATAGAGTGATTTAATAGGACGAAATAGTTGCTACTTTTTTATGAAGGATAGTAATATATGCACATTAATGAATGGAGCAGGCGACCGTATTTGCTAAATGAAATTTGGTGGGTATTGATAAAGAGAAAATTACAGAGACAAAACTATTGATTTTTACATCACTTTCCCTGCAAGAATGTCAACACCAGCCTCTGAATTTAAGCGACAGTCAATGGATTAGAAGCGCTTCATTAAGAACAAAATTGAAGTACACTTTTTCACTTGTAAGATCCTGTGTACAGTGTTTTGGGTCAGACAAACAGTTTAGCTTGTCGACTTCTTGTCTCAAATCTTCACAATCAGCACCAGCGTCTGTTAGGAAATGCTTAAGAAATTGTGTGTGAATCAGAATAAGTAACATGACAATACTAGGGCATCATACTGATTCATAAGAATGCTTGCCCATACACTATCATCACAACACAACATCTCTTCACAACCTTAACTGGGAACAATTCAAGCGTACCCCAGACATCGCAGGCATCACACCAAGCAATTTTCCAACAACTTGCTGGCTGGTGTTTTCACAAAGATAATGAGATCAAACACATGTGGTTTGCATCATGGATGACATATTTCTACAACAGTCAACACATAGTACTTCTCTATGACAAATCCCTCAACATTGGTAAAAACCTTAATGTAATACCTGTACATCAAAATTCAATCTAAAATTTTTGAAGCGTAGTCTTGTTTTTCCTTGATAGCCTAAAAGAACTTACTTTAAATAAATACCTCGAATATTAAAGATATTATGAATATGTACTCACTGCCATAATAATACTGGTCAACAGTTTTTAGCCACCCTACGTCATCATGTGTGTGTGCCACCAGATGTATGTTAAGTAATGGAGTTTTTACAGGATGGCAACCCTGGAACAAAAAAGAACACACATAGTTTAATGACAAAGCTTCCATTTAACAATGAATACTAGTAGTTTAATAACAAATGGTGCACAAACATTTGCACACTTTCTCATATAAATCTTCTTTTTTTTAATTTTGTTTTATTTACTACATCTTAGAAATATCTCTTTTGGTAGTTATTGATTAAAATGTACAAATTAATCATGCACATTTTTTAAGTAGGTCAAATTATCTGAAGCAATTAAGATCAAATAGATGAAATATGTGCTGCCAATCTTCATTATGATATTTTCCAAACTACTTAAAACCATAATTTGTTTTATAAACTGCACAAAACTTATTTTAATATTTTTAAACACTAGTTTAAGCTGAAACAGTTAAAAACAGAAGTAGTGATTTTCTGATTTCTACGAATTATAAATTGGATTTGCTTTTAAAATTTCTGTTGCAAAGATCTGTCTAAAATTAAAAGTAAATTTGTCAGAAGTAAAGTCTTAAATGCTTACAAGAAGTGATTTTTTCATTCACTGCAACATTGAATCATTCTGCTGTTTTATCCTCCTGTTAACAGGAGTGTTTGTGTATATGCTTAAATGTCCTTTGTTGCATAGTGACAAAGGTTTATAGGTCATGGAAGACCCTTTATTAGATTAAATAAAATTTATAAAAACTGATTTTAAGACAAAATGTTGTTTCAGCAAATTTCCACAGGGAAAATGAGTTAAGGTGAACATGATGATATTTACATTTTTTTTAGGTAAATAATAAGTAGCTATTTTAGATAATTGACTAACACCCAGAGGATATTCCTTATTATTTATTATTATTAGGTAATGTATATGTTATACCTTAATGTGTTAGGATGAATATTTGGAGAAAAATTTCTCATAATTTAAGAATAATAAAATTTAGTTCTCGGTTTCGCTTTGTTTTTTTTTTTAAATAATGGCCTAATACATTGTTTAAAAAGGGGAAACAATTTTGTTTCCTGTAATTAATTAATTTATAATATCAACAGTGTTCAACGTTTTAAATTTTAGACAGCTGTCATTTGAAAAAGTACAAAATAAAGTTCTGGTTTCAATATACTGGTTATATACAAAATGTCTTATCTGAACTCAATTTCTTATCTATTTCTAAATGTGTTATTTTGTTTTTAACACAATTATAAAGATAGGTGGAAAAAGAAGCAGTTTTTAACATATATGTTTATAGGTAGTTTTTTTATTGCAAGTAAATTAATTTCATGAAGTTTAGCTACATAGTTTTGAATCACTCTGTATACTATTAATAAAACAACAACTTTTTAGTAGGGATAAAAATGTACAAAATCATATTTGTTCTAATTAAACGATTCTTGAGTATTTTATCCAATTAACACACAACCGTTTTTTCCATTCATTAAGGCCCAATTTTCGACACAATCATGAAGAGAATATAGTATTGAAGTAGTTAATCCTAAATTTGAGTTATGATAATAATACAAAAACAAGATCTTTCCAAGTGTCTTCTGGTAAACAGGCCTCAATAGATGCAACAACCATTTTTAGAACTGAAACAGTTTTTGTTATTGGTTCTAAAACTAATATTTTCTCTAAAATAAAAAAATTAACTGACAAAATATAATTCTCCAAGTCTATGTAGTAACAAAATAAAAGGCAGCTTCAAAATCTTGAACAAAATCAATAAATTTGATTATCTGGTAGTAATTGCACAGATGTCATCTAAACAGGTATTTATTTGGCCTCAGATAACCTAAAAACTCATATCCTTCCGCAAATATTTCAAAATCAATTATCAGCAACATTCTAGCTATTGCGATCTCTCTCATGGCTGACATACAAGATGATGAAATGGTCATTGGTCCTACCATGAGAGTAACTTTTATACTACTTTTAGTCACTAAAATTGACACAATAGAGGTTGCAATTTTTGCTGAAATTTGTTATATGAGCTTCGTTAAATGAATTTTTGAATAAGTTTGGTACATATGAAAATTTGATAGTTTATATTTGAATGCCAACATATTTTAAAATGTTTTGAAATATACGTATTATAAGTCATGTAATAGGCTAATAATTTGCTCTTGACTGGATATGTGTGCATACTTGTAGAAATCAATTTTTTTTCATGGAATAACGTGGAACTATCACATTTTATTGACAAAAGGTTTCCTGAGTAAATTGTAGGAAATTTTTGACAACCTCCTATGATTACAAAATTGATTATTTTTAGTTTTGTTCCGCTATGTTGAAATAACTTTACTGAACAGATTCTTGCCTCCCTCTCCATGGAAAGTGTATTTTTATTGTCAAAGAATATACTTGTAAAGTTGTCAGGTATTTTTTACGTAATTAATTAAAAATCATTTCTCTTAATGATGCTTTCGAGATATTTTTATATGTTTATAGGGATCAACACTTAAAAAAAAATAAAAATCAACGCTTAATCAAAATTAATAATTTTAAAATTATTATTAATGTGACATGTTTTTATTTTATATTATTAACTTTTAACTTAATAATAACAATACAATATATCAGACTGGATTTTATATGTAATGTATAGCCTATAGTAAGTACACTTTCTATGGAGAGGGTGGCAATAATTGTTTGTTTAATAATCTTTATTTATACCCCCTTATTTACAAAGTTTTTTCTCCTTTCACCATATCACCTTGCTTCAAATAGTCTTCAGTTAGAGTTCTCTCCTTTATCTTTTCCATCAGGTTCTTTTAACCAACTCTTGTTCTCATCCAACACCAATAACATTAGAGTATTCGAAGGCTAGGGATCTTTATTTATACTTTTTTCTTCTTCATATAGGTTCTCTTTTCTTAATCAATAGATATTTCTCCTTAAAAAAATACAAATAATAGAAGTGGATAGCTTTTGATTAATGTAGTTAGGACTACAAGTGTTTTGCCATCATCCATGGCTTCATCAAGTTTAAACAAAGAAGAACTAAAAATATACAGAGAAACCAAATCTAACAGAAATGGTATCTTAAATGAAGAATCTGTATGGTGAACTAATCCCTAGTTTGACTTATAATAATCATACTGGTAATCAGTTAAATAACCATTCCAGCATTGTATAGTTTGAAGGCTCCTCCTTAGTGACCAATGTGTAATGCTAAAATATATGATATTTAATTTGTGATGTGTTTTTGTGTTTGTGTATATTATTTATATTTAATCGGTAATTTTTATGACCTGATGAAACACGTGTAGTCTGACTACTCAAGAATAAAAACGCTTCAAAAAAACAGTAAGTTTAATAATAAACTAGACAATAGGGATAAGTTATTTGACTATTATAATGAATTGTATAACACGTTGAAAGTCAAAAATCTATTTACCCAGTATATGTTAACATAAATCTAAACGTATGCTTTTAAAATACATCTGACATATTTCACTTCTCGTACTGCAAGTTTATTGGGAGGACAGTCTTCTTTTACTACAAATAAAAACTTTTGATGGCACCAGTCTGAAACACCCTTACTGTCAGACTAAATATTTTACTGCTTCGAGATAAACTTTTACTTCAGTTTCAAAAGAAATGTTTATTCAGTTCATGTTTTTTTTTTTTTTACTTTAAAACAAATGTAGACCAAGAACAAATTATAATAGGCCGAAATAATTATATCCTTCAAAATAATTATCTTCCCAATTTAGAGATAAAAGTTGAGATTTTCTTGAAATAATTATTTTGTGTTCAACCACTGTGATAAATCACTAATAAAAGTAAACCAAACATTTTGGAATAAAAATTGTTTTTTCGTATATATCTTATCGTATCATATTTTAAAATGGCGGCCTAAAATATTTGAAATGTTCGATTTTACGTTCATCTGCATCTTTATAATGCTTTTTTTATACATTCAAAATATTTAAAAATCAAATCAGACATTATCATTTTATAGGTAGTTTTTCCTAATTCCAGTTTTAAAAATCAAATGACAAGAAAGGTTGAGTAAAACAACAAATGAAAGGTCTAGAAAAGTAGAATATTTTTTTGTAGTAAACGTTTTATGTTATCTCTGGTTTTTTTTCAAAATGGCAAACAAAGAACCCTATTTTACTGAGAAATGCCTTTATTTTTCAATGCACTTCATCACCCAGCACTTTCTGTGACGCAGTTTATTGGGAACAAATACCATATACTGGAACACAGGCCATATTTTGCACCATGTGATTTATCTTTTCTCCTAAAGTGAAATCTGTGCTTAAAGGAATATGTTTTAAGTCAGTTGGTGCAATAAAGTAGAAAACAGCATTTATGTTAAAACAGCTGACAGAAACATATTTGTTCTACAACTCCACCAGTGGAAAACAACACTGCATATGTGCGCAAGCTCAAATGGGGTCTATATTGAAGAGGACAAGCATTATTCTTTCCTTGTTTTTCAAAGGCAAAAAACCTCTCGAACATCAACACATTATATCAAACTGGTGATCATAAAAATGTCGTTTTTGATATATGTTTATAAGACAACATTTACTTCAAATTGTTGTAGTTTTAAATCTTTTATGACATTTTGATCCGCCATGTTGAAATTAGGTTTATTTTTTAAATAGGATTAGAGTCCTGTGACACATGTTTTTACATTGTTTTGTTTTTATTCTGGGTTCAATGGTGGAATCTGTAATTTTATATCTCATTTTCTTGAAAAGTTATCAACTAATACAACTACAGAACATTAAAAATCTTAATTTACAGGCAGACAAAAGAGTTGGATACTTAGGTACCTTTAATAGTTTAAACTTCCATAGTTTTGAACTTCCGATTTTCAAAGATGCTCAAATTGTTGGTCTCTATTTGGCACAGTCCTAAAGGGTTATAAAATTCACCAACTACTTTAGAAATAGTCTGATCAGTATAATAGCGTTAATTTCTATTCATATCCTATTTGTAGTTCATTTAAGTTTTCTGGTTGGTTAAAATACATCAACTTTTTAAATATCCAAATAGGAAGTAATCAAGAGGAACGAGGTCAGGAAAAATTACGCCATTACATGTTTAAAGGTAATGGCCCCACCCAACTCATTTATCCAACTCTAAATTATGGTTTTAAATGTTCTGTAGTAAGTTAGTTGATAACTTTTGAAGAAAATGAGATATAAAAAAACGGATTCCACTATCAAGCCCAGAATAAAAACACATTGTAAAAACATGTGTCACATGACCTTATTCCTATATTAAACCATGTAGAAATTAAACCTAATTTCTACATAGTGGATCCAAGATGTCAGACAAAATTTAAAATTATCAACAAAATTGGATGTAAATATTGTCTTATAAACATATACCAAAAAACTAACTTTTTGTGTTCAGCAGTTTTAAACACTTTTTACATATTCATACTTTATGAACACTGTATATACATGTGGTTGAGCAAAGTTCCGCAGACATTGCAATATCTCAGCTTCTGGTAGGTAGGAAGGTGATAGATAAATCAATGGAAAGCTCTAGATTAGGGCTATCTACAGGGTGTGCCGAAACTCAGGTTCCATATACAAGCTGTCCCGAAAAAATATAAAATTT
The DNA here is from genome assembly GCA_963513935.1 of Aphrophora alni. Lineage (NCBI taxonomy): Eukaryota > Metazoa > Arthropoda > Insecta > Hemiptera > Aphrophoridae > Aphrophora > Aphrophora alni. The sequence continues at coordinate 80,403,784 of OY740774.1, forward strand.
ATTTCCCCCTCTTTTTAAAATGAAATCATATCAATGCCACCCCCTAAGTTACACCTAAAATGTTCCTTTATTTTTATGAAAACAGAATAGTTTTATTTAACATATTACTATATTAACATTGTTTTATGTAAATATTAACATAGTTTTATGTTTCCTCATATTACATTATGAGGAATTCACGGGCTTATTTCATTATTACTCGGCCATAACACAAGAAAAACTTTAATTGTGACAAAGCTTTGGAAAGTTGTTTATATTTGCTATCTGATGATGAAACTAAATATTATTTTTCTGCACAGTGTGTTTCAATAATAATATTGGGCATTGTACAATACAAAAAAGGGACTTTTTGGAGTAACTTTGTAGAGAAGGGAGGGGGGCATCGACATGCTTATATTTAAAAAATATGTTTTATATTTTTTGGAACATTCTGTATATGGAACGTGAGTTTTTGGCACATCCTGTAGGTAGCTGCAATCAAGAGCTTTCCGTTGATGTGTCATCACATTATTATTATGTCAGACTCAATATTTAATTATTGTATCACGCCACCTCGTACAGTGAGTAAAATTGGTGTCAATTTACTCACATGGGAGTGGACCTTTTTCAGTTTCGAGTGTCAGAGTTTGCAATATGTATCTACAACTTCTAAATTAGAAAATTCTTAAACTTAAAACAATATTCTTATTTATTTAACTAATTGACAATAAATCACTTTAACTGTAAAAGCCACATTCACACACCAAGCTCCCAATTTGTTATTTTTAATAGACATGATTTTCTGTATAACAAACAATAATTAATTACAGTAAATGTCTCTATGACATTGCAGACTATTGGCAAAGATTGTTGTGTGGGACTAATAGCAATATGGTTGTTATAGCAACAATGTCGGAAGTGATAGAACAATAGAAATGGTGTCTTTTACAGTATCGATTAAATTCTCAAATATAATAATGGACTTTCTCTTTACAAAGTTTTTCTTCAAAGCATGGCGTGGAATATTAAAACTAGAATAGAAAAAGTGAAAATCCTAGTTTTTATAGTAATTTAGTGTTTTTATAATTTTAGAATATTTAATAATTTATCATATAAAGCCTACTTTTAGAAAAGTTAACCCTTTCAGTGGCAACATCCGATTTTTCGGACTTCCGCTAAAACAAACATAAAAAATAGCCGAAATTATATTTGAGCCATAATGTAATCGTTATATTCTGTCTAGTATCTTTTGTTTTGAACATTTGTCTAGGAAAGTATATTTTGTGTGTACACTTTTCTCTAGACACATAAAAGGTAGGACTTTGATTTTTTTTTCAGCATTAGCGATACCTAGTGGTGAACAGATGAACCTTTTAGTGGTGTTTAATGTAACTACAGGGTAGGATAGGCAATCTGACATCACTCAAGTGTTGTTAATAACTAACTACATATACCTAAGTGTCTTGTGGCTAAGAGGGTTGTGTGCAGTTTGGATCACTCCAACCTGTGGTATGGTAGTGGGAGAAGGACACTATAAATTGACAGGTGGTTAGCTTGAATGGAAGTTGACTGGGTTGTTTTGAAAACAAATTGCACAGAAAACACTACAAAATATTACTTCAAAATTATGTCTAGTCAAATAATTTGGCGGCCACCCACTGTATATTGCTCCATATAAAATCACTATTCACTAAACAATCATACCATTTATTTTAAAACGTGATATTGTAAAAGAGGCCAGAGTTGAAGAGAAGGAAAAAGCTTGTTGAAGATGAAGGTGGAGAAGATTTTCACAGTCCAGGAACATTTTAAATACATGTAAGTTTTAATAATACATGAAGTTTTTAGTTTTTTATGGTCTTCCGGAAATTTTTTTTTTTCAACATTATGTACACATTCATTTAAAGATATCCTGATGAAATTTTTACATCAGGTAGGTTACTGTGTTCTAAAACTACAGTGAACCACTTATTTAATTTAAATAAAAAATAACCTATACAAAATAAAAATTACCTTTACTTTTTGAATTTTTTTTATTTCATAAAAACATAATTATATTATTTTTTGGTTTATTGATCAAATTGGTGTACAGTAGCTTGACAAGATAATCAACTACCACTACAAAAATGTTCAGCTTTCTAACCCAACCTAACCTGAGAAAATAGTACCTAAATTTTATCAATTTAACATTTGCAGCATAGGACAACATTATGGGACAACATAGGACAACATAGTTCAACTCCGCTTAAAAACTTTTAAAAATTAGTTTTACATAATAACGCAAAATGTGAATTTACCGTACTTCAGAAAAAGTGCTGTAAATACTTTATTTTTTAATGCATTTGTATAAAAATTTGTGATTCTGTCCAAAACTAAAAGGACACAAGTTATATGTTACTCATTTTATGTTGACTAATTTTGTTGTGTATAATTTTTAAATTTGAAGTGAAAATACTGTAGTTACAAAAAATATTTTGATAAGTAAATTTTTCAAAATTTATTTATTATTCTTATAGGTGCATGATAATTTAAGTTATTTTAGGTTGTAGTGTAGGTAATTTTGAATAAAACACACACAAAAAACAAGTATTTTGATGAAAAAATAACAAAGTTAAGCACGATTTTCTAAATCACTGCAAAATTCCCAAAAAGGACTGCCATTTTATGCATACACAGGGTGGAAAAACCCTGGCACTGAAAGGGTTAAAATTGGTTCCCTTTGGTATTTGTTGTTATTAGCGGGTTTTCTTTGTAAAGACCATCTTCCTTTCTTAAAGAGAGACAGATCATCAAATGAGTAGTGAAATACGTTTTCTGTGTACGTTAAAATTCATATATTACAGAGTGTTTCACGATTGGTTTACCAAACTTTAGGAAGTTTAATTTGGACAACAAAATAGTTCCTACCAACTATGTTCAAGGATAACGGTAAAATTGTTTGCTTGGTAATTTACTTGAGTATTCAGCAGTACTTCCTAATAACTATTTAAAAAGTTATTCTACTAAATGCTTGAAAACAAAAAAACAAAAAAAAAAAAAAAAAAAAAAAACTGTTGTATACAGTATTCTAGTAAATTTACAAGAATTCGTTTGGTTTCAGTTTTTTTACTTACATCTTGGGTATTTTTCGACATAATAGAAAAAAGATAGTCCTATCATCTTATTCAAAATTAAAAGAGTTCAATATTTTATATCATGTACAAATTTTGTAAAATAACAATTTTCGAGTAATTTTATATCCAAACTTAAATTAACGTCATTTTGAAACGGTTTAGTGAAAAATTATCAGATTGTAATATACACTGTAAACTCATAGTATAAAACTTTATGCAAAATTTAATAATGGCATCTCAATTAGTTTTCGACTTACATTATATCTTGTTTTTGCATTAAAAGAGTCAAGCGTGTAATTAAACATCAGGACTTAGGTTCTGTAGGTATTTAGGGACAGTTTTTTTTTTTTTATTTTTTTTTTTTAATAAAGTCGACGTCTTAAAAGCAGCAGTTTAAATTGTACAGACAGACACGCCCGTGAAATGATAAAGGGTCCTTAGTTTTACCTATCCACCCTAATAAAGATAAATCAATGAAGATGCAATCCATCCTTTAATGGATATAGAATTGTTTGTACACATCTCGAAAAAAAAAAAAGAAAAAAATTTAAAACTTATACATTACGTATTTCTTATTGTGTGGTAAAATTAAGTTATATTCGTCATAGAAAATTATATATGATTTCGCATTGCAATTTAATTTGACATATAATTTTTTTTTGTTCAGATTTGTAGGTCACGCTATTAGAGGAAAGGGGGGGCATGATATATGTCACTTTAAATTTGGACTGGCGCCAACATTATATTTTTTCCCGTCAAATAAACATACATATTCGTAATCTAAAGAACTTATAGTTTTATTTGATACCCAATACATAATATTTCGAAAACAAATTTCTACTCCATAGATACAAAGATGAACATTTCATATTTTGTACAATTGAAAAATTCCTTTGTTTCGAGGTTAAATATCACACATAAACTGATTGAAAAGAACTACCAAAATGTTTCATTGATGTGTGTTAACTAAACAACAGCTTATCGAGATTCAACACATGATATTTTAATTGCATTGCATTGTGGGAAGAAGAGGTTCTATTCATAATATTAATATTCTTTTTGTTATGCCGCCATTTTGTTTCTATTGACCATAAAATAATGAAACTCAAGGATACTTTTCTTACATATCTATTCTTCACTTTTGTACAGCTTTGAAGTCTACCAGGACCTCATACATTGTGTGAGGGGATATGATGGCACAACAATTTGTTTCTTATTTACACAAACACACTGTTTTGCTGTACAGTTTACAGCGGTTCTTAGTATCATTTAAATATTTTATAACACTTAAAATTTAAGTGCAGAAAACAATGCAGATTTAATATGGTGTAAAAATAAACACAGTCATACGACAACTGTTCATTTTAGCTTGAGATTAGATTTTTTTTAAAACAAATTTGAATTAATCCCTTTAAAATATACGGGTAGAAAATAGTGTATTTAATCCGCATCTATAAAATTTATATAGCTATCGATATATGAAACTATAGATGGATATTATTTGAACAGCTGATATCAACTTATTAGTGAGTGAATCTAAGGTTATGTTCAAAACAAATACGCAGAATTCTTACACGGCCATTTATATTTAGATTGTAATACTTCAAAGAGTATGTTGACAAAATGCAATTTACATCTGCTGTCAAACGTTGTTGAAAGCGTGACATATCCATCAACGTAGCAAAGGAGTTAATGACACACTGACAACATGCAACACACAAACAGCCCAAGCTTTATGCAGTCGAAAGCTACAATTATTTTTTTAGAATTGTAAATGTCGTTTTACAACATCTGAATTATGTTACCGTTTTATCATTCCAATACTACATCTAAAGAATGTAAACACACTTGTCCAATTAACTTTTCCCCGGGAAAAGAATCTATCACTGAGAAAAATACACGATTTTTCCTTGCTACTAAGTTCATCCAACCAATTGGTTACTCTTTTTCCTTCAGATTTAGAATTTATAAAATAATACAATTTATAATCAGACAATGCTCTAGCAAGAATTAACTGCTACTAAATTCTGATAAAACCAAAGTGATCCCTATGTGTGTGTGTGGGGGGGGGGAATCCTAAAGGGTGGAAAAGAATATCATTTAAATAATTTGAGTCAGATTGTGTCATTTTTCCAGAGAGTAATAAAGAGATGATTAGTAGAATTAATTCTGGTTGGAAAATATTGTTTGAAGGATTGTTAAGATTAACTTCTCAAACAAACTAAAACGGTAGGTGGTACTGAGATGCATCAACCTTCAAGAGGTGGTTTCCCGCATCAAAACTTTAAAAAAAATCCTATGAACAAATATCCAGAATAACCTAGTTTTCCAGATAACCGCCATTTTGTTTTTCACGATATATTTTTTATCTCCAGAACGGTTGGACAGATTGAACTAAACCTTGAGATGGTAACTAAAAACTATATATATAAAAAAAAAAAACCAACCTAATCCAATTACAGTACATGTTTTAAAATGGCGGCTGTTTAATTGTTTTTAAATAATAACTCAAAAATGGGAATTTGTTATGAAAATTTTAAGCAGCCTCCATTTTGGAACAAATTACTAGATTATGTTAGTTTTTTTTTTTTTTTTTTTTTTTTTTTCAGAATAGTTCTTTACCTTATCATGCCAAGTTTCAATTCAATCCGTTAAACCGTTTTGGAGATAAAAATATTATGAAAAACACAAAATGCGGTTAGTCTATCTAGGATATTAGGCGATTCCGGACATAGGAACTTTTTTTTTTAGTTTCGTTGTGGGAAACCACCTACTGAAATTTAGAAACACAATTTTGTAACACTCTGTATATCCAGGTATTCTGTATGGATGTCAAAGTTGGGCGTTAACAAATAAAGAAAATTAGAGTTAACGCAGTGTATGATGATAAGGACAACGCTCGATGAAAGGATAGGTAAAAAGATTCTGAGGATGCTGAGGCTGTAAAACATGGTGAGAGAAGCACAACTGAGAAGATCACCTCTCAGGTGGACGGATGAAATTGTGGAGAACGTGTGTGGATGAATGGTGTTCACAGGTAAGAAAAAGATTATTATTATGGTTGGGTTTATTGAGAAGAGTAAAAAGGCTTTAATGAAGGCAAACTAATTATTTGACAAATACAGCAGGTTAGGTTAGATTGATACTTAACCTAACCACAATCAGTAAAATAGAATAATAAAAGAAATTAACCAAAGGATTATGGTTGGAAAGAGGACGTATTATGCTAACCTAAATCTTGATTGTAAAATCAAGAAAAATTTATTGGTTGGGGTATGTGTAGAGAATCCCTAGGAAGAATTGGCCAATCAAATGGTCGTGCAAGAAAGGGGTAAAAGATGGAGAGGGATACCTAGGAGACGCTGGATTCAAAGTGTTGAAGAAGACTAGAAGACCATGGGATAAGGAACTGGGGAGGCTAATAGAAGAAGAAACCAAAACTGCAACGGCCTATAGAGTTTTGGAAATATGTAAGTTCGGCTTTTAAAAGGCTTTGATGGTTTTAAAATATATTATAATTGCAGAAATGTGTCTAATATTATAATAACGCGTACTTGGTGAAACTTTGAATGAAGTGTAGACCCACCTTTGTTTTAACAACTCTTTTCTTCCAGGTGAGGTTTTTTTTTAGAATATCAATACAAATTTTAACGATACCGAAATTTAAGATTATACATGAATATCATTCAATTAAACATATTTATTATCACTAACCAATATACGTCGTGTTGTACAATATACAGGGTGTATAAAAAACCGTAGCCGGTTCTCCAAAACCGATTTCTACATGTAAAAATACGTAAAAAATGTTCAGTAACTTTTTGTCGATTTCGGCTAGGTTTAGCCTTAATCCGCCATTTTGTTTTTTATAGAAAAAAATTAATATTTCAAGTACCCTTCAAGGTATTGTTATGAAACTTAGCAAATGCCTTACGTACTTAGATCTCCGAAATTTTCTAAAATATATTTTTTTAATTCATCATTTTTCAAAATGGCGACCGTTAGAATATTAATTGTTGAATATCTTGAAAATCATCAACTTCACAAAACAATTACAAGAAACAAAAAAAAATCCTTTCTTAATAACAAACAAAATGGTTTTTGTATTTTTCCTGTAGCTTAAAAGATAATCAAGTTATCGTGAAAAGTATGGAAAAAAAATTCTTGGTAGTTGTCTACAATAACAAAGACTAACCTAGAATCAAACTATTTTAAATTTTGATCATTTTAAAAAATAATTCACCCTGTATAATTTTATAAAATGTATTATTATAATAAAGTAAACAAAAAAAATTCACTATAGTGTTGGTTATGTCATTCCATCTTCATTATTTATTTGATTTATTTACTCCAGCAGAATATTCAATTAATTTTTTATCTCGAATCAAAGAGATTGTTGACCCAGAATGACGGTGAATTCCGTGACTTTGTTAAGTTTCTCATTGGATTTGAAAGAATCAACGAGACAGACATTGTAGAGAATAGCATTGCAGGATTCCTGACAACCAATAAATTATTCCAAGAACAGTTGCGTGTTATGAACTGGATTTAGAATTTAAAATGTCCTTCATGTACATTAGCATAGTCACAGACAAGCTTTGTGTAGTTGTAGGGTCGCAGTACCTACAAAATGTATTTTTTTAAAAATTAAACTATATTAAAATTTCCTAAATTAAACAAGTCGATACTTTTCTGGAAATAACGTGTCAATAAAGCCAGATAAAATTGTTTCCAACTAAAATTATGTTAGGTGATGATGTCATTAAAATGGTGAAATTTCACATTGTTAGATCGGGTATGGACAACGGTAAAGATGGAATAGGCGTTGGATTTGTCAAAATTTCTACTAAAAAACCTTAAATGTTACTCTGCTCTAGAAGAATTTTCGTCTATTCTAATCTGGACTACATCTGAAATATGGAATGATCATGTGGCGTGAATCTTCTTTTCAGGTCGAGAAATATAAAGAGCCTAGTGCATAAAACTATAATGGTTATGGGTGGTTTAAAAAAAAAAAAAAATGGAAACCTTTTGGAAGACATACAAACATTTAGAAATATTAACATTCCCAAGTCTATACAGATGTTACTGCTGTTTTATTTGATAAATACAAAAGTTAAAAAAACTTACAGTCCCCCCCCCCCCTAGTAATTTAGTAAAAACTAGAGGCATTACCAATTTTTTTTATATCACCCGTAATTTTCCCAATATTGGCGGTATGCTCTGAATTATGTTATGGAAATACCTATTTTTTACGGTTGAATAAAACATATTATTTTAAATTTTGTTTTATTCTTGAGTATTTTTCGATATCTTTAACAGTTTAGGAGCTATTACCGCTCAAAGTTGTGAACATATAATGTCAAAGAGGTTAATTTTCGTACCTAAAACAGTTAAACCGATTTTAAAATTGGAACATGGATAGACTGTAATGCAAATTAAAAGTTTGGAATGCAATGTTTTTTTTACTCATGTAACAACAACAGGACTAAAAAATGGCCACATGTTTGATAAATTTATTATTATTTTTCCGTATAAAATAGTATTGGCAATAAATATCAGGTAGTTATTTGATACTATTTTTCACCACTAAAACAGCTGTTATGCAAATTTTGACAATTTTTGAAGGGACGATTTTAATGCATTCATAAGTTTTCTTTATCTTGACCCACAGAATCATTTCTTAAAGTTTACAGCTCAATTACAAGACACTCTGTATATACTAAAATTGCAGTATTATTTTAATTATTTACGGTTTGATGTACAAAAAAGGAGGTTTCGTATAATTCACAATTACTGAAATCGATTTTAAAAACATAGTAATTTTATGGCAGCTATACAAATATTTTGAATTAAAAAAAAAAGTCCCGTGAAATACCCAAAATATACCTAAATATTAAATAGGCCTATTGTTATTATATAGTCCATGTGTTTTGATGCACAATCAGGACATCAATGAAAAACCACTTTTTTGGACACATAGGAGCTCAAGAATGAGATGTCAGCAACATATCTTTTTCTAGACGTAAATAAGAGAAAAGTAAACATGCTTTGACGATTGGAATGATCGTGTATCTTGGGCTTTGCACGTTTTTGAATCACCTTTGTGCTCAAATGGAAGCAGACAATACCGGTTCAATATACACGCTTCAATTCACACCGTAATTGAGTGCTAATCTGTCTCGCCCCCCTTCCATCCTTCTCGAGTTTTTCACAAAGTACAGTTAAACTTCTGGAGAGGAATTAAAACAAAACAGGAGTATATAATCTAGAGTAGAAATAAAATTAAAAATTGAGAAATTAGTTCAGGAGAATAGTCATGGAAATCAATGCGAGTATAACCAAAATAAAACTGTGCAACCGCATTCACCCAACTCCAAAACCAAATAAAAACCAACCAAATCTGTTCATAACCAAAAATATCAGTTCTGTAATTGTCAGTCAAAAATTAAAACGAATCACAGTTTTTCGATTAACATTTTCATTTTCAAAACACTTCTGATAATAAAATTTAATTACGTTAATTATAAATCAGAAAATTTTTGGTTATAGACCAATTATTGTTGAAGTTGTAGACAACTTCCAAGAAATTTAATTTTTTCTGATAATTCGGTTATCCTTTAAAGCACAGAAAAAATTAATTAATTATAATTAAAAAAGTAAACTCTATTGTTCCTTGTAAATTTCTGTAAACAGTTTTAGAGATATTTAACGTTAAAAACATTAATCGGCCGCCATTTTGAAAATATACAAGAAAAGTTCTGGTTTTTTGTACTCTGGTAAAAAGGTACATAACGAATTCGTATACCAAATTTGAACTCAATATCTTATCTACTTTCAAAGATATAAAGATTTTATTCTTTTTTAAAATCAAAATGTCGGATAAATGGGAAACTACCTATATTTATTGGAACTTTTATCTTATTTTTACACACGAAACAATTCTAAAAAGCTGTTCCAGAAAGTTCCCACATTGTGTATAAACTTGACATATTGTGACATTTGTAAAATAATCAATGCACATATAAAAGAAAAAAGAGAAGAAAACAAAATTACTTAAGATTAGAATTATGGAGAAAAAAATAGGCGCCTCAAGATTTACTATCCGTTTAGGGGTTCCATTACATAAATAAATAAATAACAAAATAAAAAACCGAACTCTTTTGCGTTGGTAAACATGAATTGAGTAATTTAACTTTCCCCTTAAACTATACACAGTGATCATAAAGTATGGAATATATACAAAATCTTTAAAATTGCTAATCATAAACAGTTTGTTTTTTGCTCGTGTTTATAAGACAACATTTACTTCCAGTTTTTATCGTTTTAAATTTCGGCAGCCATCTTGGATCCACCATCTTGAAATTAGGTTAATTTTTTTAATAAGAAAGAGTCATGTGACACATGTTTATAGATTGTTTCATTTATTCTGGGTTCAATGTTGGAATTTGTTTTTTTATTTCTTATTGCCTTGAAAATGTATCAACTAATACAACTACAGAACATTTACATTCTTAATTTACAGGTGGACAAATAAGTTGGGTACCTTTAAGCACGTACACGCCCTAGTTTTCAACTTGTGATTTTCAAAGATACTCAAATTGTTGCCCTCCAATTGGCACAGTATTAAACGGTTTAAAAATTCACCAACTAATTTAGAAATTGTCTGATCAGAAATAGAGTTAATTTCTATTCGTATCCTATTTTGTTGTTTATTTAGGTTTTCTGGTTGGTTAAAATAAATCTTACATTTTAAGTATCCAAATAGGAACTAATTAAGAGGAACAAGGTCAGAAAAAACTACATTATTTACATGCTTAAAGGTAAGCATCCAACTCATTTGTCCACCTGTAAATTATGGTTTTAAATGTTCTGTAGTTATATTATTTAATAACTTTTTAAGGGAAATGAGATATAAAAAACTGATTCCACTATTGAACTCGGAATAAAAACTCAATGTAAAAAAATCTTTCACATGACCCTATTGCTATTTTTTTTTTTAAATCAACCTAATTTCAAGATACCCGGCAAAATTAAAACTAATAAAACTGGAAGTAAATGTTGTCTACCCACGCATACATAACTACATATTATATAAATACATATTATATACCCGTACTTGCACGAAATATACAAAACATGCAGAAACATAATAACAAAATTTTAAAATTGAATATTTTGTGGTATTTTCAGAGAGTGTTTATAATAAAATTAATAGTAATAAAGATTTATTAAATAAATAAAACCATAAAATTGAATCTCATATTAAAATTATACAGGGTGTCACAAAAAACTTAAGTGACAGGATCGGGTTCCACATATCCAAATAAATTAAAAATGTTATGTAACTTTTTTGAATTCGCCAGTTTAGTTGCAAAACCGCCAATTTGTTTTTTCACAAAAACTCACTACAACTTGAGAAATAAATTCAGTACAAATTTGATATAAGCATTTTATATGTTACGATTTACAAGTGTACCAAACACAAATAATTTGCACAACTTTCAAAATGGCGGCCGTTTAAAACTTTTGAAGTCGAATATCTCCAAAACAAGTGGAGGGGATGAAAGTTTTTACCATTAACCTCATGCTAATGTTTATTGAGGAATTTATAAACATCTGTAATTAAAAACGTTGCGACGCCTGGGCGTCCATTTGCGAGTCGTATTTAACTCATCTCTAAATCTAAATATACAAGGTCATGACCGTGATTCTCTGAGTCCCCCACATTCCTCAGCCGTTGATTTGTCTCACCTGACCAGCCATTTTACGACGAGTCCATCAAGCTCTTACTTGCCCGTGTTTTTAAAGGCATCACTTAGATTATTGCACAAGGCCAAACACCATGGGCCTATTCGACCGTTTGTGTTAAACTAATCAGCGTTAAAAATATTTTAGGGTGTACGCGAAGGGCCCACACTCCGAAGGGGTCTTGCGATCTATCCTAAAAAGTTCCTAGCCACTCAGTTTGGGTGAAGCCTACTAGAAAAATTACGACCCACAAGTGATAACACACTTCCACGTTGATCGCTGAATGCACACTGTTTGAGCTATAGAACTTTGATCCCGATGATCAAAAGGCGGTGGAGCGCCCAATACTCCAAGGTAGGCAACTTATATTACGTCACATGTGCTGCGGACATCGCAACGTCTGGTTGGATTTTATAAACATCTGGAATTTAAAACATCTGCTTTATATTAAAAGAATGTGATCTTTTGGGGGAAAAAAAGGGGGAAAGGATAAAAATACATTTTAAATTACACCAAATTAATCAGCTGTTATTGATATAAACAAAAATAATTTTAAGCAAAAGTGTGGTTATTTGAAAGAAGTGTTGTTATTTGTTTTTTAATAAAATATGGTATTTATAGATTGTTTTGACTGTCTTATAAAATGTTTAAAATGTAGTAGAGGGTAGACAAAAAATTGATGGATGTGATATAACTAGGAAATTGATTTTTTTTTGTACATGCAACTGAGTGGGAAATCGAAAAATATTTGCAAAATCGAACTGGAGCTTCTCCAGAATAGTTCATTTTTAATCCATTTTGAGTGCATCCCTACACTATTTTTAATATCTCCGGCTCTATAGGTCGTAGAAAATTTAAAAAATAATAATAATGAAAATACTCGGAAATAAAGGGATTATCGAAATGGTAGGGTATAGAAACATAACTTCCTAACCTCAAAAAATTCGAATTTTAGCATTTAAGTTTTTTCACTAACAATGCAACAAATTTGGTAAGAATCATCAGATCTTCACGAAAATTGGACAAATTATGTGTCTTTACACTAAAATTCGGTGATCAAATTTATAAAAAAATAATTTTTACGACCACAGTTGGCAATTTTCGAAAAAGTAATTTTTCAATAAAATTTTGTACTTTAATGAAAAGTAATTGTAGAGTAAACATTTTTTAAATTTAAATATCGAATATACAAGGTCATGACCGTAATTATCTGACTTAGACCCTGATCTCCCTCCGCCCCAACATTCAAATTTATGCTCCCCAGCTTTTTTTTTTTTTTTTTCTATTATCAGTTTTTACCTACTTTCTAGTGAACATATGGAAGAATTTATTTATCATGGTAAAGTGCCCTTTTTTAAATAAGCAAAATTTGTCATTTTACTCTTTTGTCATTTTTTCCCATAAACATTATTTTTAATTTGTCGTGTATGCTAATTCAGTAGTACCAAATAGTATTATGTTTTTGTGCATTGTGTATTAATGTTCACACGCTCAAAGTGTTTTGTTGTCTGATGATGGTATGATAGTACCGAAACAGCTGTAACAAAGGGAATATTCAAAATAGACTGCTTGACGTAAGTACTAATAATTACCAAAGCAGTCACAAGGCATTATGGAAATTATAAAAATTTTAATTTTAGGTTATGTTTACATCATCGCACAAAACGAATGCCCAAAATTATGCTAACACTGAGTTGTAAAAAACAATATATTTTTCTTCCTAATTATAAAAGAGTTTTCTTTAATACAGAGTTTCCTTTAGGACATGCTTATTATATTTCCAGAAGAAACACAAACTTAACAATGACAAACCTATGTTATTATTATTTTTTTAAACATAGAATACAATCCTATTTACAAACGTATATTCAAATTACACAAGCAGTATAATTAATACTTAAACACTTTAATGATAACTGCAGCTGGCCTTGTAGTAAACACGAGAACCGCAGTTCTGAGCTGTAAATAGCAAAAAATGTCGAAACCTCCTGCTTATTACAAGAATACTGTGACTATTTAATCATAGTACAAGTAGCTAATTGTAAACTAGACACGAATGTAATTCAACAATTACCGATACTGTTTTGCAGTAGAAATGAAAATACTGAAAAAGTTAATTCTATGCAATTATTCATTTTCATTAAATTTACTTCAGCCTTGGACAAACTACAAATTGTAGTGAAATATGAGCAGTTGTATTTATGTGACTCGCTACGTTTGAGAGAGAAATTATATTTTAGACAATAACTTGAAAAATTTTCATCGTAGAGTTGGTACCATTACATTCAAAAATGAAATCTCCACTTTTACATCTAATTTAATGTATTACGAGTTGATTAACAAACGAGATATGAACAAAAAAATATTTAAAATGGCCGCCATTTTGACATTTTATTACTTGAATCAAAGTAGATTGTTGATCCAGAATGAAGGGCGGGATTCTGTGACTCAAAAGTTTGTCTTTGGATTTGAAACACGTGTGCATAATCGTAAATACAAAAATCTTACGTTCTAGCAATAATGGGAAACAAACAAATGAACCCTGAGCGCCGTCATTAGAAACTCGAATTTAATCAAATAAGATGTATGCTGAAGTTGTGTTAATGATACAAGAAAAGCAAGTTTAAACCCTACTAAGATACAAATATTTTTCAAAAAGGTGTCGTCCACAGTTCATTTTCACTTTTTGATTAACTACAACCGAGTTTTGTTGGTTTTTATTTGGTTTTGAGGATGGTCGAGTGAAAAAAATTTGTGCAATGCCTAACTAAATTACGAAAAGAAAAAAGAAAGAATAACGATTTTTCCAATTTTAATTTTGTATTTTACTTAGAAAAAAACGTTATATATGACTTATCTACAATTTATCAATTTTATTATGTAATTCACGACATTGTATACGATTAAGGTATCAACAATAGTTGATGTTCTCTAATCTATAATGAACAATTTAGGCCTTATTTATTAATATTATTGATAAATTTATTAAGATAGGCCTATTAATAACTTGATTGTAGGCCTACGTCACGTATCGATGATTGATTTAATCGAGACATGTCATACTTATAAAAAAACATTAGACGATTCTAAATATGATTGCAATTGGTCATGCGTATTATAAGTTTAAAACGTCTGGTAATTATATAGCAGAGCTGCCTCACTTCAAAATCAATTTTTATGGGTTTTATTCGTCAAATAAATGTTGGGAAAATATTTTATTATCGAAAAAAAGTGTCGGAAAGATGATTACATAATACAATTACACAAGTAGTTTTTTCGTGAAAAAATTAACTCTGTGTTATCTTTCATACTCATGACATTCACTTCAATAAACGTACGGAAGGTTTGGCCAGGTGGTTTTTTATATATATATATATATATATATATATATATATATAGCAACCTGGCCAAACCTTTCGTGACATATAATAATACTACATATGCGTACACTGAAGCGCATACGCAGACAATTGAACGCCAATGGAGGGAAGTGCGAGAAAATGTGCCGCGATATGGAAATTCAAAACAACATTTCCATGGCCATATAGCCGAATTTATGTTTAAAAGAAAGTACAATGAGTATAATACTCGTTTTCATCATTTATGGCGAATTACGAGTGAAATACATTTAAATTCAATAAATTCCTCTTTTACTGAAATTGCAGCAGAATTTGACTCTGATTAAGATTTTCTTGTGTAATTATATTATGTAATCATCTTTCCGACACTTTTTTTCGATAATAAAATATTTTTCCAACATTTATTTGACGAATAAAACCCATAAAAATTGATTTTGAAGTGAGGCAGCTCTGCTATATAATTACCAAACGTCTAGTGTTTGCGCATGTTTAGAATTAATTTTAATAATCTATGTACAACTGACTGAAAAATGTAACAACGTCAATTGAGGTTAGGTAGGACAATTAGTCTATGTAAAAGTCACTACATATAACACCGTCAATTAATTGAGGTTAGGTTACAATAATTATAGTAAGGTTATTATAATACAAACAGATCCTCTAAATGCAATCCCCAAAAGGTTGATTATTGAGTCTCGTAGGAAATGTTAAATTGTATTGATAGGTCAAGGGATGGATGCAGTAGGGTAGTGTTTGTTTAAAACAATTGTATTATCTGAATCTCGTAATTGTTTACATCACTACTATCTTGAAGCAGACTAGGCCTAGGCCTAGTAGATGTGTATATATATTAAAAACTCTCCAATAGTTTGTTCGTGTCAGTGTCGAAGTTGTATATATGTGAAGTAGCCTCCACTCGCTACGCTCGTGTTGTGACTCGGTTTTGCCAGTTCTCTAAACTATACAAATATCAAATTTTCTTACGAGGTCAGATTTTGAAATTATATTTTAGACAATAACTTGGCAATTTTTCATCGTAGAGTTGGTACCATTACATGCAAAACTGAAATCTCCACTTTTATATCTATTTAGTGTATTACAAGTTGATTAACAAACGAGATATGAATCAAAAAAAATTTTATGACCGCCTTTTTGACATTTTATTACTTGAATCAAAGAGATTGTTAACCCAGAATGACGGCAAGATTCCGTGACTCTTAAGTTTGTCATTGGATTTGAAAGAATCAACGAGACAGACGTTGTAGAGAATAGCATTGCAGGATTCCTGACAACCAATAAATTATTCCAAGAACAGTTGCGTGTTATGAACTGGATTTAGAATTTAAAATGTCCTTCATGTACATTAGCATAGTCACAGAGAAGCTTTGTGTAGTTGTAGGGTCGCAGTACCAGGACCAAAATGATCTGTAACCTTATCGAAATGTAAAGACGGACAGAATTCAATCAAGTTGTTGAGTGACATCGTGGTACTTACCCAGCATCATCATGCAATATAATACAGCAGATCATTTAAATGTTTCTTCAGCTTTGTAGGAAATGTTAAATTGTAATGTTAGATCAAGTTGCTTACACCAGTATATGTAGTAAAGGGTAAGTTTATTTAAAACAGTTGTTAGGTTATGTTAGGTTAGGACGTATACCCTATAACGATTATAAGAATATAATGTAATTTAATTCAGAGTAAGATTGACAATTTTGTAGCAATGAATTTTAATATCAATGAAGTCATTAGTAAATTAAACCATAGTTTTGGTAATTACGTATAAATTGAGAGGAAAATAGTGTTATTTGCAGTAGAGGGAGCTGAATTATAATATAGACTAAGCAAAATTAACCTAACCTAACCTAGGTTATGGATTTATAAAATAGTGGTTAATAGATATCGGATTCTAATCATTATTTGTAACAATGTGAAGTTTTAATGAGTAGCAACTCGAATTTACTTATATTGACTAAACTCATCCAAATCCTCTTTCAACAACCTTCCTCAGTAGAAATAGACCAAATAAGCAATTCGCCCAGTGAGTTTACTCAAATATTTTGTAAGATCGCTCTTGATCTGTCTAAAAATTCCAAAACTGGTTTACCTTGCATTTCGTAATGCGTGTGATTATGTTAGGCAATAATGTATGTGAAGAATCTGCAGAATTTTATTGAATTTCGTCTCTAAGTTGAATTTATAATGACATTGTAGAACAACTAAAAGCATTCAGTGTAGGCTATAATGTTGTCAGATCAAAAGAATCCTGTATCTTATTAAATTACCGGGGAAAATACTTAGAATTAGTGGACGTTGTAAGAAAATTTACACAATTCTTACAGAATAAATTAATACCTAGGCCTATATTAAAACCTGACTAAGGTATAATTAGGCCTGCTGTATAATTATCAATTTAATGATAATTATTTACAGTTTTTTTTCCTTCTCCTTGTTCTTAAAGGCGAAAAACTCTCGGTTAATCTTAAATCCGAACTCTTGGATACTCTAATAGCGCTGGTGTGAAGAAAGAACAAGAGTTGGTCAAAAGAGACCTTATATGAAAGATGAAAGAGAGGAATCTAACCCAAGACTACGTCAATAAAAGATGTAGATCCAGATAGATTGCCATTTTAATCGGACGGTCTAGACTCTAGACTAAAACTTAGTGCAAATAAAAAGGGGCAATCGTGTGCTAAAACTACACGAATTAGGGCAAAACTGCTTTTTTGTTTATTTTATGAAACAGTAAATAAATCTTGACATATATTTTGAACATTTTTTGCATTAAGAATCAATCAAATAACTACTTCATATAATTGTTTATCATTGACACACAAATGGCAGACATTTTCATCTCAAGTACCTACCATAAAGGGATCAGTACAGTATTTTAACATCGTAAACAAACCATAACTTCTTGTCCGCCATGTTGTGTTGACATTGTAAACAAATACTTTAAATCCATTAGCAGGGAACAACACAACTCTGACCTCGATCCTTACAGTCTGCTGCGAAGGGAGGAAAACTTTGAGTATAAAAACACGTTGGCTCCATCTTGCTTTTGTATTTTATCAAATATTGAGATACGCCACTGTTATATTCCATAAGCGAGGTTGGATGTGTTTCATTAGATGGAATTTAAAATACAAAAGTCTAAGTATTGAAAGTTAATTCATGAACACGTTGACTGTGAAAAGTGATTCTTTCCTTTGTTGTTTAAAAGCAAAAACCTCTCGGTCATCATTGCCTTATAAAAAAAAATAGAAAAGAACATAAAGAGACCTCGAATAATGTAATAGCGTCAGGGTCGGAAAAGAATAAGAGTTGGTCAAGAGAGATTATAGAAAAGATTATAGGAAAAATTATAACCCAAGAGTATATAAAAAACTGTGTAGATTCAGTTAGTATCTCAAGATGCCAAGCCCGTACTTAATAAAAATCAATCCCTAAGGTTGCAACACCTGTTTTATCCACACGATTAATTTGAACCGATTTTTGGCTCATCGTATACATATAATCGGTGAATAAAATGCCCCCCCCCCTATTCTTCCATGAAAAACCGTGTAGAGATAGCTAGGCTCTTGGGATTAGCAAGCCCCTGAGGGTACAACACCGATTGTACCCACAAGATTAATTTTCTGAATTTTTTTACGATACATCCTTTTTGAGGTCCATTGGGAGTATTTTGGTCATATTTCGGGCCAAGTTTTTAATTTTTTCGATAACTCAAAACGTGGAAGTAGTTTCCATTAGGAAAACCACAAAGTTACTACGATTTTCAGAAAATCGGCTCTAATGATTTTAATCAAATTGTGCTCATTGTAACTTATAAGGGCCCAAAAAATACCTATTAGTCGTTATTTCTAAAAAAAATACCGGTTTAAGTAATCGGAAAAAACAAAAATCGGGGCTGCTGTCGTAATTAATTTCCCAAAATCGGTTCCACTGATTTCTTTTCATTTTTGATTGAATGTTAAGAATAATGACCCAAACTCTTGTACAAAATAGCAAGAAAGAAATTAGGGTACAATTTATGTTACATCACTTTAGGGAAATTCAATCCAAAATTCCAAACTTTATGTAAATTTAAAAGAACATTTAAAACGTATACTGACAAATAATTATGTTTTTAACTGCTCATGAGTTATCCCAACTACGTCACAAGGGTGCCAGCAACAGTTATATTCCAAAAGAAAATCTTTAATAACCTAAAAACAAACAGTACTGTTGTTTATTCAACAAATCGGGTAAAAACCAGGAAGAACAGACAAAGCTTCAAAGTTGATCGATAAGGCACAGAGTTCAATGCCACTGGACAAACCTGAGTATATCTTCTTCTTAACCGGTCCACTCCGATCAGGATTGTCATGCCTTCTTGATTAATACAATCCTAGACTATAATTCCTGTCTGGAGAACATTTTAATTGACGTTTTCATGACCAAATTTATTATTTTTTAAAATTATTACTTCCTATCTACACACTAAGCGAGGTGTATGAGAATGAAGACTCCGTCCAGGAAGAGGTTTGATTTAAATATTTTTCGTCATACTGCTTCAAACACAGCTGTTTTAATACATGCATTGAGATGCTAAAGTTATTCTTTTTAGTCCTAGAACCTAAAATATCAGCTGAGGTCGAGGTCGTCAGCTGTTACTTCGTTTATACGAATTAATTAACGATTGTAAAGAATCTATAAAAACAATCGATACTCTCGATTGTAAATAACCGTTAAAACAGCTGTTACCATCGATTTGAAGGCAAATAGGTTATAACATTTTAGTTTTTGTGAAATTGTTTTCTTATATTATTTGCAGTATAACGAAAAATATAGTTCATCACTTGGACCAAAAGTGAAGCTCGATCCTCGCTCATTTTCCGGCCTCAGGCGTTAAACTTGAGCTTGTATTGAAAAGCTTCACTTTTGGTCCTAGTGATGAAATATAGTATAATTTGTATATTTAAAAATGGCACCCGTTAAACATATTTATTATTGAATATCTTAAAAACCGTTAACTTTACAAAAATCACAGTTAAACCAAAAACAGTTTTACATTTTTCTGTAAGTTATTGACAAAAAAACAGGAAATTAATAACTTTTTGGTAGTTATCTAAGCTAATATTAGATATTAGCTAATAACTAGATCCAAGCTAAATATTTCAAATATTTTTCAATTCTAATACTTTTAATAAAAGTTTAAAATTCATTGCTCTGAATTTAATTCAAATTAGACCATTAACTATTTCAAAATGCTATTGAATTTTTTTCGTGCTAAATATTTCGAAAGATGTACAAAAATAAAACAAATGTAAATTGTATTTAACAAATTAATGACAATAAAGAAAATTTCCCAAAACCACAATAAAACACGGTACTTATATATATATAAGGTTTGGCCAGGTGTTTATGTGTATATATTATATATATATATATATATATATATATATATATATATATAGCTACTGGCCAAACCTGTCATGATATATAATTATATCGCAAAGTAAGCAAATAAATATTGGTGATATATATATGCGCAAAGTTGCTGCGGTGGCGTTAATACGTAAGTACCTAAAGCACTAACAACATAAAGACTGTAAGTTATGTTTATTCTACCATATACATTTTAATAGCACTGCCACATCATCTTCAGATACACACTAATCTTAATAACTACAATTACTACTGCAGTGAGGCGTTCATATGAAATTAATGAAACTTCAAAGTTTATTGTATGTTTGCAATTTGCACCCTGTATAAATACTAAATGTCATTTTTGTAATTTATATATTTTTTTTCCATGTATTTCTTATGAAAGAAATAGACATGGAAAAGGTTTTTTTTTTAATATTTTTCGATGTTCAAACCAATAATTTAAAAAATTTGCTCCATGATACTTAATTAGAGAATTGAAGTTTGTGAAATCGGCGTGAAAATCAATTTAGTCATTTTCGATGTAGAGATAAAATACATCCGAACGTTCGGAGATTGGACAGGAAACTAAAGATTCTCCTGTTTTTCTTTGAACTAAGTGTCTACACACATGCAACATCTATAAATGCGTCTCAGACTTTGCTTACTAAGGTGAAAGCTAGCGTAACTGGAGTATCGACGCTCGCTAAAATGTTATCACTAGAAAGTCAAAGGTCACTTGAGAGACCGGAAATGATGAGTTTCGTTTCTTATACGTCTTTCTTTGTTATCAGAGGAAGTATAAATATCCAAGAATAGATAAATTGTCTTAGAAATTTGTTACAAGGACAATGTCAAAAAAGAATTAACAATTTGTTTGGTTTTTGTATGGTTTACAGGAGTAGGCCTAATGGAAGAAACTTTTTTTTTTTTTATTAGTGAAGCGGAACTCCTTTCACAGGATTGAAAACAAAATTTCACTAACGTTGCATCGCAATAACTGACCAATCATTACATCGATTTTATAACAACACTGAATGTGTCTGTTTCAAGACAGATTTTAAAATTTTTGACTTGAAGCAAAAGTCCTAAAATAAGCAAGCCTAAAAGGAAAGTTAGTAATCAGCTGTCTTGAAAAGCTAAACCATTTCAACTTTGTTGCCATAACAACCAATTTTACAGATGTCATAACAAAATGGTTCATTAGAATAATCATAATATCAATTTGAGGTTAGATTTAACCAACAAGCTAAACAAAAAATTACCAATATATTACGCCTTTTTCTGGCAAATAATTGAAATCGAAATGTAACCTCGAAAGTAAACCTTATTAAAAAATCTCTAATTGACCAAAAATTGATCACCAGACCTATAAGAACTAATCAGCTGTCTTTTTTTTTAAAGTTTAAACTATTTAACATTCATTAGAATAACAAGCAACATTTTAAATTAATTATAACAGCTGATTCATTACAATAGCCCAATTTGAGGTTAGGTTAACCAACTAGATCATGAAATATTTCTGTTGTGTCACATATAGATGATACCTTTTTTTAGATGATGAATCTCAAAAATTTACTCACATTCCTTTGGAAAATAATATATTCATTACAAAAAACGAGTGTTTGGTTTTTGTACGATACACTCAACTTTTTTAAGTAATTTATTCTCATAAAATGTGCGATTTCACTCTGGGATTGACGTATGGTTGCTGTTGCAAAGCTGTTATCAAGTTTTACATATATAAATGAGAACACCGTCATGTCTTAAAGTAAACATTGATTATTGATTATTGTCTGAATTGTTAATCTACATTTTATTGCTTCGTTCTGTAAGTGAATCTTTAGTTTTTACGTTTTGTATGAAATTAATTGTTAGCGTGAGTTAATAATATACAAGGTGATCATTTTATCTTTGCCACCATTGGTATTTCATAAACTATTGATCTCTCGAAAAACTTTAAATGAGGAACCCTTCATTACTTTTCATGGTAACTAAAAATCCGTTATACAAACTTTAAAAAATGGCCGCCTTTAACCAATATGGCGGTTAACTTTAAAGCTTCTTATAAAACCCCGTATTTTATTGTTTTCTGGCTTTTAATAAAATTATACGACTTTTTGCTCTTTGTAGTTTTTAAATAAACTGAAATGTTTAGAAGTTTCGGTGCTTAAAGTACAGAAAAATTGATTTGTGATGATTTTCCATTGTTGAATCAAGTTAAAAATTTAATTAGGCATAGGAAGTGTAAACACCAACACAGGACTAAATTAAATGTAAAATAAATAATTTGTGAAACTAGCTAAATCAGGAAATACATAGATGAAAAAATAAATAAATAAATCATACGGTATGAATATATTATCAGCAGACCTGCATTGTTGAGTTCACAACAAATAGTTTTCTAACCTTAAATGAAACAGATGTTTATAACTATTTGTCTGTTTGTTGAAGCAAAACAGTATTGTTTTTAATTCTATGTTTAACTATAGTAACTATTTTATTTGTTGTTTTTAAGTATTGTAATTATTTTTATTGTTTCGTTTCATCATTAATTTCATTACACAATGGAGTTTACCAACATTAACAGATTAGTTAAAAGGTTTTTCATTTTATTACAACAACGTATTGACTGCAAATACGTAGCCTACATAGACCACTATGTGCTTGATCTAAAGTTTTAGCTAATTTTAATCTGTTCATTTTTGTGAAAAGTTTACATAAAATTGAGTAATTTAACACGTGTAGTACAGAATCTTTCAACTAGCATGTATTCTTGTTATCGTCGCCATTTTATCAAAACATAAAAAGGTTGTTAAACATTTAAAAAATAAATCTTCATGTTTGCTTGTCTTGTATGAAACAACTACCGAGATGTAAGTAGCCTAGGTTCCGTTAGACAACAGTCTATTCCGTTACACTGTCTAGTTCCTTACTAAACGTTCTCTTCATTTGATGGAATTTCTATTTGGACATCTTAATTAAATTCTTGATGAATTCTAGGAAAGAGAAATGGTTCCTAGTAACTTAATGACAGCAGTTCTAGATGTGTAGAATGTTTACAAGTGTACCACTGACAGGTTTACCGTCTCATTGTATACCCTTATATAAACATGCTTATCTTTTCATTGTACAGTACAACGGAAAAAGTTCCATTTAAGAGGAGGTTCCATACAACAAAAATACAGTACTCTTGTTGATACCCATATTTTCCCTTCATTTTTCATCCGATTTCGTTGATTTTTTTGATTGAAGAGAACAAACTGCTTTATGTTAACTGCGAGAAAAATCCTTCGTATCTTTAAAGGTACTTTCTTAAAAAATTGCTGAAGTAAAAAAAAATGTTGTTTTTGGTTTTCATTTAAAACTGAAAAAGATATTTTTAATTTGGTTCAACAAAACACATTCAGCTGTACAATACCTTTCTATTGATACCTCATTTATATTTATATCTTTAAAAACAAGGAATGTATGGGTATTATTCTATTGCATTAGTCTTATGGGCGGCAGACGGCACCGGCCGTCTAGTGGAGCCTCCTCGCAAGTTAGGAAGAACGCTGGACCTCTAGCTACATGAGTAGACCTAACCAAACCTAACTTATACTTGTGAAATGACTTTTCTTAATTTCCCTAAATATTTCATTCATTCTAATATTTTTGAAATCTACGTAAAAAAGAATGAAAATTGATACCAAACACATTTTATTTAAGTTGAAAAAGATGTCAGTGTAGGTTGAAACAATAAACTATCTTACAATTATGTTTAATAGTTCATGTTTGTGTTGAATAAACTATTAAAATAATAATTTATTAAAATAAATCATATTAAAGAATTCATTAAAAACTATATAAGATTATTTAAAACAAAAAACAATATTGAATTCATAATAACTGATGGAGGAAACGAAGTTAGTCATAATTGGTACTCTATGAATTAATTATAAAATTACATAAAAAACTAGTTTTTTTTGTAGTTGGTAGTGTGTATATTTAACTTCGATTTAGTGCTAGTATTCTTTAAAATGGTTTATTTTAATTGACTCAGACAATAACCAAATATCTCAATTTTTAACATTTAAGTTTTATGTAATAAAAATTATAATTATAAATAGAATGTGTAAAATATGTAGAAATATAAGAAAACCAATATTATACTTTTAGTTATAAGGATATTATAACTTTTTATAATATTTTGTTAACGTCAGTTCTTTGCCATTTTTCAGTAATTTGAAGATGAAAATTAAGGCGATTATAGAAGAGGGAAATTAGTTTAAAAAGTGGTGTAACTGAGAAGTTGATTATTTGGTTTTCTTTTTATACATGCAACTGTGTAGGAAACCGAACAAATTAGCGGATAGGAGTTTGGCAAGAAAAGTGCATTTTTGATGCATTTTGAGTGATACTATTTTAATATCTCCAGCTCTATGGGTCGTAGAAAAAAAAAGGAAGAAGAAAATACTCGGAAACGAAGGAAATCGATTCAATTTGGATTTAATTTTCAATGACAGTTCACCAACTTATTTAGCGGTTTCTACAGGTGATTGAAAAACTGTGTAGACTTGTCGTTTTGTAGCCCATATGTTTAGCCAGTACCTTGTGTGGTCCGTTCTGACAGTATTGATCATTCTTCAGTGAAGTTTACCTTTTCTTTATTTTTCTCTTTGCAATGATCGCCTTCCTAGATAGATTTTACTCAAAGCAAAATGGGAAGATTTCAATAAGAATTTGCATCACTCGAAATCAATATTAATGAAGTAGTAGATTCTTTTACAGCACTACTTTCAGAATAAGGGTACAACGTTCCGAAAATATCAACGAGATCACTATTTAATTAACATACCTTATTATAAGTCGATAGTAGTTCCTTTTGTATTTGTTTATATTAAATTAGTCGCTACATATTTCGCTGCCATATAAACAAATACAAAAGGTACTACTATCGACTTATAATAAGGTATGTTAATTAATTAAAGTAGTTCTAAGGCAAAACAATGAAAATTGAGATCACTATGTCCACCGCAACGATGAATGTAGTGATCCTCTGCGTTTACCTTCTAAAGCTTTACGGAAGTTTATCGAAAACCTTGAAACTTTCAAAATTCTACGAAAAGCAAGCAGTGTTTAGGCAGATAGGAAAGAATCTTGTGCTTTGGTATAATATCAAGAACCACACCCGCGTCAACTGTGTGGAAAAGTTACGATTCTGTGTTAGTAAAGCCTCGGTAGTGAAGAATATCAGAATTAAATAACTCTTCACAGAAGATAATCGGTCGAGTGTTCTATACAATTACCTTTCAATTTTGTCCTACGCAACAACGTGTATATGTCAGTTATCTAGGGTTTATGTGTTTTTAAAGTTAAAACACAATTGTACAGCACTTCCCTTGTTACTATCAGGTGCTCACTATAATGAGTACAAGGGTGACACTCCCGAAGGACCTAGCTGGATATACACTTTTTTCATGTATTCTTGATTTAGATAACCTCTCTCATTTTTTCTATCAGGTCTCTCTTGAACAATTCTTATTCTCTTCCGACCTGACGATATTAGAGTAGTCGAGAGCTAGAGGTCTTTATTTTATGTTCTTTTCTTCCTTTTTTTTATAAAGCGATGATGACCGAGAGGTTTTTCGCCTTTAAAACAACGAGGGGGAAAACTCATTTCTTGCTCGATTTTTGCAGCAACTGTATGTAGTTGCTGGTATATTGGTTCACCATAGTTTTTCTCGTAAAAGTTTACAACAATTTTGAATCCACACCAAATTTGCTTTTTAACAAATTAAAGCCAGATTCGAAATGACAGAATTTTAAACCTTCGGTAATTTAATTTTTTTTTTTTTAATTTAGATTTATAGGCTACATAGGCTACAAGTCCATCTGTTTTTATAGTATAACCCAATCAATCTTATAATATTAAACTGATTGCAGACTTTTCTAATACCTTGAATATTAAAACAGTGAGTTAAAATACTCCAAATAGGTTGGATGTTGGTCATTTAGAGAATTCAAATATTACAAACCTAAAGAAAATACAAGACATAAATGACAAACTTCACAATTTGAACTGTTTGTTCTTCAACCTTGGCACACATGATGTATGAAAGTTGTACTGAGGATATTACGAATTCATATCACTTAACTAGACAGTTGGAAGGCGTCACGTAGGTTATTTGGTGACAATGGTTTCACTTTCTTTACCCGCCAACGTTCCATCCAAGTCTGGAAGTTTCATGGTTTATCGACGTCTAAGTCGCTCTCATTTGGCCAGGTCTACTGGCGGCGCGCTCGGAGTGCACTGCCAAATAAAAGTCCCACTCACTTCTTGTGTGTTTAAACATTTTATCTTGAAAACGGGACGAATGATTTTGTTGAAATGGAGTTAATCTACTGACTTTTAGAAAACACATTTAGGAGGTTAAATAACCTAAAATTATTTTGTAGTTTAGAGACGAAATACCATCTTAACAAAGAAAAAAGAAAGAGCGTACCCCTAAACCTTAGCTTTCAAATACTTTAGTAACGTCAGGATCGGAAGAGAACAAGAGTTGGTCAAAAGAGACCTGATGATAGGAAAGAAAGGAATCTAATCTTAGAATATATGAAAAAATATATAGATCCAGCTAGCATACCGCGGGATTGCCACATTTATACAATTTATACGACGATTTTTTTTATCCTATTGAAAGTAAGAAGAATGAATCCTCCCTCCTGCATTGTATAACCTTATTTTAAGTAGATTAACCAACCCTATTTTGTTGGAGCTATGCTCTTTTGTAGAAGTTTGAAATCGAAATATTATTGAAGCAACATCACGTAACCTATTGATTTGACAATGTCTTGCGAAAACGGATTTAAATATTTGACCTATTGTGTCAATAATAAGTTCACTAAGCCTAAAAGAATTTTAAAAACAGCTGCTTTGAAAGTTTAAACAATAGACTATCAACATTCGTTACCATAGCAACTAATTTTATTTTTCCTTTACTAAATTTTTTTTAAGCGAGCGTTGCTACGGGTGTCCCATGAAGAAAGTTTCAAGACGTATTCTACTGGTAAAAATAAGGATAATGATTCGAATTTACCCCTAACCACAATCACTGGAAACTTTAAAATAAAACACAAATTTTTGATCAATTGTTCTTTCTTTATTTTTTCCCACTAAATGCCCTGATGTACATTTCGTTAACATGGAAAGTTTATTACAAGAACATATGCCCTGAAATGGTAGTTGTCTGTCTAGACGCCATTTTGTGTTTTGGACGAAAACATACATTATGTTGAAATTAATATTGGATGCTACTTAGTGCTATAAAAACACAATTGGAGAAAAATTAACAACAGTTTGTTTTCCTGTATTCATTTCGAAATGGCGGACATTTAAAATCATATCTAATAACTTCAAAACATTGAAATTTAGAAAAATTATTTAAAAAATTCTATACGCCAAAGGATAATCGATTTAATCAACAAAAACCCCATTTTTAAAAGTTAATATTTCATTTTTATAGACATTATTTACATCAGAATTCTATTCAAACTATTCAGAATTAAATAAAGAATTGGAGAACTCGAGGAAAATTTTCGTTTTAGCAGATAAAAAATCTTGGTTATTGTAGGGAATTACCAAAAAAATATATTTTCGGTATTTTGTCGGTAACTAGATTATCTT
The DNA here is from genome assembly GCA_963513935.1 of Aphrophora alni. Classification (NCBI taxonomy): domain Eukaryota; kingdom Metazoa; phylum Arthropoda; class Insecta; order Hemiptera; family Aphrophoridae; genus Aphrophora; species Aphrophora alni. The sequence goes on from OY740774.1 coordinate 80,432,065, forward strand.
TTAACGTACAAATAAAAAAAAATAAAAAACAGTTTTTTTATCGTTAAAAGAGTAAACTTTTTTCTATTGTGTATTTTTTGTAAATTAACGGTTTCTAAGATATTCAAAATTGCCGCCATTTTGAAAAGAATAAATCAATATGGTTGATATTTTTTTCTCAATTTGGGTCTTTAGCACTAAATTATAGCCGTTCAAAAGATATGAATTGTTTTGTTCAAAACACAAAATCCCGGCTAGATATATAACTAACTATTTTAGGGCATATATATATTTTTTTAATATTTTCACCAGTAATACGTCCTTAAATTTTTCTAATTCTTCGTGGTACACTCTGTATAAGCTAGGATCGTCTTGAGTTCAGTAAGCCTTCTTTTTCCTTGACATGTCTTTTTTAAACCAAAAACTTAGTGTCCGAAAAACAATAAGAACTTTCAGGATTTTCACTATCGATTGATTAATATTTTGTGATTTTATTCTCCTTTCCTACTAGTGGACCAATTTTTTTTATTTCTGCTAATCATTTTACCAACCTCAAGGTCGTTAAATAAACAGATACAAAAAAAACAGCAAACAAAATTCGTAAACAATCCGAACCTAACCTAAGTGTTTGACCAATCTCAAGGTCGTTAAATAAATAGATACAAAAACAGCAAACAAAATTCGTTAACAACCCTAACCTAATCATTTTACCCATTTCAAGGTCGTTAAATACACAGATACAAAAAAAAACAGCAAACAATATTCGTAAACAAACCTAACCATACCATTTTACTAATCTGAAACACATTAAATAAATAGATACAATAAAAACAGCAAACAAAATTCCTAAACAATCCTAACCTAACCTAATTGTTTGACCAATCTCAAAGTCGTTAAATAAATAGATACAAAAAAACAGCAAACAAAATTCGTAAACAATCCTAACCTAACCATTTTACCAATCTCAAGGTCGTTAAATACACAGATTAAAAAAACAAAACAGCAAACAATATTCGTAAACAATCGCAAACCTAATCTAACCTAATCGTTTTACCAATCTGAAGGTCGTTAAATAAACGGATACACATAAACAGCAAACATAATTCGTACGATATACTGTAATTAAATTGAGTTATTTCAGAAGAGAATGAGTGTACACTGTTTCTTGTAGGCTACTAATTTTCTTTGTAATCGTTATGTATAAGCACAGATTAAACCATGTCTACTACTACTTACCGAGTAGGCCATACAAAGTTAAGTTTGCTAATCAAAACAAAACCAGTGTCGACTTTTTGATAGATTTACACATTTGAAACTGAAACAGTGATTTTCAACATGTCGCTCTGTACGTAAGCATGATAGCCACCACAAAATTTAAGATAGGAATGTGAAATTTGCTATAGCGTGTTCATATAGAACCCTATTGAAATTCAGTGAAGTCAAATTAAAAATGTAAAAAATGGCGGCCATTTTAAAAAGTTATTGTTTATATCTCGTGTTTTATTGAACTTATAAACACTAAATTTACAGATTTCTTTCTGCATGTAATGTTATCAACCCCACCTCTTTATGAAGACAAATAGCGAAGTTAATGTCAACAAATGTAATTTAGAACAATAACCATCCTAGAATAACCGGGCCGTGTCATTGACAAGAGCCTAGGTTAGGTTGGGTTAGGTTATGTTAGGTTAGGTTAGGTTATGTTATATTATGTTATGTTAGGTAGGTTAGGTTAGGTTATTATAGGTTAGGTTAGGTTATGTTAGGTTAGGTTAGGTTATGTTAGGTAGGTTAGGTTAGGTTAGGTTAGGTTATGTTATGTTATGTTAGGTTAGGTTAGTAAACCTTCTGGGTGCCCTTGTTGGAGTTGTGGTCCTCTTCTTGAACAGACCCATTTTTAATTAACTTAGTTTGACTCATAATGGTTTGTTTTTTACCCTCTGTTTTGTTATAATTTTGTCTTTAAAAAAAATGATATAATATTTATAATGTAGGCCTATATATTGTATATTTCGGCTTATATGGAGAAGAGGACTTAATACTCCTAATCTCGCCCATATAATAAAGTTCTTCCCATATTTACAGCTTTCTATTTCGATCTGATAAACTACCAAAAGCGAAGCGAGTGGACACTGTTATAAACACACCTACGTGTCCCCGTTAGGAAAGAAAATAGTGACAAACACAATTACGAGGTTAAGAAAACCTGTGTAACAACGGTTTTAAACAAATTTACCCTATCTAAGACCCCTTGATCACTAATACAATTTAACATTTCCTATACGCCTCAAGAGAGACCAACTTTGGCCATTGCATTTACAGGATATGTTGTAACACACGGGGTTGGGAAAGTATCGTGATTAATATTTTCTATCATCTTTATCATCTGTGTTAAGTCAAATTACGAAAATTAATATTAAAAATCTTATGCTTTAAGACGCAATCTACGAGTATTATGTCATAATTATTAGTCAGTGACCGTTATTAACACATAAGAGATAAGAACTATCTGAAGAGTAGAAAATATTAATAAAACTAAATGAATGGAAGACAACCTCTGACACCAGTGATAAGCTGTTTTGTTTGAATTTGTCTGTTTGGTGTTTTAACAACAAAATCATTGATTTTTGTTGTTGTTTAATGGCAAAACTTCTCGATCATCATCGATTTGAAAACAAAAGGTGAATACTCCCTTACTTCTAACCTTCGAATACTCTAATAGCATCAGGTTCGGAATAGAACAAGTGTTGATTAAGAGCGACCTGAGAGATATCTAACCCAAGACTACATGGAAAAAGTGTAGATCCAGGTAGGTCCTTCGGGATTGCCTAATCAGCACTCAATAAAATGAACCTCTGAGGGAGCATAATTAATTAGTTAACATACCAAGTCTACGTAGTCCATATTTCCTATTAGTAGCTACAGCTGTTTCGCCTCAACATAAGGCATCCTCAGGCAGCACACGTAAACAAACTAAAAACACGTTCACAACATAAAACTTGTTTGTATATAAAAACACACACACAAAATAGTAAACCGGGTTGGTTCTTGTTCTATTGTAAAAATAAAAATAAAAAGTTATTTTTCCCTGATGTGGCCACATCCTACAACTTCTAATGCTCCTGAATGACTGATTAGGAGTTCTTCTGACGTTATCTCCTATAACCTTGGTCTTGTGTGGTTACCTTTGATTATCTATTGTGTATATAGTATCATAGATACAGTTGGAAGAGAAATGTTGTTTGTCATTCAGAAGGTAGTAAGAGTCTTTCTTCCATTGTTTATAAATAGCATACTCCTCCAGGATGTTCATTGTTCTTCCCTTCTTTACTATGTGTAATATTTGTAGATTGTTTTCGATATTGCTGTAAGTGTGGTTGCTGTTCATCAGGTGTTCAGCATATGTTGAGGGTGTTATTGTGAGGTAGGTGTTCCTTGTACCGTGTTTTGAATGTTCTTCCTGTCTGTCCTATGTATATCTTATCGCAGTCATTACAAGTCATTCGGTATACGCCGCTGTGTGTGTAAGGGTCCTGTGTCTGTGTACTCCTGTTTAGAGTTTGGTTAAGAGTTTCCTTAGACTGTCCTAGCAATGCCCAAAAAATGGCAATTATCTCACTTGTTACTAGGAAATTTCTAAATTCTAGATTTTTACATTTTCCTCGTAGCAACGCTGACAATCAATACTTTAACAAGTTGATGGGAACCATCATGGTACTTACCCAGCCTCACCTAGTACAAACAGATCTTCTAAATGTAACGCTCAAAAGTTGGTAACTTGAGCCTTGTAGGTGATATATTGTATCGGTAGATCAAGGGGTGTTACCCAGTAGGGTGAGTTTGTTTAAAACAGTTGTTAGCCAGGTTTTCTGATCGTCTTTATCGCTAATTACGTCATGTAGGCCCCAACGGGTCTCGTGGCTGTGTATGTTAAACTGTCTCCAATAGCTTCCCTTCGTGCCTGTCTCAACACTACCGGACTTCTTAGCTATATCACATTTTTTAAGAGGTCAGAATTCGAAAATACATTTTTGACAATAACCATTTGTTAATGTAGAAAGGTGGGATTGCAACCATTACATCCAGTATTGTAATCTGCAAATTTTTATTTAATTTAGTGTGTTATCAGTTGAATAACACACTATATAATGTATCAACAGATTTGAACTAGAACTATTTAAAATGGCAGCCATTTTGACATTTTAAATGATTTTTTCTGAATTTTATAGGGTTCTATATAAGCACACCCTGTATCAAATTTCATTCTTCTATCTTAATTCTTGCACCGATTGTTATTTCAAATATTCATTAAAATAGAGGAATACTTGGGACTTATGAGCGTGTATAAATACAGTGTAGAAAAAAGTATGGAAACTTTTTTATAACTGCTAGACTATGAAACTTAGATTAATAGAACTTTCCACCTTGCTTTTAGTACGGTTGCTTCTTTCTAATCTTTCTAAGAGTTGCATGCTCTTTTCACGGATTTTAAACATTCGAGTGACGTCTCATCCAGGAATCGGTCAAAAATCTTTAGTGTAAGCATATATCGAGCTTGGTATCAAAATAGGTCTATTTAAAAAGAGATAAATGCCGCAAATCAGACTACAAAATGTTGACTCTATCTTGAGTAATGGATGTTATAAAAATATCAAAACTGGATATTTCTTTACTGATTATTTCTCCAACATCTTTCAAATTTTTCCTGTCTTAGAGCGTGAAACAAATAAAATGTTTTAACATTAAAAAGTAGGAGGGCCCTGATAAAAATAGTGTTGGTGGTATTTTCAACTTCTTTAATTCTTCAAATATTATTAATTTTATTACATTTGGCCTTCACTGTGATGTCAGATTTGGTATGAGGAAAATATCAATATCTAGAATTTATAGAGATAATTATTAATTATGATTATTTAGGGCTTGGATAGGGCAGTCCTATTTCCTCCACAAAGAGATATTGAAACTACAAAATTTGTAACAAAGGACAATTGGAAAGGATTACCGACGGCCAACGTAGCATAATCAGCTGTTAACAACATCTATACCTTTGCATAAGGTATATAAGAAGGCTATATAACTAAAGGCTATAAGAAACCTTAGTGAACACGAAAGCTTATTGTTAGAGTAATCACATGAAATATGACGTAGATGAATGTGTCAGTCGTCCAGTATACTCGTTATTATAACCTCAAAATTGTGATTAATGATTCCAATCCAATGGTGAGTGTTCAGTTAGTAGGGTGTCAATCTTTGGGGAGTGAATCGGGACATCAAAATATAGGAAAAGTATATACAGTATGTCCAGAAATGCATTGATTTCCATCTTTTTTCTTCTTTTTTTCTTCTTTTTTTTTAACAAGGGGGGTTAACTACACAATGACCGAGATATCGAAAAATATTTGATTTCAAATAATTCAAAAACTGTTGATTTCCAAATAAGTAAATAAAATTTTCAGACTAATGATGATATGAGGGTTTATCTGCAGTAATGAAAATTCACTTTGCCACTTATGTGAAAATGTGAACTTAGCTAAAAATTACGATGTCAGGAAGGTCTCTTCATTTCAATATTTCTGCACAATATTTCCTGACGAGCTACTTCAACTCAGAAATGCCATGTAAGTTTGTGTGGCTCCAAGTGCAAGCGTTGACTTAGGTTAGGTTAGGTTAGGTTTGGTTTCCAGTCTAGTTTTCAGTTTAGTGGTGTGGTATTCCAGTCACACGAGACGCACAACGCGTTGATCTTTAGCGCTACGTGCGAAGCTCTCCAATGACACCATCAGGAAGTCGCGGGCGACCTGTTGCTTTATTATGTCTTATAAATGGACAGGTTTCATCTGAGCTGTGAGTTGCGCGTGGAAGGGAGGTACAAGTTTGTAGTTCGAGGCCGCGTGGGGACAGAGGCATTGTAGGGGAAACAGTCGGCGCCGACGATCTAGTCGTCTTGCAGACATCGTTGTTAGTACCAACACCCAACACAGACTGAGGCGACCGCTTCCCCCACCACCTCACTGCTGCTTAGACCACGCCTAGACCCACTGCGCACCCATACTCCACAGCTCAGATGAAACCTGTCCATTTATACCAATCTCAACAAAATTACGATGCTAAGAGTAGGCGCCTACAAATTTTCCTACAAAGAGTTTGACTGAGTTATGTTACTTTGTTTATCATACGTTTATAATCATATAATTTAGGATCACATGATTATATAAAACGATCTAATTGTTATTCATTAAGATTCAAAAATAATAAATACATATTGGACTTTTATTGCTATTAAACTTGTCTATTATTTAGTTTAGGCTATTATATTTTTATGGGATAGTTTTTATTATCTAAAAGAAGTAAAATATAGGCTTCTACGAGAACACAAAAATACCCTATATAATATTATGATGATAATATATTCTGGTTCTTGTTAGTTAACCTAACCTCAAAATGATTTTATGGTTAATCTAACGAATCAGCTGTTTTAAATTAATAAAATTGGTTGTTATGGTGACGAATGTTGAAATCGTTTCAATTTTAAAGGAACTGATGTAGGGATGTTTACCAATAATCAAAACTGTACCGTAAACATCAATCTGGACTTTTAAGATGTAGGTTTTTTTATGTTGTTTAACTCTGTAACTCATTTACCCTAAGTTCTTACAGACTGGGAGTATTTATTTCGCTAAATAACTCCTTTGCACCCATTCAATCTAAAAAGATGGCATATATATACAGGGTGGGTGAAAAGTATGAGAACGGCTTAATATCTCGTATTGAAGGTAGATGTGATTGAGAAACCTACTCCATCTTAAAATACTATTTTATTATGATTTCAAAAATTTGGTCCGCCATCTTGGATCCGCCATTTTGAAATTCACTTATAGTTTACACTTGATATTTATGCAGGAGAAACGTATATTTATCACACTTTGATCACATTTCTAAAATTAGGTAGGGAAAGTGGGAATTTGCAAATTTTTCAATTTTTTTGTTATGTTCAGATTATGTCTGTATTATCATGTTATTGCGGTGAACTTTTGTCTATAATATAATTCCTTACTTGAAGTATATTACAACAAAATATAATATTCCCACTGTCCCCATATCGGTTTCCCAAAAATAAATTGTTTGACTTTTTTCAGGCTATTTTTAGATTCTTAATTGGTTTGTTAGGTTAGGTTGAGATATCTAAATCTAAGTTAATTATATATTTACCTAAGAACATACGAATAACTTACTATTTTTATAACGTGTTCTTAGGTAATATAATTAATTATTTTTAGGTTGTATATATGGTTTGTTCTACATAACCTAACCTAACAAACCCATTTCTCGCGCCTTATTTCACATGTAACCTTAATTTTGGGTCAAAATACAAAAAATCCATCTTAAAAAATACCAAAAATTGTGGCGGGCATTTTCCGAAAAAAGTACCGTTTTACGAACTTGCAAAAATGAGGCAACACTCGGACAATTTTACCCTCGGTTAGCTTTAAACCTAATTTTGTGATAATCGGTAGTTTTGAAGATACATTTTTAGTTATTTAACATTTTGCCGAGGAACCTCCGCTAAAAAAAAAACTTTAAAATTACAACCGAGTAGTCACATTGTCAAAAGTTCTGATTGACTTTAACTAACATATATTTTATCATAAATCTACTTATTTTACTTGGCCAACCTTGGAATGTATCCATGGTAACTCCACTATCCGATCCCGGTAGGTGATGTATGATCAGAATAGACAATGTGATAAGGTGGTTAGAGTTCTGTCTTCCATTGTTGCAAAGTGGAGAGACGTCTGAATCCGTGATGCTGAGTACTGTATGTAGAAACGACTATATTATGTGTAAGTATCCGTTAAAAGTCTGAACTCCACTACATCCTCTGTTGTTGGTTTATTCCTTGGCAAGAGACCTTTCGATATTAACAGGTCCCGTATATTTGCCGACGATACAGCACTGTATCGCCGTGTATAATCACTTTGGGAGGTGTTAAACTACAGCTGGAGGTCGAAGTGCTGGTTGCTTTTACATTTTCTAGAATAACCACGCGTTACCATCTATGCTGATGTGGTTAGGATCCATTGTACCACTGTAGTAGGCCTATATTCACCATAGCGATGTTGATACTCGGATTCACCGAGTATTTTAATTCGAATTCACACATCACTAATTCACCATGTTGAGATGTGATAATCCTTTCCAACATATGATAGTCAGCTCACAGGTTTGTTGATGCATTGCCACAGATGAAACTTATGGCGGACTGAGAGTCAACAAAACAGCTCATTCACGTTTAGTAACTTTCTTAGCAGCCTCTAGCAAGGCTGCCAACACTCCGTCGAAATTGCTTTTTAAAGCTATGTAGACGCACTTATATAAATGCGGAGCCAATCATATCACAAACCCATGTTTATCAATAACTTAATAATTGAAACCACACAAAGTACTGACTATAAAATGTGGCAAGTAATAAAAATTTCTATAAAACTATTGATTAAAAACTATATTTATCGTACTTTTAGTACATTTTGTTTTCATTAAATAAGCAAACACAAAGGAGTTATTACGTGCTTAACTGGGAGAATGTAATTCTCTCGACATGAAAATCACATTTTTGCCTTGATCCAACCCACTCATAGAAATATAATTTGCAATTTATTAAGCGAAATTAGTGATATACTGTTTGTTTCTAGAAATTATTATTTGTTTTTTGTTTAAACTTATGTGTCTAATATACAGTCAATAAGTTTATGTCGCGAGAATTTGTTACGCAGTTATGGTGAAACGTGTGATCCTATCGTGATGAAATTAATAAAGTTAATTGGAACTAACTAGAATGATAACGATTATAAAATGGCGGCCACTGAGAAGATGAGTGGACGCCATTGCCCTGACTAAGAATAAAACGTGATCGAGGCAGTGTGAAATGAAATTTAAACTGTTTTCTAAATCTTTTTAGGATGCTTTCACTTAAAAACACACAATCACTACTTTTTAATATTTTTATTTATAAGAAAACTTTTTTGAGTTCTATATATTAAAAAAAAAAAAAAAGTTAGTAGAACAGCCCGTTGTAGGGCTAGGTCTGCTAGATGCCTTTTCATCGGGTAATAACGGTCAGCACTTCGAGTTCCCGTCGCCACCATAATTCTAGCTTTCGTAACTAGGATTTAGTAATTGTAACTTTCCATTTTCTAGACGATTTTGTGTCACACCGTAACTTTTTTAAGCCCTCAGTGGGATCTGTTTGGGTTTCTCCTACACATAAGAGAGGGTTAAAAACAAAATAATTATCATAATAAATAATACATACAATTATGTTTACTACTTGTAAGCAGTTAATATTTTTTAAGTAAAAATTTTATTTTATTTTTCTTTATTTAAATATAGTTGTCACTTCTATCTTGTGGACATAAGCCATACCCAGATTTTATATATATATATATATATATATATATATATATATATATATATATATTATAACGAAATCAATAAGCTTTCCAGTAATGGTCTAATATTTTAAAAAAGAATATAGAAATAGATACATTTGTTGGACACATGTTAAACGTTTTATGATAGCCGACAAAGGTGAAGCGTTAGGGGAATATGTTATAAATCAGTCAGAACACCATTCACAACTTTAAAGAAAAACACTTAAATTATACCCAGAATCATTGTAGGCAATTAAGTCATAAATAACTATAATATTAGAAACTTAAGGAGAATCACACACAAAACTCATAAAATGTAACGGGACAATAGTTTTCTAAACTGTCACAATTTTGAAACATTAAAATTTGATTGGCTGACAAAAAGTAGCTGCTTACGTTCATTGGTTAAAGTAAATTAAGAGAGAGGGAATAAGTATTTTTTAGCATCGACAAAGTAAAAATTATATAGAGAGTCTTGGGGAGAAACTCACAGCATAGGGGTCGGCGAAGTAAAGCCTAATGTAGAAATTAGTATTTCCTATAAGTTATAATTCCAGTTTAGTAATAGTAAAGTAATAATTGTTTTTAACACGTATGTTTTAACCGTGTTTGTTTTTACAAAGTAAAAGTATTTAACACTTTAGTAATCTTCGTTGCAGTATTAAAGAGGTACATCTACGAAGTGTTGAGTGCATCTTCATGGTAATTTGAAGTGAATCATTTTATTGATAAATCACATAGTACAGTGTAGTGTTTGGTGAACATCATTAACCAGTAATAAAGTGAAAGTTCTTCACTCAACTAGCAGCACTGGATTACTTACAAAGGAATACAACAAAAGTGGATTTGGTATTGTACTAATTATTATAGACTTTAATTGGAAACTAAATTGTTAAAATTGCAATTCTCTGTATTATTAAAATTTCACTCACTGTATTAATTGTTCATTAAAGAGCTCCCCCTGAGCAAATAGTGTAAATTAAAAACCAAAAGTAATTGGAAATTAAGTTCAAATAAAATTAAATATTTCAGAGTTAATGTTAAAGAGTATATTTGGACTTCATCATTAATAACTTTCCTTAAGTGTTGACAATCCAAGGTATGACTGATTAATTCATAGTTTTGATTTATATAATATTTCTGAAATTATAATAAAATAATTATCGTTAGAATATATATATATATATATATATATATATATATAAAGCAATGATGACCTGGTTTCTCACCTTTAAAAAGAAAAAAATTAATTAAATTTAGAACTTTTGAACCACTCAGGTAGGTTTACTCAGTTCGTTTAAAACAGCATGTCACTAGAAGCATATCAGTTTCATCTAAAGCAGAAATTAATGAGAAAGGAAACCTGCTTATTAGGCTTTCTTTAGATTTAGTTCGCAGATACTGATGTATCGGATCGATGGAGTGTTGGCACAGCAAAGTTGTGTAAAACAATGCCCATTTATCTTTGTGACCTTGGCAGCATTCCCAGTATGGTTTCATTAGAATTGTAATTAAATACTTGTAGAAAATGCAAATTACTTTGGAATTTCTCAAGACGTTATACGGTAGTGATTCTCAGTTGATTTGTCACAAAGAGGTTTACGGAAATCCGAAAGTATATGACTAGGATACTTTACAGCTGTGTGGTTTGATTTTTCCTGTTGTTTAAAAGGCGAAAAACTTTTCATCGTCGCCTTATAAAAAGAAGAAAATAGCAAAACATAACAACTTAAAATCCTTGAATACTCTAATAGCGTCAGGGTAGGAAGTGAGCAAGCGTTGGTCAAGATATGATAGGAAAGTTGAAAATAGTGATATAACCCTTAAAGAATTTAGTCTATACAGCTAGGACCCTCGGTACTGCTAAACTCACGAGCGAAGTCTCAGCTGTGTTATTTTTTATGTGGTTTGAATACATCTATCCTTTTTGTTTTTACCTATAACTTTCATACTTTCCATTGTATAAAAGTTATGTGAGGATCGTTGGATGTATAAGAAACCGACTATTTGGCTATATTTTTAGGTTATGCTATCTTTTTTTAGCCATTGTGCAACCATACAAGTAAAGTTATTGTAGAAAAACTATTTAAAACTACCGGCATTTTTAAATTTATCAATCGATTTTTTAAAACCCTAATCAAATCATTTTAACATATAGTCCAAATTCGGTGTCGATTGGTTTACTCTTTTGTTAGTTATCCTACTTAAAAATAAATGTAGGTTTTAAATCTTCGCTTTTGCTTAAATATTTAGTATTCATAATTTGTATTTAGTATAATGTTTTGACATAGTGATGGGTCAAAAAATTGATTAGTTGAAATATTCATTTTGAGGTCTTTTTAGTCCAAAACTTGGTTTTGGATTTATATCAATCGTCTTTCAATTTTAGAACGGCCTACAGTCAAACTAATTGAACAGATTTTTTATCAAATTTGATACGTACATGTGTTTTAACTTTAAATTGAGGTAGTTTTTTGTCTACCTAAATCGTAAAAGATTTTCTTTAAAATTGATTCCAATGATTTTTTTAATCAGATTTTGTTAAAATGGAAACAAAATGTTTTGTTGACAAATACGGAAAAAATTCTAGTTTAGCAGTAATCAGCCACGATGTGAAATAAAACCTTGAGAAACGTTTTAGAAAGTTGAACGTCTTAAAATTATCCAAAGGGATTGCGATCACTTTGTTGAAATTTGTAGTGTTTTGAATTAATCCAATGGGCACAAATCTGCATCTACGTTTTGATAGTTAAGTAAATTAGAAAATACAAAAAATTAACTCTGACCGAGAAATTATTTTTTCGCAATTTACTCGCGAACGATAATTGTGATTTACGCACGGTTTGGTACAAATTTGGGTTCATAAGACTTCAAAATTCACTGAGGTGTTCTATAGATTTGTAATCGTACTTTAAAAGTTACACCTTGTAGGAAACGCTTCCATGGTACGTTTTTACAGATAATTCCTGAACCGTTATTTTTGGCCGTTAGGTGTTAGGTGAGATATTTCGCATAATTTAATAAAAATCATTATGCCGGTTTGTGAGAATTTCGAAATGTTTGGTTTTATGGGAAATATATAAACAGATTTTTATTATGAATATTTTGTTTAAGAAAAAAATACAGTATACTGAAAGAATAACGCAGCCATTTTGTTTCTATAACACCTGTGTGTAGAATTATCACACAGTTTTGGTAACTTTATTGAAAAGTATGTAAAGTTTTCAAAGGAATCGGTTGAGGAATAAACAATTAATAGAAATCAAAAGTGTGTACCTGTTCGTGGGACACATTGTATATCAAATACTCCCCAAGTAAAACAGCTGGCACGCTGGCACATTTACATCAATCGTGTAAAATTTGCAAACAATCGCGTGCAAAACACGGTAACACGTATTTTAAACCAATTAAGCCTTTATTTGCAGAAAAGAGTTCTAAACTTAAATGTAGGCCTATCGGGAAACATTTTCCCTGCATACTAGAAAATTACAGACCTTACGTAGTGTAACAATTGGATTAACAATATCGGTTTATTGGATTAAGGAGCTTCCATGTGTACATAAACAAATTAGATTAGGATTTCGTTGGCGTAACAAAATCTGAAGGTTTTCAATTGACGATTTTAGAATGTGAATGGCCTAGCTTACTGTATATTTAATTAAATATTCCAGATAATGTTCTGAGCTAATATCCTGCAGTGTTCTTACTCACATGTAGTTACGTGATAGGTTAAACAAGTTGATAGGCGCCGTTATGGTACTTACCCAGCCTAGTCATACAATGTAAGACAAGCAGATCCTCTAAATGTAATGCTCGAAGTTTGGTTTCTTGGATCTTGTAGAAAATGTTAAATTATTGTATTTGAAGATCAAGGGATCTCACCCAGTTTGTTTTAAAACAGTTGTTACTAAGGTTTTCTGAACCTCGTAACAAATATAACCTAACTTTCTTGACATAGGTTAGACTCTAATGAGCCTCGTTTCAATCTAATTAAATGAATAAGGTTGTGGTTTTCTTTACTATTTACTTCTGAAAAGTTTTTTTTTTTCTACTTGGGATTTCACTCACTAATATATGTCATTAATCTTTATATTTACCTATCAAATTTTATGAAAATCGCTAGTAACAATTTTGAATAATTAGGTTAGGTTAGAAAAGTGGGGGTTTTTATAACATTTCCATAGAGATTTGTTAGTTTTTTTTATCAATAACTTGCAAGACGACTTTATGGGAAGATGATGATACAAAAATATATTTTATTTGGGCTTTTAGAGACTACATTTGAGGAAACTTTGATCGAAAACGTAATTTTGTGTTTTTCATTATAGCCTTAAAATTTCGTGTTATCGAGATGATGAAAAGTCCCGATGTATGACTAATAATTATAATATGTCCACATAGACTACCAATAAAATGGACTCACGAGTTTGGTCTTTAGAACACTGCTCGTACAAAAACCACGTGTTTGCCCTCAGTATACTTTAAAACAGATATATATATTTCCTTATATTTTAAAGGCAAGGCGATAATATTCCTTTCGGTCATCATCGCCTTATAAAAGAACATAAAAAAATATTCCTAGTCTTTGAATACACTAATAGCGTCAGATTCGGAAAAGAACAAGAGTTGGTCAAGAGAGACCCGATATGAAACAAGGATATATATGAAAAAAGTTTGAATCTACCTGGGACCTTCGGGATAGCCAAGCCCATAGTCCCATTTTCATTATTACATCACCCTAACTTTCCCTTTTCTAGCCCCCATGGGAAAGTAAAATCAACCCCTCACCATCAGGGCAAATCTCTTTGTCTTGAGATTCGCTTGGTGGTCTGTCAAATATTCAAAAAAATCAAATTTACTTATAAGGAAAATAATAAAGAGACAAAATAATAACAGCAAAAAGTTTACTGTTATGGAACTTTACTAAACTCGCTTATGGAATATCTCAATATTTGATAAACACAAAAGCAAGATGGAGCCAACGTGTTTTTATACTCAAAGTTTTCCTCCCTTCGCAGCAGACTGTAAGGATCGAGGTCAGAGTTGTGTTGTTCCCTGCTAATGGATTTAATGTATTTGTTTACAATGTCAACACAACATGGCGGACAAGAAGTTATGGTTTGTTTACGATGTTAAAATACTGTATTGCTATCAATCTTATAGAACGTAAGATGAAAATGTCTGCCATTTGTGTGTCAATAATAATTATTATACAGAGTGTGGGAAAAGTCAGGTATTCCGGGTACCAAGTGTGACGATAGAACCAGATACAGCTATAAATATATTTTACAAAAGGTTTGAAATATCTTCGGCCATCTTGAAATGAAAATAAATTTTTGAATTCTAATACTTTTAATAAAAGTAATAAAATACATTGCTATGAATTGCATACAAAAATCAAATGTGACCATAATTATTTCAAAATGGTGGTTATTTATTTTTTTTCGAAAAATTCAGTTTCATTGATACATGGACATGAACAGAGAACATATTTGATATAGTAATTTTTTAACTTATTTTTTTATAGTTTCTTGATTATTTTACATTTGATGTACAGTTATAATTATTAAAAACATTGATTTCCTTCATAACGATTATATTATTATTAACGAATTATTTCCAAACTACTAAATCAGGGTGTTTATAAGCATTGTAAGAAATTATTATTTTTGTTTAAATTAACCAGTGATGGTGGATTCTGTCATACATCATAATTCCGTTACCTATTTCAAACATACAATAAAGTTGGGAAAATGTCATTAATATTTTATAATAAATACAATTTATATTTGTTTCATTTTTGTACATATTTCGAGATTTCTAGCAAAAAAATTCAATAGGCACCATTTTGAAATACAGTAGTTGAGTCACATTTCAATTTTATCCAATTCAGAGCCACGGATTCCATTTATATATATATATATTAAAAGTATTAGAAATCAAAAATTGTTTGGTTCTAGGTCGATATTGGGTGTTGTAGACTAACTACCAACAAATTTATGTTTCCTGTTCTTTATCAACCTAACCTAACCTATCCTTCGAGGTAAATAGAAAATTTAAAAAACAGTTTTGTTTGCCAATAAAAAAGGAACTTTTTCGAAAAATTCATGGTTTTCAAGATATTAAATATTACATATTTTAAACTACCGCCATTTTGAAAACACAAAATAAAGTCTTTATTTTTGGTACACCTATAAAACGTAACATAGGCCTACAAAATGCGTATACCAAATTTGAACTCAATATCTTTTCTATTTCCAAAGTTTTTTTTGTAATAAAACAAAATGGCGGATATTTGGAAAACTTAACGTTTTCGGAAAAACTGCTAATCAAAATTTCTTCTTTATCCCGACCCACAGAATCATTTCCTCAAGTTTGGCACCTTACTTACGGCACAACCTGTATAATTAGTTTTATTGAAAATTGTGGAATAAATGGAATTACCGTAATAATTTCTTGGTAATTGACTACAATAATCTTAAGTTTCCCAGTGGTCCTAAAGTGTGAAATTTTAGAAATAAGAGGTCGTATTAATTTTGACAATAATTACAAACTTTAGGAGTACTGGACAATTTATGGGTGTTGTAGTAAAACACAATTGTATTACAACCTAAAATAAAAACAATATTTTTGTGTTTATCGTTAAAAAAGTAAAATTCTTATGTAACTAAATTTTGTGTTAACCGCTTTGGAAATATTCGGCACTAAATGATATAACGATGGTTTCCCAAGACTAGACACATTCCAAGAAAGTTTACAACGGAGGGTGGAGGGTAGACAAGGGATGACAGAGTAGGGTCAGATACTAATTATATCCCACGCTCTATGAGTGGTAAGTCTGTCTGTCTTTTATAAGTATCAGAACTCTTCAAGACTTTGATTTTAAACTTCAACTTTATTTTACAGACTTCGATTACTTTTTTTAATTCTCACATAAACGTAGTATAAACTACAGAGTGATCTACAGCACAAACGCGTGGACCGATTTTAATCAAATTTACTATGTGGGTATTTTTTAGCCATATCTCAGAACTTAAAAAAATATTTTAACAACTCAAAAATGGAGGATAGCTGTCATAAAAAAACAATACTAAATTATGATTTTTCTCAAAACTGATTTTAACGATTTTGATCAAATTTTGTTCAAGTGTAGCCTTTAAAAACCCAAACAAAACGTATTGGTCGCCATCTCTCTAAAAATACCCGTTTGTGAATTATCTTTAAAAAACAAAAATCTGAAATGTAGCTGTTAAAGAACGTAATTTCTCAAATTCTGTTACACCGATTTTGATCAAATTTTGTTCAAGTGTAGCCTTTAAAAACCCAAACAAAACGTATTGGTCGCCATCTCTCTAAAAATACCCGTTTGTGAATTATCTTTAAAAAACAAAAATCTGAAATGTAGCTGTTAAAGAACGTAATTTCTCAAATCCTGTTACACCGATTTCGTTCAAATTTCTATAAAAGTGAAATTTATTGGTCTAAATTCATGTGCAAAATAGTAAGTAAAAAAAAAATTACGGTTCTGGATTAATTAACAAAAAACAAATGAACCTGGACTGCCGCCATAAAAACCATCATTTTAATCGAATAACGGTAAATTATATGGAGTTCAAATGTTGTAGGCTACTTAGTGTTATAAAGGACCCAATGTAATAAAAATAATCAACAAATTTCTTTTGATCATTTCAAAATGGCGCCTATTAAAATTTTTTTAACGTCAAATATCTCAAAAACTGTTAATTTTATAAAATACTTACAAAAACATCGATATTAGATATTATTATTTGGTGTGTCGATAACTCAACTGTTTTCAAGTTACCAGAAGATTAAAAAATAAAATTACCAAGAATTAATGTGTTCAGTTTTCGTTGGTAACTCAGTTATCCTTTAAGCTAGAGAAAAAATTTAAAATATTGTAAAATTAACAGTTTTTGAGATATTCGACGTTAAATAGTTTAAATAGTTGCCATTTTGAAATGAATAAAGGAAATCGGTTGATTACGATTCTCAAATTAGGTCTTTATAAATAAACTCCGTACCATTTACAGTTAAAAAAATATGAATGTTTTTGTTTAAACGCAAAATGGCAGCTAGATAGGAAATTAAGCACTTTAGAAAATACTTCTATGTAAAATTTTCATTGGTTTTGATGTTCGACGAAAATAACTTATTATTGAGATCATACTACACAAAGTTCAGCAAGTCATTGAAATAATTTACAAGTTTATAGATATTCCTGACAATGGAATAAAATAAAGGGTCAAAGGGTCATGTTAACAGCATGACATCATCGGTTGGGTTTTCTAGTTAAGATTATATTAAGCATATTTAGCTTTCTTAGAATCATTTTGATTAAAGTTAAGGAAATATAGAATATATGCCAAAGTATCATTTTTTGGGGGTTTTTTATTGTTGGTAACAAACAGGTTAAAAATTAGAAGTATATTTTATTATCATGTATTATCACAATAAAACTACACAAACTCTCACAAGGTACACAAAAAGAAGTATGCATTTTTTGTAAGAGTTCTTTAAGACGAGTTTCACTATATAATTCGATGATGCTCTATTTGGTCTGTTAACGATATATCTCAAAATTATTTTCCTGATCATGATTTTTCCACAAAATTAAAACTCGACATTGTTTTGGTCGTAATTTAAATTTTTCAACTTGAACTAAATGTTTTAATTGATCAAAAATTTTAAATCAGGTGTCTGCTTCATACAAATTTAAACCATTTCAACATTTGTTATCATAATATCCAATTTTGCAAATTTAATAACAGTTAATTTATTAGTATAACTATAAAACCAATTTGAGGTTAATTACATCCGTTAAAGACAATCATACTATACAGTGTGTGTAAAAAGTATGGAAACAGCTTAATATTTTAAGAACTGCTTTAGATAGAAAAATGTTTGACCTCTCTTTTTAAACCGGACCTATTAGTAGGATATAGCGTGGTCCAAAAATTAACACAACCTAATTTTTCTTTTCTAACGAAATCTAACTTTTTTAATGTATTCCTATTATTTTTATTCATATTATAATTGGTCAGTTTTGGATTTTTTAATTTAATTTCAGTGAGAACCGAGTTATGGGGTTTTAAAAGTCGCAATTAATTAACAATTTATTATTTGGTTATAGTGATGTAAAGTAAGCCAAGATGTATTGAAAATTACGTAACCGGTACAGGGTGTTCTAGAAAGATAAGCCTACATATTTCTTAATTACAGTACGTAAATTAATAGAATATTTTACGAACATATCAATTGAAAGTCTAGGACATAAATTAATATAAATTGTTAATACAGGATGTTCCAAAAATTAACGAAATGTGATTTTTACCCAATTTTCAAATAGCAAAAATACTAAACTTGTGTACTTCAAAGGTCGAAAATCTAAAGCAGATCTTGGAAATATTAGGCTGTTTCCATATTTTTACACACACTGTATATTATTTCTATTGTACTACATAGCCTACACATAGCCTATAATAGGTCTACTGGTAAGTTTCTCTTTGAAAAGAAAAAAACTATCTCTAAAACGTATACACACAAACTCGCACAAAAGCACACACACATATATATATATATATATTGAAAAAAAGAAATATGTGGTTTTGTACGAGTTCTTGTAATTTACCTTCTAACAATGTATCTATCATGTAGGCCATGGACCAACGAATTTGATTACTTGTTATTTAATTTGGTAAATAGCCTAAAATAGTATATTTCATTACTAGTACCGAAAGTGCACTTTTCTGGTGCGAAATCTTGGCCAAGCACGGAAATTCGATCAAACATCGGAAAAATACTTTCGATACGAGATATGAACGATATGATGGTGAAAAAACACGCAATAGGCCTAAGCAAAATAAAAACTAGTAAGTTACATTTCTCATAATATAAACTTTTATTACAAACAAAATTACCTCAACAAACATAAATGAGTTACAGAGTTAAACAACATAAAAAAACCTACAATTTAAAAGTTCAGATAGATGTTTATTGTACCACTGATTATTGGTAACACTGATTCCTACGTTTAGAAGTTTTTTTTCTGAAGTCCCTGTAATGTTGCCACGTTTGTAGTGGTCATGTTTGTATTATCTATTTTTTGGACTTTTCTTGGTCTACAAAAATGTTGTCTTTGGATTTATCAAACAAATAAACCAATAAAACTTCGTCTCTTAAGTGTTTTGGTTTAACATTTTCAACTCTGCACCGCTCAGAAAACTTACTATATTCCTCTTCTCTATCGCGAGATTTCTCTGGTAGTAGGTTGAGTGATATGTCTGAAGCTTTTTCCAATAACTTATCTGGTATGTTAGAAACATTTGCAGCAGTCATTTTCAAACACGAAAAATACAACAGTAAAATTTGGCTATTTGTATTGTTAATTATTTAAGATCAGCTAATTTCAAACGCACACATGCATTAAAAGAAACATTTGTGCTGGCAAACACAAAACTAAATTAGAACACTGGAAAGTCAGCTGATCGTTTTTACTTTCTCTAAATTTGAGATTGGGAAACGTTCACTTCCGTTGCTCTCAGCTGTTATCGAAAACAGCTGCTTTCGGTGCTGTACGATGAAAACTTTAATTCTTAAGGATTTTCACGTTTTGTGTAAAATGAATGTTCTATTGAAATCAGTATTTATATCATTTGATAAGGACTTAATACTTTTAGATGACTATAATTAAGTAATTAAAAAGCATTGTTAATTCTAATAATATCCTGGGGATGTAATTAAATAATACGTCAATGCTGATGTGTTGCGTGAATGTTATTCTAACGTGTTAATTCTATTCAACTGATGAAATTACGATAATATGAACAGCGTTCATTAGTATTTAAATAATTTTAAACCGAAAATGAGGTTAGATATATTTAATTTACAAAATAATCTTTATTAGTCTAATATTAAACAATAAGTTTTGTGAATAATACACCTAGCTTCTTGAAAGTTGTACATTTAATAAACCGATCTTGTAAATACAATGTCACGGACTAGCAAGCGACGTAACGTAAATAATATTCATGAACCAAGATCTAAGGCCGGTAATATATTAATACAGTGTAATGGACCAACTATTATAATAGTTGAACTATGATCATTATGTTCTCCTAGAGAGAACATATAATATTTCCAATCAAAATGGCGTCTAATAAGTTTCAGCTACAAATTTTTTAATTTCGGAATACGAGGCAAATGAAATGCTGTATAATGTAAAAAATAGTGGCTACAAATAGTGGCTAACCCACAATATTTTCCTTTTGTTTCTTTGATTTAGCTGTTTTTTACGTAACAATAAACAAATAGTCATTATAGAGCTTAAACAAGCACCAAAAGCAAAAAACTGTTGTTCATCCATTTTGACACAATAATGTGATCAAATTAATATGACAGAGTAAATGGCAAAACATTTTTATAATATTTTACATAATATTTTTTCATCATACCTATATCATCATATATTTGATAATAGATATATGACATAGAGCTATTACAGTGTAATACCGGCCTAAATAACTACTATACATTTGAACAAAACACCATTAACAGCGGGAAAATAATACAAGTTATACCCTTTATGATACCCTTCGTTTATCTTCTATTTAATTCGCTAAGTAATTTCGCAGTCGCGTATTTCTTGAGGTGTCAAATTAAACAGTGTTACCTGCAGATATGGCGAAAATTATTCGTTTTTCTTGTAAACGCTTATTTTGTAATCAATTTATCATTTATATAACTTGTTTCACAACAAACATAATTTGAAACAGCTGTTATAAATTCTCAAATACCTTTTATTTTGATGTTTTGTTTGAGAATTTATAACAGCTGTTTTATATAGCGCTTACTTTATTTGTGCGGAATCACGTTTTGTTGTGATTCTACATTTCGCAAAACTATACGGTTTATATGGCTTATTGCGTATGAATTTTTTATCTTGCAAAAGTTAACGACCTAACTGTAGAAGACTTTATAGCGCTTAGTTTATTTGTGATTTATTGTTTAAACCTTGCAAAAGTTAACGGTTTATATGGCTTATTGTTAATGTGTGACAATGCGCGGGAGCTTGGATATTCTATCGGCTGCAATTACTGGTGAACGATAAAATGTCAATGACAGAAACAAATTTTGTTATTAAAAACTGTTATAATCCAAAACTGGAAACGATTAGATATAGGCTATTTACGTTCATTTTGTTTTTTTGTCGGACCATCCACGTCTGTCCAACATTGAAGCAATACAGTAACTGTTTTGCGATACCGCGATAGTAAAACAACAAAACTTTGTACAGAGAATGAAGTATTTTTAGAAATACGTTAATAAAATTTTATTCTTTATTTTGATGTTTAGTAATACTTTCCAAATACTGGGAATTATTGGTACCCTACGTACTGGACACTCTGTATATACCATTTTTTGTTCTTATAGGCCTACATATATCTTTATAACTGTGTCAAACTGAAATATGTGTTACAGTCATACGGGTTGGATAAAAGTTTTTTGTAGCCTATTAATGACAGAGCTCGCTCTTGGAAATAAGTGAACTCTTTGTTAACAAACGTTTAAATTAGAGACAATTTTTTCGTGTAATCTGTTAAATATAACGAAATGTTAAAATATAAACGTAGAGTTTGATAACGGACCGTTAGCCCAGTTTTAACAAATGTGTACAAACTGGCTTATAGTGTCACAGAATTAATTCTTAAGCAGGATTTTTTTTACTATATTTCACTAGTATAGGCACAACTTATTGGCAATACTGAATTGGCTTGATTTATAGCGTTATCTTATAATATACAGGGTGTTCTGTAATGAAATAATTCAGGAGGTGATTATATGGGTCAAAATAAAGAAAAACGCTCCTATAAACATATGTCCGGAAACGTATCTTTTACCAGCTATCCGCCATTTTGTTTTTTACTAATAATTTATATCTCTAAAACGGCTTAACAGATTGAGGTGATATTTTAATGACCGACATTTTGAAACAGATAATTGTAAAAAGTTGATTTTTTTTTAATAGGTCCTTACATTGATGACTGCCTTGGAAAATTTCATCTCAATCTGTTAAGCCTTTCTAGAGATATAAATTATATATATATATATATATATATATATATATATATATATATATATATATATAAATGCGGATAGCTGGTAATAGAAGCGTTTCCTGGCATGTATATTGGAACCTTTTTTCTTTATTTGGACCCCTGAATTATCTCATTATAGAACACCCTGTATATTTCACCTGAATACTCTCTTCACTAATAATTCACAATTAACAATACTGATTTTTTAAAGAAATTAATAAGTTAGCCCTTTCTGTATTGATGCTTTTCAGCAATTGCTTGTCCCACTTAAAAAATTCGATTGTTGAGTCAGAAATTGAAGTTATTCTTCTTCCTCTTCGCATAGAAGTGTACTATTGTATTATTTTACAATATTTGAAATGGAATTATGCTTTATGGGAATACAATTTGTGAGTATAATTAGTCTACATGGTGATATGCTTACATTATTATATTTACAAAACTATATTTCTTATACATGAATGAATGGGTGTGATAATTTATTCTACGATTGTTCTCAATTATAAATTTTAGAACATCACATTGTTAAAAAAAATTGTAAACAATATTATTATGATAAACATTCTTGTGAGAAATGTTTATTTTTTGGTTTCGTCTGGACGTTATTGTCTAACTGATTCCCCCAGTTTGATTTTTTTTTAAATTCACTCGCTCTTGTACAATTTACATTGCAAGATATTTCAATAGAAAATCCATCTCATCCATAATTCTATCTCATTTGAACATTTTGAGTAAATTGTGTACGTATTCTGAATAAATCTTTTAAGACGCAAGTGTGAATGCATAATGCAATGCTTTGACTTTGAACTGGTTGACCCCAAAAAACTAGTTTTCCCGGTGATTTACACAAACAAGTGTAAGACTCTGTATCGTGACAATTGGTGTAATTGAGCAAGCCAATGTCTGGTCGTGACTTGGACTGAATCTACAAAACAACATCAGAGAATCGGTGAAAGAATCTGACAGCTATGTCTAGCTGTCTAGCGGCCTCGAATTGTTTAAACTCGGAGACACCTGCAAATCTAATCCCACAGGCGACCGACAGTAGGTGTCAATTTGTACTTATTTATTTTAAATACAGTCATTTTAGGTAAACGTTTGGAAAATATTAAAGTTTGTATTTTTATATATATACAGGGTGTTTCCAAAAATCGTTCCTCACATCAAAACCAATAAAAAAGTGTATATAAACAAAATTTCCTAAAATGCCGCCATATTTCCTTTCTATTAGGAAAGCCGCCATTTTGTGTTTTAACAAAAAAAATGTATCATTTTAACGGTAAATAATATGGCGTTGACATTTTGCATGCAACTTAGGGTTACAACTATAACGACTCAATTTGAGAGAGAAAAAATCAACCTATTTCCTTTATTCATTTAAAAATTGCAGCTATTTAAACTTTTTAACGTCGAATTTCTCCAAAACCATTAATTTTACAAAATATTTAGAAGAAACAACGTATTTTCCTTTTTTAACGATATCGAAATGTTTTTTTTATTCTTTCTGTTTCAAAGATAACTGAGTTATCTACAAAAATCTGAAAACATTAATTCGAGTGTCTACAACACTCATGATTAGCCCAGAACCAAAATTTGAGTAGAAACAATCTTTGAAAACAAAATATAATTTGTCCTACTCAGATTTTGTTTCAGGGCTAATCATCAGTGTTGTAGAATATTGCCAAGAATTAATGTTTTCAGATTTTTGTCGATAACTCAGTTATCTTTTAAGCTACAGAAAGATACATAGTTATTTACATACAGTACATAGTTAATTAAAAAATACCAACGAACCAGAAAACCCGAAATTAAGACCATAAATAGTAAATTTAAATTTCTAAGTAAAGAAACTGATCTTTTTTATAATTTTCTTTATAACTTTGACACATAACGTGTGACTAATAAAAATTAAATATCTCAACACAGTAATAATTACATTACAATAAAAATCTTTGTAGCGTATTCCTTTAAGCCCTTAATCAGAGACTCTATTAGAACTGAGCTCGGTACCTTGATAAGGTTCTAGCACATTGGAGACTGCTGCAATCTATGTTGCCCTTAATGGCACATTGGTTGACTGTCTTCGCAGCTGTTTAACGGGTGGTACCACACAGACAGCTTCGAGTCCCACAAAGATGATCATTGCTCCTTGTTTGGGGATGTCAGCCTATTCATTTCCTTTGGTGTCCTGGCTTATATGTACTGTTTTGAGAGCGTTGGGATAGGAGGCACTCCTACATCAGTCTGAAGTTGACTTTACCGGAAACAAGTCCTCCAAGGGTAGCTTGACTGACAGGATCAGAATTTCCCTACCCTGGTAGTCTTTTTCCAGCCTCATGTTAGCGTAATCTAAAATAGTCACACTTTCAACTTGGAATTTAGTGCAGAGCCTCCCAAGGCGAGAGCTAATACCAATAATTATTGATAGTCATAGAGACGTCAAAACTATAGAGACGACAAAACCATAGACGTCAAAACCATAGAGACTACAAAACCATAGAGACAACAAAACCATAGAGACAACAAAACCATAGAGACGACAAAACCATAGAGACAACAAAACCATAGAGACGACAAAACCATAGAGACAACAAAACCATAGAGACATCAAAACCATAGAGACGTCAAAACCATAGAGACGACAAAACCATAGAGACAACAAAACCATAGAGACATCAAAATTATAGAGACGACAAAACTATAGAGACATCAAAACCATAGAGACTTCAAAACCATAGAGACGAAAAACCATAGAGACAACAAAACCACAGAGACATCAAAACCATAGAGACGACAAATTTATAGAGACGACAAAATCATAGAGACATCAAAACCATAGATACATTAAAACCATAGAGACATCAAAACCATAGAGACATCAAAACCATAGAGACGACAAAACCATAGAGACAACAAAACCATAGAGACATCAAAACCATAGAGACGTCAAAACTATAGAGACGACAAAACCATAGAGACAACAAAACCATAGAGACATCAAAACCATAGAGACGACAAAATTATAGAGACGACAAAACTATAGAGACATCAAAACCATAGAGACGACAAAACCATAGAGACGACAAAACCATAGAGACATCAAAACCATAGAGACGACAAAACCATAGAGACGACAAAACCATAGAGACAACAAAACCATAGAGACATCAAAACCATAGAGACGTCAAAACCATAGAGACGACAAAACCATAGAGACAACAAAACCATAGAGACATCAAAATTATAGAGACGACAAAACTATAGAGACATCAAAACCATAGAGACTTCAAAACCATAGAGACGACAAAACCATAGAGACAACAAAACCATAGAGACATCAAAACCATAGAGACGACAAAATTATAGAGACGACAAAACTATAGAGACGCCATAACTATAGAGACGACAAAACCATAGAGACGACAAAACCATAGAGACGACAAAACCATAGAGACGACAAAACCATAGAGACAATAATACCATAGAGACGATTTAGCCGAGTCGAAAAATTATAACTATCGAGATATAAGGATATTACAATATAATTTATAATCGTTCAAACATCAAAATAGTACCCATAATGATATATAGTTTCTCAGTCGATTTTAACTCTTTGGTTTAAAATACGCTGAAACTGAATTTGCTATCAGTTTTTTTTTTTTTTAAGTTCAGTAAGTAAACACCATGTTTAAAGACTAGTAGTTTCATGTTTCATAATAAAGTAGTATTTCTTCCATTTTATTTGGAACTGTACTTTTCTACGTCTTTCGTGAAAAGAAGCATAAATAAAACTACATTTATTAGCATATCAAATGTTAATGGAAATTCTTTTCCCTACTCCTATCATCATTCAACAATGATGTGTTCCATTTCCAGAATGTTATATTTCTCAGCGAATTTCCTTTGAAAAATATAGTTATGTACAGTGCACATGAATAAAAAACCACAATATATAACATGTGTGTTATCACTCTAGGGGTAACAATTTTTGTCTATTTTGTTTAGAATTTGGGCGCATTGGGTTTGGACTAGACTGTTAGTCAAACTATGTTTGGTTTCAAAATAACACACATTAAAAACATATTATATTTTTTCAGTAATATTGTAGACTGAAGTGTAATAAATAAATTCCGGAAATATGTTTTATTTTGAGTGTACTAAATAAATTCTGGGTGCGTTTTAGTTTGAGTTAAGTAAATCAAATCTGAGTTTATGTTTCAATTTAGATATAATAAATAAATTCTGGAATATTTAATAAAGTGTTGATATAATAATAAAAATCTGGGGATATTAAAAGTTCTGGGTATATGTTTTATTCCTTGTATAATAAAGAAATTCTAGGATTTTGTTTTACCGTGGGTATAAGTTTTATTCTGATAAACAAATTCCAGGTGTATGTTTTATTCCGGGTATAATAAAGAAATTAAGGGTGAGTTTAATTCTGGGTATATTATGTTTTATTCTGGGAAATAATTATTTCAACCATAACGTACTGAAATTAAATTTCCCACCATCCTTGTGTTCGCATCCAATCATCAAGGACGTTAGTTTAAGTCGTGAGAATCAACCAGTTTTAAGTTTAAGGTTAGGGTATAATATCCATGACCTAACCTCAATCAAATTAAATTAGTTTAGGACAATCAAGATAATACAAGGTCACTGGGTGGTGGAGGTGTTTTAGTTCTTTACACTTTACAGCATTCTGTGAACAAGAGTCTGTTAGACTGTTAGACCATACAATGTGGCCAGAGTCTAACTCTCTGGTATGTGTTTTACTAAATTTCAGTTTTAAAATAATTCATCCGTACAAACACAGCTGTAATTTAATTCACTGTTGTTAAGAGCGAATATCACCATCCAATATACATTGGAGATTATTTGTCATAAATACAAATTTTCTAAAAATTGGGGAAAGTGATTTTGATTAAATTTTACTAAAATGTAGTCACAAATAAATAAAAACGTATTGTTTGCCATTTACCTAATAATGCATGTTTGGAATTTATCGACGAAAAAAAATATCCGTGGAGCTGTTCTCAACCGAAAGAAATTAAAATAAAATTACGGTTTGGAAATTATTGACCGAAAATGTACTTTAACAGCAGTATTAAAACCTCTATTGCAATAAAATAAGATTTACACTTAGTGCGTGTTTTGCCACAAGCTAATTTCAAAAAAAGTTGATTAAAGGAGGTAGGACCCTTCCTACATCTAATCTCACACGTACAAAAAGAAAATTGAGTTATAAAGAAAAATGTATTTTAAAATTTTTATTCTAAAGATGTGGTTTTATGTAAAAAAGAAAGTGCAATGTGTACGTACCTTTACTCTGATCTTAGACATGTTTAAAACGAAAAGTTATAAAGTTCATGTTCTTTTTCAAAATGTCAACAAACTTGAAAAAATGTGAAGATATTTGCCAGTATTTTTCCATGTAAATCGCCTATTTAAATAGGAGACAATTTTAAATTTTAATTAGTACACCAAACATACTGCTGGGTCCATTTGTCTGTGCGCGCGGCTTGCTATGGCGCGGCGGGGAAGAGGGGAGTGGTTATCGCTCATTTCCAAAAACATGTGGTCCCGCGCGGCGCGCCGGCCGTAGATTAATCACCTATCTTCAATGTAGCTTCGAGTTGTTTGTAAACATCATGTTTCTATATTCACTACAATTCTTGTAAACTGTATTTATGTGTCGCGAAAGGTAGACAAACATAGTTGGGTGAGCGAGCCCTACTTTTACATAACGGCTAGTAGAGTCAGAGCCGCGCGCACAGACAAATGGTCCCATCAGTAAGTTGATGGGCACCATCATGGTACTTACCCAGCCCCGTAATACATTACAATACTAGAAGATTGTTTCTTGGGCCTTGTAGAAAAAGTTAAATTGTATTGGTAGATCAAGAGGTCTTATCCAGTAGGGTGTTTGTTTAAAACAGTTGTTACACAGGTTTTGTGAACCTCGTAATTGTGTATATCACTGCTTTCTTGACGTCGGTTGGGCTTTAACAGTCTCGTATTAATAAACAGTTTCCACTCGCTTCGCTCGTGTCAGCTTCTAGCGGGCCTAGTAGCTGTACAAATGAAGACGCCTCCAGTTCCTGCACGCAGCTCTGTTGGCTCTCGTAGCTATACAAATATCACAATTTCTAAGAAGATCAGGATTCGAAATTTATATTTTTGACAATAACTTCGCTATTTGTCATTGAAGTGAGATTGGGTTGGTATTATTACAAGCAGAATTGAAATCTGAAAATTTCTATCGTATTTAGTGTGACACGAGATATGAACAAAAAACTGTTTAAAATGGCCGCCATTTTGAGATTTTTCGATTCGATTTTTATGAATTTCAATAGGCTTCTATATAAGTTCACTATAGTCCTCTATACCAAATTGGATGTTCCTGTCTTAATTTTTGTGTCTGCTTCTGTCTTATTCGTAATAAGTAACAACGAATGGACACCACGTTGAAAATAACTTTTTCACTACACTACTATGAGTTCAGCTGTTTTCGTTATGTGTTTACAACCTGAGAAACATCATATTTTCAACAGCTGTCTGATTTTCCACTCTAGAGTGGAAAATGTTATTTTCTGCACTAGCAGATGATGTTGAAAATAGCTGTGGGAAACTAAGATGCGTTGAAAAGCTCTTGTGTATTCTAGTAAATTACCAAGATTAAATTTAAAAAATTAATTTAATGGATAATAGCAAACCAATATGTCCTCTACAATAAGTCCACCTGAATTAAATTTTACATACAAAAATAATCAGTTGTAAAATATCCTTTAACATATAGGCCTAAAATATGATTTAAAAAACCTCTAGTGTGTTCTAGTAAACTACCAAGATCCGTTTAATTTTTTTTTAACGATGTCTCGTTTTTATTCCGTAGTGTAGTGAAAAGTATCGTTCAAAACACGAGCGAAATTGTTTTGCATATTCTCGACCATATTTGAAGTGCTCGATAAATCTCGCACTTCAAACATATGGTCTCGAACACTTATGCAAAACCCCACTTTCCACTCTTGTTATGAAATATACTATTTCATCACACTGTTTCAAAATTAATAATTTTCAATTACTGCTGTGAAATTGAAAGTGATATTTTCCCAGTGTAGTCCAGTAAAGACAGCTAGAGATTTTCCCGTACTGCTATGTAGTTATGCATTCTAACACCAGTTGCGCTAGTAGAATGTTGCTTCTATCAGTAGTAATGTATTTGAAATCAGCTGTTCTTATTAATTTAGCTAGCAGTATAAACGTAAACACAATGCAAACACTATTGTTGTCATTATTTTGTGGGAAATATTACTGAGCAATCCTGATAAAATGTCTGACAAAGATTTAAATGATCCATTGCAATTATCATAATATAGTTTATTAGGTAAAGTAGCGGAAGGTACTACAGTAATCATTTGCTTCCAAAAAATCGAATTATAACCTTTAATGTTTGTTTAAAAAGTATACTTTTTAGGGGTAATTACACGAAATATTGTAAAATGATTATAGGTATTTAAAAATTGTATAGCCAATCATTTCAACTCGCAAATACGATCAATCCAGAATATTGTAACAATACAAATCTTCAAAGATAAATTTTTCCCAATTGAAACTCAAAATGTATCAGAA
Source organism: Aphrophora alni (assembly GCA_963513935.1). NCBI lineage: Eukaryota > Metazoa > Arthropoda > Insecta > Hemiptera > Aphrophoridae > Aphrophora > Aphrophora alni. The sequence continues at coordinate 80,462,219 of OY740774.1, forward strand.
TATTCTATGCGAGAGTAGTTTTGTCTCTCGTGACGGCAAATAAAATAAGTATATCGCAGCTGAGATTCCTGTATCGATTAAGATGATTAGGACAGATTAATGGCGGCTGTAACTGATAAATACATATAGTCCAAACACCACAACACAGCATTAGTGATGGTCCTATTATATCAGACCGGAATGACAATTCTGAGACCAAGTGCATATTAAAGAGATTATCAAAATATTATTTTAGTTCTATGTTTAATATAAATTAAATATATAGGGTTATACTTTATTAATGGCTCTAATTTATAAATAAATTTATTAAGTTCAGTTTTATTTACCCAGTATAGACTGAATTTAGTAATTGTTCAATGTTTTTTGTCTGAGCTTTATTTTTCATTGCCTCAAGAGAGCAAAACAACAACAACAACAACCAATAGAATTTTGTTATAAATATTGTTAGAAAACAAAGAGGTTGCAACCTCTATACACACAACAATGTATATTGTTGAAATATTCTCTAAAACTATGGACTACATCCTAAAAGTATGAATATTTGAAAATCTGTTTAAACGATTACGATGCCATTTTCGTGAGATGTAAACATTTACGAGTCAACCCTCAAATAATTAAAAGTCTAATTAGACAAACTAACCATGGTTTATTTTGGTATTTTTCAATTTACCCGGGTGCTGCCATCTTTTGATTTGAAGTGTTTGGGTTACAAAATTTGATCGAAATTGTTTCAACAGATTTTGAGATATTTTAACTTTTAAGAATGGCGTCTATTGTATATTATTTAAACTTTTCGAACAATAACATTGAAACTTTTTTTGGTGTGAGAACTACCAATGATTTCATTACTTTCTAAGATGATACATGTTTGAAAAGGGAAAAAAATGACAAAATCGGTAGAGTCGTTTGAAGAGGAAGGAAAAAAAGTACTCTCACATTTTGAGAGAGAGAGAGAGAGAGAGAGAGAGAGAGAGAGAGAGTGTGTGTGTAAATGGTGGACAATGGGAAAAAACAAAATTGGGTTATAGAATACTTCATTTGCAACAAAATTATTAAAAGAATTATTACCAACCTACTTTCATTGCTGTGTATCAATTTATAAAAAAAAATAATTGTAAAATTATTATAACTGACCTCTGTTGAGTAAAATCTAAAATATCTTCATGTTTATTCACGACTTTTGACTTTCTGGACGCAATAAAAAGAACAAGTAAATTAGCAATCGTTTACCGTTGGAAAGCTTTGGAAACGCTGGATTTTTGGAGAAATTTAAACACCTATAGTGTAGTAGTTTATTTGAAAAACACAAAAAAAGAATTTAAACGAAGATTTCAAAACATTCACTTTTTTCATGTTTGTGGGTTTTTAAATCCATATTCTCAGATACAAAAAAATGATGTTGGTTCTGTCCAAAGGGAAATTCAATGTAGTTTTTGAAAATGAGGTCACTTTACTTTCTAAGTTAAAAATAAAGTAAAAAATAAAATTTTTAACCGAAAAGTTGCACTTTTTCTAAAAAACTTAAAACATTGTATCTTGGAAACGAAGCAAAGTTTGTTGCAAATGGAGTGTTGCACCATTCGGATTTTTGCCACATTGTTTACGATTAACCCTGTATATAAGAAAAAAATTTAAGAATAATGTATGATTAGATTAGTGGTTGCAATAATTACCACAAACAGGTTAGGTTATTATATATAATAATACAGTACCTACTAAAATCGGACAATATAACAATAATGTATGATTAGATTAGTGGTTGTAAGAATCATCACAAATAGGTTAAGTTAGGTTATTATATATAATAATACTAAAATCGGACAATATAAAAATAATATATGATTAGATTAGTTTTTATAAGAATCATCACAAACAGGTTAAGTTAGATTATAGTATAATATATAATAGTACTAAAATCTAATAATATAATAATGTAGGCCTATATTCCCAGCTTCTTGTCTCCTATCTTTTGTCTTATGAATCACTAGAGCACTTTGGTGAATATACAATGAAAAAAAAATCCCCAAAACCACAATAAAACACTAACAACACAAAGACTGTATAGTTATGTTTATTCTACCTTATGTACATTTTAATAGCATTCCTATCATCTTCAGAGGTACAATAAAGACCAAAAATAAATTGCTATTGAAATGTACAAAGGTAGAATAAACATAATACACAGTCTTTGTGTTGTTAGTGTTTTATTGTGGTTTAGGGGAATTTTCTTTCATTGCTATCTTATGACTTTCTCCCACTGTTGGCACTCGTTCTGCCAAACACAAAATAACTTTGATTATTCTCATCAAATTTTGGTTTGGCTGGCCCACGCTCCTACACTCAGATTGTCAAGCCCTGAGGGCTAAAGTGGTTAAAGGGCATGAGTATACCAACTTTTCTCTCGGGTGGGATACGTTTTTCTTTCTCAGGTATAAGTAGTATTACAGATTTTTTTTGAAAACACGGTGAATAATATTAAATTTTTGTTAGCGTATCGTTATATGTATAGATGAATAAGAAAGTTAATCACAGTTTATTTAAGCCAATACTGTTTTAACATAGATCACATGTCGACAGATATAGAACACATGTAGAACAGAATTGTTACAAAGAGGATTGGTTCCAGCCTCCATTTAAACTGCAGTCAAGGTTGGAACACGCTTCTCCATTCAACACTTTAGGCATTATTTGTACAAGATTCTAGAAAATCTGTGTATTTTCTGGGGGTTTAAACATTGAACGAACGATGAAGAAGGATGTGCATGTAGATTTGTGAACGAAATTTATAAAAAGAGATGTCAAATTGAAATTGAATATCTTAAAAAACATCCAAGTGTACAGCTTGTTTGGCACTGGAAGTTGGGAATTTATAGGAGACATCAAAGTAAATTTTTAAAAGTCTATGTAGTCTACATAATATATGTCTTAAAACGGTCCGGTCCAAAACAAAATAATTCCAAAGCCGACTGTGTAATCGATGTTAATTTTCCACTACGCTTTACACATTTAATTTACAGTTTTTAACAAAATCGTATAAGTACAAATAATAATCTTTTAAGTAAAATTATGTTAGGCACATAATTTTCACTAACCGTTAAAAACTAGAGATTATTTAAAGTTGTTGATGCAAAATATTTCGGTTTAAAAAAAACGTTTACAAGAAACTAAATTTCTTTGCTTTTTTAATATTGAACATGATATAGAATCATGTTGTTAATGATGTTCTACACTAACGTAATAATTGCTTTGAACATAGGCAATTTTGTTTTTAACAGCTTAACCAAACCCAATAGTTTTGATTTAAAACACAATCTAACCTACCCTATTGCTTTAACATAGGCTAATCTATCCAATTTTGTTTTAAACAGCTCAACCAAACCCAATAATTTTGATTTAAAACACAATATAACCTACCCTAACGTAACCATTTCTTTAAACATAGGCTAATCTATCCAATTTTGTTTTAAACAGCTTAACATAACCCAATAATTTTGTTTTAAAACACAATCTAACCTACCCTAACGTAAAAATTTCTTTAAACATAGGCTAATCTATCCAATTTTGTTTTAAACGGATTAACACCTAACCTGTAACTTTGTTTTAAAACACAATCTAACCTACCCTAACGTAACAATTGCTTTAAACATAGGTTAATCTATCCAATTTTGTTTTAAACAGATTAACACCTAACCTGTAACTTTGTTTTAAAACACAATCTAACCTACACTAACGTAACAATTGTTTTAAACATAGGCTAACCTATCCAATTTTGTTTTAAACAGATTAACACCTAACCTGTAACTTTGTTTTAAAACACAATCTAACGCCATAGTAACTTTCATAAACTTTAAAACAACGCCATTTTGTTTAGGGTCAACCTTTTGAAGTCGGATTTGCGGCATTGTATTCTACTAAATTAGACCTTTAATTTGATGTACAACTCGACCCACGCTCTCATTTAAGATTTTATTTCGACTCCTTGTGGGCCGTCCCCCCCCCCCCCCGAAGTGGTAGCGGCTCATTGAAATTGTGATAAAATAGTGTTTTATGCCCAGTAACAGTGTACCAAGTTATATAGTTCCATCTGTAACGGTTAAAAAAATATTAACCCGTTCCGGGACTTGTCACCATCCCTGTATATATTATCAGAGACGTCATCCATTAATTTTCATTTTTTTTTTTATTATTTAAAAAAAAAATTTTTTTTTAATGATAAGTACATTACATTTCCGGTGACAATTTGTTTGCTTATTTTGTTTTTGTTTTGGGGATGCCAAGGTACAAAAGGTTGTGTAATATTTTTTCACAGTTTATTTAAAGGTCTATTATCTTCATTATAATCTAGTGCATATAAATAGTCGTTATTACCATCCCATCAGGCCCCTTTCTTAAAAATCAGAAACAATTCTGAAAGAATGTAAAAAAACGAAAACCATTCTATCAACATCAAAATTATTAATTTAAAAATAGGCCTCAACAGAGCGAAGAATCTGCCTAAGATTTTGCTACATTTTGTTCTGATATCATAACACAGAAGAATAAGTCATGAAGTTTCCAGCTGAAATTAAAAAGTAACCAAAGCTTTTCATTCACGCAGACACAATAAAAACGAAATTCGGTGGGGGGGGGGTGGATAAAAACTACGACGGTTTGTTTTTACTTCGGTATTTTCCAAATTACACACGGTCTGTAATTATTTTACTTACGGTTTGGCGCGTTTATTTGGATTATATTCTTCTCTTTTCGCCAAAATGTGATCAATGTTTCTTTTTCATTTTAGAGATATTATAATTTTAACGACGCCCTAACCTAACCTAACCTTTCCCCTTTATACAAGATAACTGGAAGATGGAGAGCAATACGTTTTGATTGTGTTTTTAAAGACTATATTTTATCAAAATTTAATCACATCATTAGAGCCGATTTTGAGATATAAATTTGTAGTTTTGGTGTTACGACAGCTACCCCCAATTTTAAATTATGGGGAAAAAGAACAAAAATCGTTTTAAAATGCGGTGTTTAAGTACCAAATACAAACTAGTCGTTTGGCTGTATATGATTGACAGACAAATATATCATTTCAATTTTGGGTCTTTAGTTTCTGAAAACAAAATAAATATTGATGAAATTCATTGAGCCTCTTCAGATAAAATCGCAATTCGAGTTTTATTTTCTTATACCGAAAAAAATTGGGTTATTGAAGAAATATTGGGTCTGTTCAAGAAGAGGACCTCCACTCAAACAGTCACATCCAGAACGTTTTCTAACCTAACCTAACCAAATTTATACTTAATATACATTACTTTATGTTCCGGAGCCCAATATAAATTGATGTCCTTCCAGATGGTCTCAGATCTTCATCCTTGTTCCTACGCCGCGACATGAATTCACATAACAAGGAATCCAACGAATCTCTACTGGTTCCACAGTTTTCTGTTCCTGATAAAATACTGTCCTTAAGTGTATTAAGTGTGCCAAGAACGTTTCAGCTGTTCTGTCAGGTCAGGTTCTGTCCGTTCTATTTATGTCAATAGAAAATTGTTTACGAGTGGCGGTCCTATTCTTGAACAGACCCCAAATATTTTAAAAGTTTGAAGATATAGATCAAACTTAACGCCCACATATCAAATTTAACCAAAATCGGCCTGGGTGAACTTTAATGCGGTAGATACAGACCCATGACATAACTTTCTCAATGCGTTTTCTTTAGTGTCCTTGGAGGCTTCATTTTAAAAACTTTTATCAAAATCGTTAGTCGAGAAAATTTAATTTTGTGTTTTTAATAAATGAAACTTACTGCCTCATGGTTAACATATCAATATTGGTTTTCGCCATTCCGACTACTGATTAATAATTAGAAATATTAATAAGACTTACCGTCACAATTGTCTATATTTGTCTGTAGTTATATCACTACGGCCGTTTCGGCTATTCAGCCATTCTCAAGTGTTATGCGGTGTTGTATGTTATTCGGTATGTATTTCAAGTGTTAACCGCATAACACTTGAAAATGGCTGAATAGCCGAAACGGCCGTAGTGATATAACTACAGACAAATATAGACTATTGTGACGGTAAGTCTTATTAATATATCTAACATATCAAATTCAATCAAAATGGTCGTTTGATTACAATTAGTAATAATAATAAATTGATCAGTAAGTGTTCCACAGTTTCCTGCGTCCGGTATTTAGAGTATCTAATTTCCCACTCACACATTAACAATAAGCCATATAAACCGTTACTTTTGCGAGATGTAAGCAAAAATCACAAATAAACTAAGCGCTATAAAGTATAATTTTTGCGACGTAAAACATTCTGACCCATTTGTCTCACGGATTAACAATTAGCCATATAAACAGTTAACATGCGAAATGTAAGCAATAAATCACAAATAAAGTAAGCACTATAAAGTATTTACAGTTAAGTCGTTAACTTTTGCGAGATAAACAATTCTGACCCAATTGTCACACATTAACAATAAGCCATATAAACGGTTTAGTTTAGAGAATCTAAACATTCAATCACAACACAACGTAAATCCCTACAAATAAAGTAAGTACTATAAAAGGTAATCTAAAAATAATTTAAAACAACTGTTATAAATTCTAAAACAAAACAATAAAATAAAAAGTATTTGACTACTTTAACTGTCATGTAATTTAAATCATAAATTTATTACATAAAAGTGTTTCCAAGAAAATGAATAATTTTCGGTAAATCTTCAGGTAATACTGTATATAATTTGATACATCAATCATTAAAATTGATTCTATAGTCAAGAAAAACGCGACTGGCGCAGAAATTCCTAGGGAATTAAATATATGATAAAAGAGAACAAAAAATACTAAACTTTAGGTGAGGGGACCTAAAAAAAGATTTTAAACAAATTAAAAACACCTCTCGATTTCTTAACTTAACGCATAAATTTATCTATACTATCAAATTATGTAGGCAAAAAAAAGAAAAAGTCGGTGTCCAATTTGTTCAGTGTAAAGGAAATACAATTTCTATCAAAATGTGGAGGGGAGGGGGTTACTTATTTTTATAACATCCGAATATTCCCCACTGTATTTCTGTGGAAGGACTCCCCTACCCAGTTTAAAGTTTTATAATTACGTACCATTATTTTGAAACCATACTTTTAAAATTTCACCAACAGCTTTTCAACTATTATATTTATGGTAAAAAAATATTTATACATACAACATTTTTAAACGAACAAGTAATAAAGTGCTTTGGAGTTCAGTGCCCACAACATCACATGAAAAAAAAATTACTTAAAATATCATTTTTTTTCTCATTTAGAGCTTCTAATTACAAGTGGAGTTAAAAAAGGTGTTTTAAATTTTTTTTTAATAATAGTTTAAACCCGCTTTCACAGATAACAGCATTAATACGAATTAAAAATTTAATATATTGTACAAAACTTTTGTTAATCTGGATTTTGCCTACAGTTGTTAATAATAACATACACTTTTGTTTTTACATTTATAATTAAATTATTATAACGCAATCATTTGAGAAATGTTTTCTAATATATTTTACCAAAGATAAAAAATTGTAAATAAATAATAGATTTATTTACCCTATAACCACATGATGTAGCGGAGATGATCGGAAAAGACAGCAAGGACACACACAAAACTATAAACAGAACCATTCCAGCTGATAGCGCCGACCCAACTGTTCCACTGGACTTGTCGGAGTGTTATACTGAACTGCGTAAGAGGTCTGCGCATAGGTCATCGGTTATCTGCTTTGTTTACACTTGTATTTGTATAGAAAAAAGAGGGATACGATTTGTTATCGTTAATCATGTTGTGTACTTCTACGAGAAAATATACTTAGCAATCAATATATCTATTTTTACAATACTTTGGACAGAAGTTGATTATTTAAAAAAAAAAAATTAACAAAAAATTGTCTAATTAATCAACATTTGGTTTATAGGGCTAACTGGAGCAAAATAATATGCACAAACCTTTCCTCGCACCCTTAGGACCTACGAAAAACCAATTACAAGCAGTTCAAAATTTAAAAATAAAATAAAAGCAAAACTAAAATTTCCATTTTATCACAATTGCCTAAAACTATTTGATAATTTCTTTCTGATTTATAGGCTCCAATGATTTAAGTATTGGTTGCCATCATCCGAAAAATTGTTGTTAAAAGTGATCAGTTAAAAAGGAAAATAAGAACTTTGAATATCGCAAACTAGTGAATATTTTTGAAATTTAAGATTTTTACTCTAAATACAATATGCAACCGATAAATTATAGATAGAGGCAAAGTTGCTAAGCGAGTTCTATAATCCTTTATGTAGAGGCAAAGTTGCTAAGCGAGTTCTAAAATCCCTTATGTAGAGGCAAAGTTGCTAAGCAAGTTCTAAAATCCCTTATGTAGAGGCAAAGTTGCTAAGCAAGTTCTAAAATCCCTTATGTAGAGGCAAAGTTGCTAAGCAAGTTCTAAAATCCCTTATGTAGAGGCAAAGTTGCTATGCGAGTTCTATAATCCTTCATGTAGAGGCAAAGTTGCTAAGCGAGTTCTATAATCCTTTATGTAGAGGCAAAGTTGCTAAGCAAGTTCTAAAATCCCTTATGTAGAGGCAAAGTTGCTAAGCAAGTTCTATAATCCCTTATGTAAAGGCAAAGTTGCTAAGTAAGTTCTATAATCCTTTATGTAGAGGCAAAGTTGCTAAGCAAGTTCTAAAATCCCTTATGTAGAGGCAAAGTTGCTAAGTAAGTTCTAAAATCCTTTATGTAGAGGCAAAGTTGCTAAGCAAGTTCTAAAATCCCTTATGTAGAGGCAAAGTTGCTAAGTAAGTTCTATAATCCTTTATGTAGAGGCAAAGTTGCTAAGCAAGTTCTATAATCCCTTATGTAGAGGCAAAGTTGCTAAGCAAGTTCTATAATCCTTTATGTAGAGGCAAAGTTGCTAAGCAAGTTCTAAAATCCCTTATGTAGAGGCAAAGTTGCTAAGCAAGTTCTAAAATCCCTTATGTAGAGGCAAAGTTGCTAAGCAAGTTCTAAAATCCCTTATGTAGAGGCAAAGTTGCTAAGCAAGTTCTAAAATCCTTTATGTAGAAGGAAACGTCGTTAAGCAAAGTTCAAAATATCGATTACGTCAATCGATATTAGTACGACTAAATAGTGGTCAACCTTATTGGTTTTAGGTTTATTGTAAAGTTAAAATCGATATTTTTCATTTGAAGCATACAATATAAATGGGCCGATGAAGTAACTGGCGAGCTGGCACAGCCTACAAATTTTCTATTAATTTACAGCTGATGTTACTTGGTTAATAACCTCCCAATATTGTATATGCGTTTTTATTGTTTGTAATGTTGGCGTTTATATTTATTTTATAGTTAAAGAGTGTGCTGCTTTTTAAAGTTTTAGTGCTATAAACTAATAAATTATGAGCAAATTTCTCAAGTTTTCACGGAATAAGTGATCTTTCTGCACCCAGGTATATAAATGTAAGCAATTTTATATATTTTTTAATTACTCTGTGAATGTTTGTTTAAAAATTGTGTATTTAAATATATTATGTATAAAAAAATTATGATATAACAACGTAATTTGTTGGCGGTTTTTAAAATTTGTTTGATGTAGGGCTACAACGTATATTTCCCAAATAAGCTTTATAAAGTACTAGCAGAGTACCCGTCCTTCTAACGGGGTTAACGTATATATAATTGAGTGTTTAGGGAGTTTTCAAGGCCAGTGTGGCGGTGCCCTGATGGAATTTCTAAATAAAAATAGTCCTACGTGTTAACCAGAGACCCTAAGAATGTCCATGTACAATTTCAGCTCAATGAGTCCAGTAGTTTTTATATGATTGAGTAACACACACACACTCCCAGACAGACACCATTAGATTTTTATATAATAGTATAGATATACAGTATTTTCTAATTATTTACAAAATTTGGCACGATTTGGCTTTTTTTTGGTAAGCCCACTTATTAAATAAAAATTGAAAAGTTTCCTTTTTTTTTAGACATTTAGATTCTAGAATTCATTATTTTCATAAATAGGAATAGCGAGATGAATGTGAGACTGCGGTATTTTATTATTTAAAAAAAATTATATTGAATTTACGAATAATAATGTCGGACAGTTATTAAAAGTTTTTATGATTTTTTTTTTTAAATTACTGAAGAGCGCTTGGAATGTAGTAGGCCTACGCAAGAAGTATATATCAACCTTGTGTAGGAAGTTAAATGTTGATGATTGTCCATACAAATTATTATCAATCTCATAATAAAACCACTTTTCCAAACTTCTTAGCAATGTAGAAATAAAACTTGTTTCACAGTTTATGGAAATAATATATCATTTGGCTTTACGATTAGAAAATAATTTCTAGTTGTTTAAAGGCGGGAAAATCTCTCTGTCACCATTGTCTTACAAAATAAAAGAATATGAAATAAAGACCCTTATCTCTCGAATAACTTCAGGGTCGGAAAAGAGCAAGAGTTGGTCAAGAGAGACTTTATAGGAAAAATTAAAAAGAGAATTCAATCCAAGACTACATGTTAAATGTTGAGCCTGACTTATGAGAAAAATTATACAGTATAACAAACACACAGAACACAATTCTCATTAAAAAAAATACGCCTAAGTATCAGACGCGTTTCAACGACAAGGTCGTCTTCTTCAGTGATACACCAATCAAACTATAACTGAGTTATCGTTTGATTGGTGTAGCTGGTGTATCACTGAAGAGGACGACCTTGTCGTTGAAACGCGTCTGATACTTAGGCGTATTTTTTTTAATGAGAATTGTGTTCTGTGTGTTTGTTATACAAGACTACATGAAAAAAGCTGTAGTACATGAAAACTTTCTGAGGGAACCTAGCTGGATCTGCACTTGACCAACTCTTGTTCTTATTTGATCCTGACGATATTACAGTATTTGAGGGCTAGGAGTCTTTATTTTATAATTCATCTTTTTTTTAAGAGAATGATGACCGAGAGGTCATTCGCTTTTAAAACAATAAGGAAAAACTGAATACTACAACTAACTGTCAAGTAGCCTATATTGGTTAAGCGGGTTGCATGCAACGTTATGAAGGCGCACAATACATTGCGCAGGGTTGTTGTGTATTTAGAATCAATTTATATTAATCATATAATTACGCCAGAGTATCTCCGCAACTTACAACACGGTTAATAATCAACGAGTCAGGAATCACACACAGTTAAGGTACAGTGAAATATCCTTCTATAGTAATTACAAAGCAATTATTTACCCTCTAAAAGTTTAAGATTTTCTTTAAATTTGGACATGTGTGATGGTTAAAAATCGAATGGTAAATTTTAATATGGTGTAAATTTAAATACTTTATATAGGAATAATGTCTCATCTAGTCTTGGGTTAGATCCCTCTCTTTAATCTTTCCTTTCAGGTGATCAATTCTTGTTCTCTTCCGACACTGGCGCTATTAGAAAATTCGGGGCTCTTTATTTTGCTTCTTTTTTAGTAAGTCAATGATTTTTCACTTCTAAATAACAAGGGGAAAAAAATCATAAATAAATCAACGATATTCCATACATAGCTTTAAAATCGCCAACATTTTTTCCGTTAATATCTTTTTTTTTTAATACAAAACTAGTAATTTAGACAGTTATTGCTAAATTGAAGTATTTTAACACTATTCTTCCCTGAGTTCGGAAGTGGAAATCCCGAGGGAACTAGCTGGATATACACGTTTTTCATGGCATCTCGGGTTATACTATGCGCCACGAATCAAGTTCGTTGGGTAATAGCAAAGAAGGAATTAGAATAAGAAAGTTTTTTTTTTTTTTTTTTTTTTTTAATTTCGCAGGATAGGTGGAAAATCAAAAGACAAAGGGAGAAATCCGCTCTTCCCAATAGTGTGAGATTCTTACTCACTAAAAACCACCTTCCTTCCTGTTAGTACCCCTATCGCGTGGGACAAGGAAACAGGAAAGGTTTTCCATGTACCAAGCTGAGAAGCTCTTTCCATGGGCGTATCGAGATTGTAAATGTGGAAGAAAGCAGAACTTTATGTATCCGCGCGAAGGGCGAGGTAAAGACCTGACTTGACAGAGTCCAGTCAGGTAAAACCTCGCGACAGATCATGCAGGAGCCCAGGTTTGGTAGATGTGGCGTGCAAGGTGAAGGATGGGAGTTACCTTACAAATACCTTGTTAGTGAATTTATTGGAGGAGATACATACAAGCTACATCTTCTTCTGCTGCCTACTCGATTACTGAAATAAGCGTGCAAGATTAGACTGCATGCAACTGCATCCTGGTGGCGACAGCTTGGCTCATGCCGCTGCGGTGCACCCTTTGATCTGAAACAGAGCTAGAAAGCAAAGAGGTGAAATTTAGGTATGAAGTAGGCTATGCATGGCTTTATAGGCCCAAACGAGAGATCAAGGTCGGTCGTGCGAATAAGGACAGCGGCCGTCTGTGTCACAGTTATAGACTCTAGCGTGATACCCTCGATCGCCAAAATATCCTTAGTTTGGTTACTGGACAACAGAAAGCGCTAGTAGCATCGCTGCCATGCTGACGGGGGTGGGGTGGGCTTGACATGGCTGGCTGTGGAGATACAGCGCCGGGGTGGCACGGTGGCAGTAACCGAAACTACTTGAAAACAAGAACTGCTACAAAACAACTAGTGGCGCTCCTAGGGGCCGATCGCCCTCGTATCACGCTGTTTAACATGGGCTGTGATTTTCTTATTCAAATTCCTTCTTCTATTGTAATAGCCAATATGGAGGAAGAATAACGTGCGAGATCAACCCCGAACCAAGCTATTCGAGAGATAAGAGTCTTCATTTTGTTTTCTTCCATTTTATAAGGCGATGATGATCGAGTGGTTTTCGACTTTAAACAATAAACCAAATGGATGCCGGCTAAACCCTAAGTGTTCACTCGCTTTGTTCGGATTATTGTCTAGACCCTGACGCATCTAAAGGAGCCTCCACGACATACACTCGTGTCGGCGCCTCTTTTCTGGCCGAACTTTATGAATTACACATTTTCTTGGGATATCAAAATTCAATTTGTCATCGTAGAGTGGTAGTGTTGGTACCATTACATGTAGAATTGATATATTCAAATTATTAATTATTGTATGGTGTCATATCTTGAATAACACACTAAATATGAATATAACATTGTTTAAAATGACCGCCATTTTGAAATTTAAAATTGGTTTTTTCTAAATTCCATAGAGTGCTTATGTCTATGTCCTTTATCAAATTTCATGATCCTATCTTAATTTTTGTGGTCGCTGTCGTGCTTACGTAGAGACAACAACCCGGACGACATGTTGAAAATGACTTTGTCTACAGTTGTTGACAAAGTGGCATTTTGTTCATTTAAATTAGTTTGCAAAACAGCTGATTTCTCAACAGTTTCACTTTGCCCACTACTTTGCTCACTCCGAATGGCAACCGAACAAAACGAAATTTAGGTTAAGTTTATTTGAATTGATTTATAATATACAGGAAATGTCCCGTATGTATGTTAGATTAATTCTTACATGTAAAATAACATAAATAAACAACAAAACAACGTTTTAAAGTTGAAAAAGGAAGTAATTATTCATAAAGATGATTGACAGTGTATATACACGGAGAGTATTTTTCGTTTGCCGAGTTTTGAAGTTGGTAATCCCGTTTACTCAACAATACACCTAAGTTATTAATTTGTAATATTCATAAATAACCTCAGTTTTGAAGTGAGGTTGAACACTACTAAAACTGTATTAAATCAATGTTTTATTAAATTGTGTTACTGCTGAAGTATGTTTTTTATTTGTCACAAAATAACAACTGTAGACAAAGTATAATGTGCAATTCGTGAGCAAAGTGTCTTTTTTAAACTCGATAAAAATGACGCACTCGGCAAGCCTCGTGCGTCAACATTTTTCTCTCGTTTAAAAAAGTGCCACTTTGCTCACTAGTTGCACAAATAACTATTTCGATTTTCTGAGACCATGAAAAGAGAAGATCAGTAAGTAAAAGATAATTTGTCTCTTTTATATTTTTTGTAAAGTTAACGGTCTCCGAGGTATTGGACGTTAAACGGCGCCATTTTAGAAATAATTGAAATAAAGTTTAGGTTTTAGATACACTTAAACATTAAAATAATGCATATACCAAATCTGAACTCAATATCTTATCGATTTTTTAAAGTTATAATGTATTTTTGCAACAACAAAAATAGACGGGAAATTAAGTTATGTTTATATGAATTTTGTCTTTATTTTCACCAGAAAGTTCGTTCATGAATCACCCTGCATAATTTAAAAAAAATTAAATACGTTAGCAGACCCTACGTTATCTTGCCACAGACCCTAGTTTTAAAAACAACACTCTAGAAAGGACCTACGCTTCGATACAACTTCACGGTCTGGCGGACAGAAAATCGGTAAACTGGTGTGTCGAATGTAATAGACACTGAAACTTTGAAGATTGACTACTACGCATGCGCCATAGATAAAAACGTCCATTCATTAAAAATAACGATTGTTGCAATGGCTTTGTAGAAGTTGTCCTATAGCCTATAGCCTATGTTTATAAACTAAGAATTTGGTTTTTTGTTGTACAGTCTAGCGATAAATAAAATAGAGTTTATCTTGAATACATTCTTTAGTTAAACATTTCAAATAATGTAATTCATTTCTACGGCTCAAAATAATTTGACAAAAAATAAATAATCTCAATCAATACTGGCATTGAAGAGAGGCCAATAACCTTATTAGAGAAAACGATTCTGTGGTAGTTGCATAGAATAAGCAAACTAAAAACTCAGCCAATTAGCCTAATGTAATCATGGTTTTATATGTATATTTACCATCCTTTAGTATTTACTATAATTTTAGTTATGAAAACAACACACCATAATTAATCAAATGTTGCATTAACTTATTACGCGGAATCACAAACGTTTCATTTTATCCTAACCTAAAAAGTTCTTCATGTTGTCATAACCACAAAAATTATATTTAAACTATATTGTGATGTCCATTCGATTTCAAAATTCTTTCATTTTATCATGAATAAATGGAAATTAATGAAAAAGCAATCCATATTGTATTCAGGCTGTTGAACTCCTTGTTTTGAGTTTTTTCTTTTTTCTTTAAAGATGGAAAACTTAGGGGAAATCGGGTACTCCCAATAGTGTGATAGGCGAGAAGTTTTAAACTCTCTCTCTCTCTCTCTCTCTCTCTCTCTCTCTCTCTCTCTCTCTCTCTCTCTCTCTCTCTCTCTCTCTCTCTCTCACACAAACATATAGCGCGCGCGCTTATATATATAAATAGTATGAGATTCTTACTCACTAAAAACCATATACTTTCCTGTTAGTAAGCCTATAGCGTAGGACAAGGTTTCAGGAAATGGATCCTTTGTATCTAGCTGAGGAGCTCTATCCATGTTCTGTCGTTAAGATTGACGAAGAGTACGTTATACATCCACGAGGGATTAGAGGCCAGGTCACAAAAGAGTCCGGTCAGCAATGACCTCGCAACAGATCATGGATGGACCCAGATTTTGGTGTGTACTGCCAGGTACATTTGCAACAGAAAAGTTGAATGAAGGTGGATGCTACATTTTCCTCTGCTACCTAAATATAGGCTACTGAGAGACTTGCCACAGGCAACTTCATCTCAAAAATAGAATGTTGGTCTTACATCTGGGTCAGCGGTCTACAATTTCGTTCTCCCAAAGAATAGATAAATGTTGATGTAGTGTGTGGTATGAGGGAAAATCATGTAGCTGTTAGAACTAACACTGGGGGAACATTGTACCTCACGATGTTGGCCCCTAAAACCGGATAGCTTTCCGGCTTGCTGGTTTGCTTCCAGCTTCGCCGGATGGGTTACCCAATCCCACGTAGGTGGGTAACGGGCGTTCCCCTCCTATGATGTGAAGTAAAGTATTGCGTGAGCACCCTGACGATTAATCATCACACGTAGCTCGGGGAACCTTATCGACATGAGTGTCATGGGAACATACTCGGCCTGTCCAGAGGTTTCAGCTTCTATGAGCATGCGCTGAGGAAGGTTTCGTGGTGGTAGCGTGTGCTAGTGGTGGATAATGGTCCCTGTACCTATTTAGTGAGTAGGAGTCTGGTGTTGTGCCGAAAGACTCTACGAGCGTAGGCTCTCCTAGTTGTTTGGAGCTACTTTAAGTTATTTTACTTTCAACTCAACAAATAACGTTAGAAAGTTGTTGTTTAATGAATGGCACACGTTTAAATCTTTATGCAAGATCTTCTCAAAATCTTTAGTTATTCTCTAAACCTTAAATTTTTGTTACAACCTATTTGAGGTGCTTCAATTCTTCTTGGTATGAATTGCAGTTTCTGTATGAGATAACTGTGCCACGCCCTGTTGAAGACCTTTTAAATCTCCAAGAAGACTGACTCCGTTGTAGTTGTCGTTGAACCCTTGGGTTGCGCATTCAACAACTCTAACCATAAGTAATATTGTGGAGTGTTTTGACATAAATTCGAATTGCTTTGGCCTCAGCAAGTGAGTGTGAGCGTGTTCATTTATACGTTTGAACAAGATTTATTTGAAAATCTTGCTCATGGTATTCAATAAACTTATAGGTTTTTTAAGGGTCTGTGTTTGTTCTTCCTTGGGTTTGGAGAAAACTAAAATTTAAGCTTCTTTCTAGACTTTAGGAAAATCTTGTGTTTACATATGTTTGTAACAAAAAAAGAGCCTGCTCCGTTAGGTTTTCAAGATGTTGTTTTCCAGGAGCTTTCTGGTCCTGGTCAGTATGATCCTCCATTTGATTTCAGTGAGGGTAATCTTTGTTGAAGCAGCGAGTAGGTGAGCTGTTGTTTCTACTGAATCGTGGATTTGAAAACTGGAAGTTTTGGCTGAAATACAGAATGTCGGCAAGCAGATTAACCTCGACAACCGGGCCTCCCACAACCTGTCCATCGGGACTCATGAACCAAAATGTAACAATTTCTTTGCTCTATTTTGATAAACTTTAATCAGTAGAATTATTAATTAAAATTTTAAGGTACAGAGTATGCCATTAAGTCTAAATTACATTTTGATCTTGTCTTTTAAATTTCATGAATGTGAATTTAATATTAGACAACGTTTTAAAATGTAAATTATTTCCTTATTACAAAGTTTACATAATAAGGAAATCTCTTCATTTGAATACTGTAAACAATGTTATCAAACATTTCCGGGAACCTTTATCTGAAATCAAACATTTAATTAACATTTTACATTTAAAAGAGAAATCCAAAACACGTTGTACACATTTTTAGCATACTAATTTAACTTAAAATTTTAATTAATAATTTCCCTGACTAAAGTTTATTAAAATCCATGAAACAATTGCTACACACATTTTGGGTCTTTATTGTTTCTCTAGAGTAAACAACCGATATTGGCATTTTTAGTTAAATAACTGGCCTCCATTTTGTATTGGAACAACTTTTTTTTTCAGTCATCAACGCTTTAACAAATCACAAATCATAAAATATTCCTTAACATGAAACCAACAAATCAATTTAAAAAACCAATAATATAAAATAAGTGTAAATTCCATGCAGGTGTGCGGTGATTCAACCTTTTTTCATTTTTCATATTATGCATTTACAAATTGAGAAGATAACAAAAAAGACCCTTAGCTTTCGAATACTTTAATAACGATAGGGTCGGGAAAGAACAAGAGTTGGTCAAGAGAGACATGATAGGAAAGATGAGATGGATCTATTCCTCCCCCCCCCCCGTTGCTTAAAGGTGAAAAATCTCTCAGTTATCATCACCTTAACAAAAAAACATAAAAAAATACCCCTAGCTCTCGAATACTCTAATAGCGTCAGAGTCAAAAAAGAACAAGAGTTGTTGAAGAGAGATCTGATAGGAAAGATGAGATAGAGGTATTTAATACAAGATTACAAAGGTGTACATCCATCTAGGTTACATCGGGATTGCCACAGTGTCCTCCAGATTGCGAACATGTCTATTTATTTTGTTGGGTGTGGGGGTGTGGTACCTGTGGAGGAGTCCAGATTGCGAATATATTCCGGTATGTTCCTGATAAGCAAGGTAATCTCCGGCGCTTGAGTAGTCAGTCACACGGCACAATTATTGTTATCTTTCTGCTTGTATAATACAAAGCCGCTTTTATATTAACAGAATGATCTGAATTAGGTTAGGTTAGGTTAGGTTACACGTGACATTCCAAATATTTGTTCGCAGTCTGGACAGACTGTGGATGAGCGACGTATGGCATTTTTGGGGTGTTCGCACTCTGGACGATTATTGCCCTGTTCGCAATCGGGACACAACCATTGCCACACCCGCATATAGTAATATAAATGAGGCACTGATGGTGAAGAAAAACTAATCCAAGACTAGATGAAGAAAGGTGTAGATGGAGCTAGGATATCTTGGGATTCCACACCCATATTCACCATAAGTGAGTGAGCCTTTGAGTGCTTATAGGAAGAATGTATTCTACTAAAGAAATCCTTTCGATGGGGTTTTATATTTGAAAATGTTGAATTGTTCCCAAAATCACATTTATATGGGAGGGGTGAATTTACCTGACATGCCAAAATAGGGTATTTTTTAGACCAGACTACAGTTTCAGTTTTCAATATTTTATAATTTTTATGGTTATTTAACCGCCTTGGAACTTTTTACATTCTGTTGACTATATAGTGAACCAAAATGTCTACTGAAATACTCCAATGGGTAGAGTCAGTAGGCATTTCATGTCTCGGGTATTGGGGTTTCAAAAGGTAACCAGAATTTCTGTTATAAATTAGCAAGTGTCTGGTCTATAATTAGGCCTAAAAAGAAGACTTTAAAACTCAGCCCCTGTTAGGTATACACTTTGCAATACACCGGAGTAGCAGTCATCTGGCAAATCTCGACCCCCCCCCTCACATTAGAGTCAAACTTTTGTAACGAAAAACAGAGTAGGCTGTTTATGTGTCTGGATTGGGGTTGTCGGTTGCATGTTGACACCAATACTCCAGGCAAATAATTATAATTGAAAACAGAACAAACGTTTACCATCTTTTTCTGAGAAGCTTCTAAAACTAAATGTAATATCCAAAAGTTGGTTTCTTGCTCCTTGTAGGAAATGTTTTATTGTATTGGGAGAGTAAGGGTGCCAGGTTATTTGGGACGGTTTCCAGGTAGAAAGGGTTGAACAGGGTTAGGTTGGGTCATTATATACCCCACGATTTTATGCCGTTATGCATTTGGCAACGTTGCACATTCCAAACATAGTGAAAGCATGACTCATATCTAATATACAAGAGATACCCTGAAAACAGCTTGTCACTATAACCCGAAACAATACTATGAGTAAACTTATGTCTATGCCATCTATAGTATAAATATTGAATCTTTCAGATTTTAAATCATTGAGTTAATTGTTGGTTCGTGTCAAGTTGGTTAGGTTAGGTCAGATATAATAAACTGGACGATGTGTTGATCAAATATTAGAGGGACCTAAAACTATTGGAAATTATACAGATCAACTCCTTCTACCTGAAAACCGTCGGAAGTACCATCGTTTTATGTTTTCGTCGGAAATAACACGTAACCCCTTATACACACGGTGACCATATTTTTACCAGTCAAAATCGGGACAAACCTACTGTTGCACAATACCTATATATTTTTTTATACATATTTGTAAATTTGGAAAATAACGAACAAAAACACAATTTTACATTATTATTTATTATACTTTATTGCACAAGACTTTGAAATATTTATATAATGTACCTATACAACTCAGGTAAAGAATTATGAAAATTAGACTGTTTGAAAAAAAATATTTACATGTAATTAAGCAATTAAGGGTCTAACAAGAAGGCTGGCTTTTGTTCAAATCATATTTTTCTGTAGAAGCCAAAGCTTTCAACAAGGTCTTGTTCTTCCTTACTTTATCATACATTTCTACGCATGAAAGATTACAATTCATTTGAATGATTAAAAGTGCCTTTACGCATTCAATTGACATTTGACTCTTCTCTGACATCCAAAACTTGTTAATCAACGAAAAGGCCCGTTCTACTGGAGCATTAGTCCCTGGCAGAGAAAGCACAAATTCCAAGATAAACACTGCTGTGATGTCAAGTACGAGTGCTAGACTGAGACAGACTGACCCTGACGTGACGACTGACGAGACGACTGAGACGAGAGACGAGACCGTAGCAGACGATTGTGTGGAGGGAGGGGGTAGTAGTGGAGGGAGAGGGTAGTAGCGCCTAAACCCGGCTAGAGAACTATTGTGTGCGTGATCTATGCGCTGAACAAATGTGCAAAATATCTTATAACAAAAATTACTACTTTTTCCTCAGATCTTCAAAAATCGGGACAAATATATTATATTTCGGGACGCCGGGACAAAGCTCTATAAATCGGGGCTGTCCCGATTTTTTCGGGACGCATGGTCACCGTACTTATACAGTATGACTCAGCAATGACGAGCCTCGAAGCAATAGATGAAGGAACCTCCACTACGCTCGTGTCGGTGACTCGGCCTTGACGAGCCTCCAAGCAATAGATGAAGGAACCTCCACTACGCTCGTGTCGGTTACTCGGCATAGACGAGCCTCGAAGCAATAGATGAAGGAACCTCCACTACGCTCGTGCCGGTGACTCAGCCTTGACGAGCCTCGAAGCAATAGATGAAGGAACCTCTACCACGCTCGTGCCGGTGACTCAGCCTTGACGAGCCTCGAAGCAATAGATGAAGGAACCTCCACTACGCTCGTGCCGGTGACTCGGCCTTGACGAGCCTCGAAGCAATAGATGAAGGAACCTCTACCACGCTCGTGCCGGTGACTCAGCCTTGACGAGCCTCGAAGCAATAGATGAAGGAACCTCCACTACGCTCGTGCCGGTGACTCAGCCTTGACGAGCCTCGAAGCAATAGATGAAGGAACCTCTACTACGCTCGTGCCGGTGACTCAGCCTTGACGAGCCTCGAAGCAATAGATGAAGGAACCTCCACTACGCTCGTGCCGGTGACTCGCCCTTGACGAGCCTCGAAGCAATAGATGAAGGAACCTCCACTACGCTCGTGCCGGTGACTCGGCCTTGACGAGTTTCGAAGCAATAGATGAAGGAACCTCTACCACACTCGTGCCGGTGACTCAGCCTTGACGAGCCTCGAAGCAATAGATGAAGGAACCTCTACCACGCTCGTGCCGGTGACTCAGCCTTGACGAGCCTCGAAGCAATAGATGAAGGAACCTCCACTACGCTCGTGCCGGTGACTCGGCCTTGACGAGCCTCGAAGCAATAGATGAAGGAACCTCTACCACGCTCGTGCCGGTGACTCAGCCTTGACGAGCCTCGAAGCAATAGATGAAGGAACCTCCACTACGCTCGTGCCGGTGACTCAGCCTTGACGAGCCTCGAAGCAATAGATGAAGGAACCTCTACTACGCTCGTGCCGGTGACTCGGCCTTGACGAGCCTCGAAGCAATAGATGAAGGAACCTCTACCACGCTCGTGCCGGTGACTCGGCCTTGACGAGCCTCCAAGCAATAGATGAAGGAACCTCCACTACGCTCGTGTCGGTTACTCGGCATAGACGAGCCTCGAAGCAATAGATGAAGGAACCTCCACTACGCTCGTGCCGGTGACTCAGCCTTGACGAGCCTCGAAGCAATAGATGAAGGAACCTCTACCACGCTCGTGCCGGTGACTCAGCCTTGACGAGCCTCGAAGCAATAGATGAAGGAACCTCCACTACGCTCGTGCCGGTGACTCGGCCTTGACGAGCCTCGAAGCAATAGATGAAGGAACCTCTACCACGCTCGTGCCGGTGACTCAGCCTTGACGAGCCTCGAAGCAATAGATGAAGGAACCTCCACTACGCTCGTGCCGGTGACTCAGCCTTGACGAGCCTCGAAGCAATAGATGAAGGAACCTCTACTACGCTCGTGCCGGTGACTCAGCCTTGACGAGCCTCGAAGCAATAGATGAAGGAACCTCCACTACGCTCGTGCCGGTGACTCGCCCTTGACGAGCCTCGAAGCAATAGATGAAGGAACCTCCACTACGCTCGTGCCGGTGACTCGGCCTTGACGAGTTTCGAAGCAATAGATGAAGGAACCTCTACCACACTCGTGCCGGTGACTCAGCCTTGACGAGCCTCGAAGCAATAGATGAAGGAACCTCTACCACGCTCGTGCCGGTGACTCAGCCTTGACGAGCCTCGAAGCAATAGATGAAGGAACCTCCACTACGCTCGTGCCGGTGACTCGGCCTTGACGAGCCTCGAAGCAA
Organism: Aphrophora alni; assembly: GCA_963513935.1. NCBI lineage: Eukaryota > Metazoa > Arthropoda > Insecta > Hemiptera > Aphrophoridae > Aphrophora > Aphrophora alni. The sequence continues at coordinate 80,484,508 of OY740774.1, forward strand.
TAGATGAAGGAACCTCTACCACGCTCGTGCCGGTGACTCAGCCTTGACGAGCCTCGAAGCAATAGATGAAGGAACCTCCACTACGCTCGTGCCGGTGACTCAGCCTTGACGAGCCTCGAAGCAATAGATGAAGGAACCTCTACTACGCTCGTGCCGGTGACTCGGCCTTGACGAGCCTCGAAGCAATAGATGAAGGAACCTCTACCACGCTCGTGCCGGTGACTCGGCCTTGACGAGCCTCGAAGCAATAGATGAAGGAACCTCCACTACGCTCGTGCCGGTGACTCAGCCTTGACGAGCCTCGAAGCAATAGATGAAGGAACCTCTACTACGCTCGTGCCGGTGACTCAGCCTTGACGAGCCTCGAAGCAATAGATGAAGGAACCTCCACTACGCTCGTGCCGGTGACTCAGCCTTGACGAGCCTCGAAGCAATAGATGAAGGAACCTCCACTACGCTCGTGCCGGTGACTCAGCCTTGACGAGCCTCGAAGCAATAGATGAAGGAACCTCTACTACGCTCGTGCCGGTGACTCGGCCTTGACGAGCCTCGAAGCAATAGATGAAGGAACCTCTACCACGCTCGTGCCGGTGACTCAGCCTTGACGAGCCTCGAAGCAATAGATGAAGGAACCTCTACTACGCTCGTGCCGGTGACTCAGCCTTGACGAGCTTCGAAGAAATAGATGAAGGAACCTCTATTACGCTCGTGCCGGTGACTCGCCCTTGACGAGCCTCGAAGAAATAGATGAAGGAACCTCTACCACGCTCGTGCCGGTGACTCGGCCTTGATGAGCATCGAAGCAATAGATGAAGGAACCTCTACCATGCTCGTGTCGGTAACTCGATCTTGACGAGCCTCGAAGAAATAGATGAAGGAACCTCTACTACGCTCGTGCCGGTGACTCAGCCTTGACGAGCCTCGAAGAAATAGATGAAGGAACCTCTACCACGCTCGTGCCGGTGACTCGCCCTTGACGAGCCTCGAAGAAATAGATGAAGGAACCTCTACCACTCTCGTGCCGGTGACTCAGCCTTGACGAGCCTCGAAGCAATAGATGAAGGAACCTCTACCACGCTCGTGCCGGTGACTCAGCCTTGACGAGCCTCGAAGCAATAGATGAAGGAACCTCTACCACGCTCGTGCCGGTGACTCGCCCTTGACGAGCCTCGAAGAAATAGATGAAGGAACCTCTACCACGCTCGTGCCGGTGACTCAGCCTTGACGAGCCTCGAAGCAATAGATGAAGGAACCTCTACCACGCTCGTGCCGGTGACTCGCCCTTGACGAGCCTCGAAGCAATAGATGAAGGAACCTCCACTACGCTCGTGTCGGTGACTCGGCCTTGACGAGCATCGAAGCAATAGATGAAGAAACCTCCATTCGCTTCGTGTCAGTGACTCGGCCTAAAATGGAAACAACTATTTAAAATGGCCGCCATTTTTACATTTTCAAATGGATTTTTCTGAATTTCAATGAACTTCTGTCAAATTTAACGTACCTATCTTACTGTGTATGCTATCTTCCTTACCCGCAGACGACTACAACCACGGAAGGACATCGAAAATCACTTATTCTGTTTCTTTTTTATTACTTAAAGGCAAAAAAAAACATTTCTGTCATCAATGTCTTATAACAAGAAGGAAGGAAAGATCATAAAAACTCGACCGCTCAAATAGAGTTAGTGTCAGAAAAGAACAAGAGTTGGTCAAGAAAGACCTGATAAGAAATATAAAATAGAGGAATTTAATCCAAGACTACGAGAAAAAAGGTGTAAATCCAGCTGTGACCCTCGGGATTACAGAGCCCCACACTTACTTGAGTGACCCCTTGAGGGGTTTTTCAGTTTCTTGAGGCTGTGCGACATGAAGATCAGTCAAAAGATGGAGGTTGAAATTTTTTCAATTAACAAATTTATCTTATTCTTCGTGCTGAATATCCAGTATTAAATTAGATATTATTTATTTTGCCCAAGGATGTTGTACCTACGCTTTCGTGAATCATTTTGGTTCATGAGAATCTGAATTTGCGTGACAGTATAACAGAAGTTCAAACCACGCCCATCCTGCGGGTAAGCCCAATTTACATATAATTTGAGATGATGAATTCAAGCTAATAATATTCTTCTTTAAACGCAGTTATTATTTTATAACATTCAGTTCTTAGAAACTATTCAACCGATTTTTATGCTTGAAGTGTCTACAAAAAGGTCTGGAGGCTTTGATTTAACGAAATTCTTCGTTATTTTGAAAGATATTCACAAAAGGGCAGGACCCCCCCCCTTGAAGTTCAATTTGTTCCCTGCTTTAAATTGGTAAATGTTAAGTTTGTATATCACAGCTGAGTGTATCCCAGCTGATAAACATCATATATCTCAGCTGATAAACATCACATGTTATTGTTATTACTGAAATGTGAATTCCATTTCAGAAAGAAAGCAAAGGTAATTGGTTTAAAAAATATCCATTAGGTATGATATTTGACATTTAAAATTTATCCTAGTTTTCGTCAAATAAACTTACAAATTCGTAATCAGAATAACTTCTAGTTTTATTTGATAATACCTAAGAATTTTGTAAAATACCTACGGTTTTTCTCGCAAAGTATTAAATGAAGAGATTTGCTCTGAAAATTGTTTATATAATAATATATTATATTAAATATAAAAAAAAATGAAATGGAGAAAAGAGGATGTGTGTGTACTAAATATTTACTGAAGTATATTAACCCAACCTAACCTGAATGCCATAGAAAACCGGGTATTCCAAACTCTGATTGAAGTTTGATTTTATCATTTGCCTGGCAATTTTAGGCAATTTATATAACACTCGATTTAACACATCGCCCATAATATAAAACACTTCTACGAGGCCTAGAAAACGTCAAGAAAGAAGTGTTATACACAAAATTACGAGGTTCAGAAAACCTGTATAACTGTTTTAAATAAACTTATCTTAGTAAGACCCCTTGATCTACCAATACAATTTAACATTTCCTTCAAGGACCAAGAAAGCAACTTTTGATCATTGCATTTAGCGTATCCGCTTTTATTATTTATGATGGGGCTGGGTAAGTACAATGATGGGTCTCATCAACTTTTGAAAATAGGTGTGTGAGCAAGTTTTGCAATGTTTAGCACCGTTATAATTCATATAACAGTGCTTGTAATTTTAGAACAATAGCGTCTAATTACCACTTAACTAAAACAATTCTAAATGCTGGGCTACATAAAGATATTCAACTTATTTCATTGGTTTGTTTGACTGAAAGTCATTTGACACGTGTGAAGAAAGTATCGTACTTTAAGTCTTGCAAAAATCATTCGTCATTTGTCAGTTTATGAGTTTCGAGTAATGAAAATTCTGAATATATCATTTCCACAAACAGAGTTCATGAATGTAAACACGTAGGCAATGGAGGACAGTAATTTACATTGTAAAATATCTGTACTTAAGATCCAGCATACTGCTCCTCTCACGGATATGAATTCCATTGGAATAATGTTCAATGTGAACATAAATTATTTTCTCGGTAATTGTCAGGAACGTGAATTCTTACGGTATTTAAACAACAAGCAACATTCTAGGCCAAGGTTATTTATATTTTTTGAATCTATAAAACAAACCGTAACCTAATTAATATGCATTATGCAATTTGTAGATTATTATAAAGTTTTTGAAAATTATCTTTGCACTAAATTCAATTTCTTTTTTTTTTTGCGAAAATTGAGAAATTGGCTCTATGAACAGGAGGAGGTTGAACACTTGTTTTAATGTATGTAGTTAATAGTTATTGAATAGTATAGTGACCCTTATGTATTATTGTTCTTACGTATGTTTTAGAATATGTGTCAATTTTATTATGATTTGTATTTTTACTTTCTCTCTCTTGATATGTAAGAACTGGTGAATGTATATTGTTAAAATTTGTGTAGAATGCTCGCCGATATTTTTTTTGGGAAATGGTAAAGAACGCTCTTTGTAAATTATAATTTTTGTTTTAGGAGCTATTATATATCGTTAGGTTAATTTTGTCTTACGCTACTGCTGTCATATTTTATTTCGCAAAATGTACGAGTGGCTATCCCCAAAGCGGACAATGCCTTTAGGGGAGACGGGTATTTTTCTTTGTTTTTTTTTCTCTTCCAGAGTAATGGGGGGGGGGGGGGTTCTCTGAACTATATTATATTTTCTATTCAAGTAAATGTTTTTTTATACTTTTAGTTTAGATAAGCAAATGTTATAGTTATAAGCTATGTATATTTGTTTTATGTATAGGTGTGTAAGTATGATTGGGCGTAAGTGTATATATTTAAGAATATGGTAAAGGCGTACACTTTATGTCTATTGTAGATTTGTTAATTTTTTTGTTTGATTTTTTGTTTTTCTTTCTCTTTTTTCTCTCTCATTGATTACTATTGTATAAAATAACTGTAATAGATGTGTTAATATTTTGTATCTGTATTGATTCTGGAGGGAAATAAAAAAAGAAAATAAATAAATTGAAATTAATCTTTATACTCTAAGATGATGGCGTTAATTTTAATAACGTTCCCACTAGGTATACCAAGTTTTTTGGCGACTGTTAGGAACGTTTTTGTCTTTGAGACAATTAATATATAAAAATTCTAAGAATAAATGGTGTAAAAACATTGCTCAAATTTTCTCACATAACCAAAACTAATAGTTACCCAAAAAGTCATTTCTGGTAGTTGTTAATCAAAATAAAACATAAAATTATATTTATATATTTAAATAAAGGTATACAGTTGCTTTGCTTGTTCAATAAACACGTCTTCACAGATTTTTTCATTAAAATCTAGTTATTTTTCTTTGTTATTTAACCTAGACGAGAAAAACCTCTCGGTCATCATCACTTTATGAAAAAATAAAAATAAAAATCCTTAGCTTACGAAAACTCTTAGCATAAGGGCAGGAGGAGAATAAAAATTGGTCAAGAGAGACCTGATAGGAAAAACTAAAAAGGGATTTAACCCAAGACTATATGAAAAAAAGGTGTAGATCCCAGCTAGAATATCTCGGGATTGCCAAGCGTGTACTCACTAGAGGTGAGGCTCTGAGGATAAACGGTGGTTAAAGTTTATTTTGATTTTTGCTAATTATGCCTGAACCGTAATATTTGTATACTTGCGATTTTGCACACAGGTTTCGGTTATTAATCTTCAGCCTTTATTAAAATTTGAACATAATCGGTAGAACAAATTATTTTGAGAAATTAAATATTTTCATGAATACTTAATTTCAGAGATCATTATAAATTCCTCAATAAAAATTACAGTGGGATTAATGGTAAAAACGTCAAAATAGGTTAATAAATGTAGGAGGAGTTTTCTACGCACACAAACCCCCCAGCTTATTTAATAAGTATAGATTTAATATTAAAAAATTTAAAATGGTTCCATTTTGACAATTTATAAAGCAAAGTTTTATTCTTGGTAATCTCTATTGTAGTTAAAATTGTGTAGGTACCAAATTTTGACTCGAAATCTTAATTTTTTACGATATCATTATTTTCAAAACAAAACAAGATGACCAACTAACGAATACGGATGCTTTTACGGTCATATGTTTAGAGGCTTTTTTTTTTTTTTTTTTTTTTTTTTTTTGTAATACCATAAATCATTTACTGAAGTTAGGGCACATATTTTTGAAACACTCTGTATATAGACCTAAAACGTACACTAGATATATATTGTAAACAGTTTTGTAAATAAGTTCTTAAATGTTATCAATTAATTTGATTCATAAAAACCACAGAGAGTCATAAATTGCTTACAATATGATGTTAATGTTTCTATAAAAAAAAATATTTTGCAATAATTGTGTCCCCCTTTTGACCTGAAAATTGATAATAAATCGAGCTTTTAAATCTTTCAGCGTAGGAGGTCCAAAAGCTTCATTAATAAGAGAGATTTAAAAAAGCTTATATAATATATTACATATTACCATTTATATAATTACAAATTGCAATACAAGGTTGACATAGTTGAGTATTTGTATTTATTAATTAATTTTAGCAGTAGTAACTCTCTGGGTTAGTGAGTACAGGCATCCCGAGGGACCTAGCTGGATCTACACAATTTTCTAGTCCTGGGTTAGGTTAGACCAATCTCTTAATAATGTTACCGACTGTTATAGATTCAGAAAAAAATTAATAATCGATACCTTGGCATAGAATGTTGCTTGTGTTTAAAACACCGCGAGAATTCACGTTTCCGAAATTACCAAGGAAATAATTTATGTTTATATTGAACATTATTCCAATGAAATTCATATCCATGAGAGGAACAGGATGCTGGATCTTATGGTTAGATACAGACCTTCACCTACATAGGCCTGTACTGGTCTAATACAGGTTTTATACAGGTGCAATTTAGATTTCTTTAACAAAGTCATAACCTGAACTTCTTACTCTTAGCAAAGTAAGGTCTATTTCCTGCCATGATCTTTTCAATTTCGAAGCTGATTTCGTTTTCATTGTTGAGGAATAAACCAAGAAATTTTAATCTAAAAGACATACTTTCAATGTTGAAGCTGTTGAGCTTGATTACTGCATTGATCTTCTACTTAAGGACGTTGCCATTTTCAAACACTTTCTTTACATTAAATCGAGTTCCTATCCTGACTCCTCAGTGTTGCAGCTGCTGCAGAGCTCTACCCTCCAGAACAACTCTTATACAAGATCGTCTGTCCTACACTTCTCTTCTCCACTTTCTAACATTCAGCTTCCCAACATCCTCCTTCAATCCATTTCTCCCTTAGCCTTCCTCTTAATCTTCTTACCCCAAACGTGTCCAGGAATACTTTCTTTACTGCTCTATCTTCCGGTATTCTTTGAACATGTCCTGCCCATCTGATTCTTCCTTGCTTTAAGATAATTTAGTGTAAGTAATGAGTTGATCAACGTAAGATCACATTTTTTATAAAATTTAGTGCTTAGACTACACGGAGAGTATTGTTGAAATTGTAGGTGACAAATTATTAAACCAGATAATGAAATTCCAACTTTTTCCCTCTTTATATTTTAGGTGCATTTCAACTTAGGACATCTGGCTTATTCTTAGGTTCTATTTCTGAATAGTATTATTTTTATAAGACGAAGCCGCTAGCCACTTGTTCAACTTCCAACCTGGAGAAGCATATTTTGATTTTGGGCTGTTCTTCTCCTAAAATGTTTCTTTCGCTTCTGTTAACGAACTAGACCGTAGAAAGTTATTTCACTCTACCCGTTGTAGCCGTTAACTTATTTGAAGCTCTTCTGTATCCAGTAGGTCTTCAATCTGCTGCCGATGTAGGGTCTGTATCATTCTGTTAGGTTAAATTCCAGTATCTCCAACCTGACAGCGGTATAAAATCACTAACAACACAAAATAAAGGATATAAACAAAGCTACTAGGATATGGTGTTTTCTACTTTTATGATCTAGGTTTTACAGTTGATAACGAGAGTTGATTATACTCTCGAAACGTTGTGTTTTAATTTTTATATACAGGGTGATTCACGAAGTTATCCCCACACTTATACAGCTCATTCTACTAGTAAAAATAATGAAAAAAGTTCATATAAACATATGTCCTATCTCGTTTCGTTTAGCGTCTGTCTGTCTGTATGTGTTTTTTAGAAAAAAAAATTTCTATCTTAAAAATGGTTTGAGATATCAAGTTGAAACTTTTTACATTTAATGACCTTGTTAGTGTGTATCTTAGATAAAAGTTTCAAAATAATATCATTTACATAAACAAAATGGCGGTCATTTAAAACGTTCAAATCCTAATAACTTTAAAACGGGTGATGTTACAAAAAAAGGCAAGATACATAAAAAATAGCCCCTTTTAATACAAGCATTTTGGTACCTGGTTTATTGATCTAAGATAACTAGTAACAGAAATAAGTAAGATGTTTTAATGTTGTGTGTGATTTAATTTTGAAAATACATTGCAATTATGAATAAAACACAAACCTTTACTTGGGAAATCTTACTTATTTCTGTTACTACTTATCTTAGATCTATAAACCAGGTACCAAAATGCTTGTATTAAAAAGGGCTATTTTTTATGTATCTTGCCTTTTTTTGTAACATCACTCGTTTTAAAGTTGTTAGGATTTGAACATTTTAAATGACCGCCATTTTGTTTCTGTAAATGATATTATTTTGAAATTTTTATCTAAGATGCACACTAATAAGGTCATTAAATGTAAAAAGTTTCAACTTGATATCTCAAACCATTTTTAAGATAGAAATTTTTTTTCTAAAAAACACATACAGACAGACAGACGCTAAACGAAACGAGATAGGACATATGTTTATATGAACTTTTTTCATTATTTTTACTAGTAGAATGAGCTGTATAAGTGTGGGGATAACTTCGTGAATCACCCTGTATAGCAAATATCCGATTAAACCATTTTATTAATATGAACAGTTCATCATTGTCAAATAAACCAGAACATAAATGTGCGCCAAATCGCAATATCAAATTACATTTCAGGAATAATTCACAGAACGAAAATCAACATTTACAGCCATCATTAAAAACTCAATTTTAATAAAATATGATTTAATTTTACGAAGAATTATGGCCCAAATGAATCGAACTTAGGCTTCATTTAAATATGACCTAGTTTTTATTATGAGCTTCTATTTAACCGGCTTTCAAATTTACAATATCTAGGTTAAAGCATAAAAACTGGATAACATATTTGAATAATAATTTAGTCGCAGTTTTCCTTCTGGCTTTGATGTATCAAACCATCAATAATAAAGTAGCTGTTCTACTTAGTTATTCAAATCATTTGGTTTCACTGGATTCTGAGAGAATTTTAAACTCTATGTATAACCCAAAATCCAAATTACTTCTTCACTCAGTGCTAGGAAGTGTTGTTTGCGGTTTTAATGTAATATTAAAATTCAAAGACTTATCATTTAAGATTTATCAACAAGCAGAATATTAGATTATTTATCGATTGTAAACAAACTTATCTCACATATTTTTTTAACATGTCCTTAGTACCAACAGGAAAGAGTTAGCCTATAATTTTTAGTTAACTTTATTGACATGAGTAAATGTGATTTTAAAAAAATGTTTTTGGTATACTGTGTAGTGCTGATGTGGCTAAACTAAAGAGTATAAAATCATTTAAACTAAAGAAAGTTTTAAAATCATCATTGCATTTTCGATTATCGATTCGGTTAATCCGGACGTTCGGTTAATCGGGACTTAGGTGTATTATAATTTGATTTCTGTTATTATAAGAAGAGAATTTTATTTAAGTCTATTTGATTGTTATTCATCCGTATGTGGTAATTTATTTCTGGTGTTAGGTTAAATTCTGATTAATAATTATGTACATAAGATGCTAAACTTTCACCACTTATCTAATTATTATTTTGTTTGTTTTGAAAGTTGTTTATTTTAAAATTTACATTTTGCTTGTATTGTATTTTTTCTAGTTAAATTATTTTATGTTCATTATGTCATGTTATGTTTCATGTAACCAGACCACTGTAATATGATTATTCATAAATACAATATTTTATTTATTACTAGTCGTTTCCAGTTACGAATTTTATTCGTTTTGAATAATTACAACGAATAGTTATTTCAAGCAATCTTCTTGCGCCGGGCATTTTATTTTATACTGTGTAAAACTTAGACTATCTAAGATCCTTGCAATTCTCAAACATTAGCAATAAGCCATATAAACCATTGACTTTTGCGAGATTATCCAATAAATCACAAATAAACTAAGCGCTATGTACAGTTAAATCGTTAACTTTTGCGAGATAAAAATTCAACCCACTGTCACACATTATTTTTGTTGTGAAACATGTTATTCACCCATAAAAGGCATGTTATTTAAATGATAATTTTATTAAAAAATAAAAGTGTTTTCAAAGAAATTTAATAATTTATGGCAAACACTGTTTAATTTGACACCTTCATAATTAAAACCAGCCCTATAGTAAAGAATTTTGGTACACTGATTATTTATGTTAAGTTCACCAAACACAAAGACTTTATTTTGTTTTATTATCAAAATGTTGGCTGTTAAAAAGGTTTAACATCAAATAGGTCAATAACCCTTAAGTTCTGTAGAACAAAAGATAACAGAATTATCGAGAAAAAACTAGAAACACATTTTTTTTAGTATTTAATTTGACTACAACATAGCCTAACACAACTTTATGATTCGATAGGCCTACCATTGTTTTAGTTTATGCTAATTTTTCGTAATTGTAATGAGAAATTACTAAGGTACTGAAGTTCTAGAAACCCAAATTAAGGGTTCCAATAAATAAATAAACATTTTTAATAAAACTTGTAGGAAATTTAATTCAAATTGTAGGTGTTGTAGATAATTAATTAGTAAGGAATTATGTTTCTAGTTTTTAACCGAAAACGCGGTTATCTTTTATTGGTCGTTAAGAAGTGAAAATATTTTGTTTCTTGTAAATTTTTGTGTGTGTAAAGTTATCGGTTTTCGAGATATTTGAGGTTAAATATTTTAAAATGTCGCCATTTTGTAAATAAACTAAAGTTCTTGTTTCTTGTGCACTTACAAAACTTAACATAAATAATGCTTGTACCTAATTTGAACAACTCAATTTATTTCCATAGTTACAATGTTTTTCTTGTAAACAAAAAGAATATGGCGGCGGACCTATGTTTAAGTGAATTTTTGTCTTTTTTTTACGTGTAGAATGAACTCCCAAAGTTTCTTCGTGTATATTTTCCCCCGATATTTTTGACATTTTTGTGGAACGAATATTATTTTTATTTTTACAGATAAGTGTGTGAGAAAGTTAGTGCAATGTTATTATTTATATTGGTTTAGTCATGCCTTTTAAACACACACAATAACAATTAAGCCTAAGTGTTGTCTATTTTTATAAAGCACTTATTGTTCCATGCTTGTAACACGGATGGACTCAATTTTCAGGGTCCAAGAATAAAGTTGATTTATGAATGGACTCTCTGATCCTGTTGCCAACAAAAACCATTGTCTTGTCCACCTGTCTGACGCAGTCAATTGAGAAATATTTTTAAAACTTCACTTTTAATTTTAGACTGACGAATGTTTTAAAACAAACGGACGCTTCACAATTTGTTGAAGGAAAATGGTTTCAAATTAATAATACAAATCGACCCTGGCTTAATTGTAATTTAATTCATTTGGTTATTGAAGTTTCCACAACTGTAGCTCATTACATTTAAAGCTGTATCAAAATGCAATTTAAATACGGCTGAAAACAAGATTTTAAGCTTTTTTTTTTATCTATTACACAAATTAATTATTTAAATTTTAGTCCTGCATTTGAATTTACACTTTCTAGACTATTTAAATATTTAACTTAATGCAACAGTATCGCCTCCCGGAAATGCACAGAATTTCAAATAAAAGTTCAAGCTCTCTTAACTTCCAAACGAGTTAGTTTATAAAATAAAATTGAACATTAAAAAATCTATAAAACACCATAAAGGCTTTAAATAAAAAAAATTAAAGTTAGCTGCCGTATGGAAAAATAGCGGCAACATTTCAAAATTTAGTTACATATTTTTAAATACCATAAAAGAGTAACTAAGTTTTTCATAGAATCAGTAGCTTAAGAGATACATATAGAGCCAATGATACAATGATCACCTTGTATAATATTACAGTGTAATACAAGCGTTAATTTTGGTATAACACCGAATTCAAAATATTAGTTAATATTATAAAAGTGAGTTTTTGATTTTTGAATGTTTCTTTAGCTTATTAGAAGGAGAATTAAATTTGGGGTCAAGGCGTGCTATTAAAATTTTAAATATTTTTTTTCATTTTTTCTAATTTTTTATCAAAATTTCAACATTTAACAATACCAATGATATGCACATAAAAACATGCAGAATTGAATGGAGAGTAAACCCTTCAGTTTAAAGTTTTTTTCAAAAAAGATCATTATATTTTTTTAAACTAATGATATGGGTCTCAAAAGATGTAGAATTGAAAAGAGAATAAACCCTGAAAAAATGACTTTGAAATCTCAAATGGTTTACGAGAAATTGCAGTTTATATTTGCTAGATTTTAACATTTCAAGTTTCGCCACTTGCAATCCCTTTTTAAAACGTCTGTTGCTTCCTAACTATACATCGTAATGATATCAACATGAGGAAAGAAAAAGGTTCAAATTTTACTGTGGTGTTTTCAAAACGAAAAATGTTGTATAGTTTCCGAGTAATTAATTCGAGAAAACAGCAAATTTAACACTTTGCAAAATCGTAAAGGGGTTACCTTTGCAATTTTTTAAGCCGAAAAGTGAGTGTTTGATTTTTGAATGTTTCTTCATTTTTTTCTAAATTTTTATCAAAATTTCAACATTTAACAATACCAATGATATGCACATCAAAACATGCAGAATTAAATAGAGAGTAAACCCTGAAAAAATCACTTTGAAATGTGAAAGGATTTACGAGAAATTGCAGTTTAAAGTTTTTCAAAAAAGATCATTAATTTTTTTAAAACTAATGATATGGGTCTCAAAAGATGCAAAATTGAAATTGAATAAAACCTGGAAAACATCACTTTGAAGTCTCTAAGTGAAACACAACATACCTTGTAGGAAATGTTAAATTGTATTGCTAGATCAAGGAGACTTTATAGAAAATTAAGTTTATTGTTACACAAGTTGTGTGGTAATAGTATATATTTCTCGACGTCGGTTAGGCCTCAATGGGCCTCCTAGATGTGTATATACTCGCTTCGCTTACTCACTATTTCGTAATTCGTAAATATGTGAAGAAGAATCCGCTCTGCCGGATCTGGTAATTATACAAATAATCACATGTTCTTGGAAGGTTAGGCTTCGAAATAATTACATTTTAAACAATAGCTTCTCTATTTGTCATTGTAGAGATGTGGGATTGGTATCATTACATGCAGAATTAATATCTGCAGTTTTTTTATGTAATTTAGCGTATTATAAGTTGAATAACACGCGTGATATTAACAAAGAACTGTTTTAAATGGCAGCCGTTACCGGATTTTCAAATCGACAGTTTCTGAATATCAATATGAGCACGCTTATAGCCTTCTGTACCAAATTTCATGTTCCTATCTTGATTTTTGTAGCCGATATCAGACTTACGTACAGACGACAGGGGGGGGGGGGTTCGAAAATCAGTTTTGGGTTTTCTGATGTCACAGAACGGGAAGATCAGTCAAAAAAACAGAAGTCGAAATTTTTGACGATTATCTAACTTACCCTATTTTGAACCTTCACACATTTTTTTAATGTAATGAAAAAACAAACACAATATTTAGTAAATTCTACAATTTTATTGAGTCTTGCCGACCATGGTTTCACCAGCAACGGCATTTACAAGGCAGCTTAACAAAGACTGAACAAGTAAATCTTTGTTAAGCTGCCTTGTAAATGCCGTTGCTGGCGAAACCATGGTCGGCAAGACTCAATAAAATTGTAGAATTTACTAAATATTGTGTTTGGATTTTCATTAAAATGGAGTTCTACCAAGTACCTTCGGTCAATAGTGTAAATCGTACATTAATGTAATAACTTTAAAAGTGAATAATTACATTCAAGTTGCGATGAATTTTGTATTCTATTCATTGAATATTAATTTAACAAATGAAAAATCGGTACTTATGTATTAACGCCACCGCAGCAGAAGTTGCTAATGCGCATGCGCCAATATTTGCTTACTTTGCGATATAATTATATATCACGACAGGTTTGGCCAGGTAGCTATATATATAAACATTATTTTATTATAATTTCATTAATTTTATATAAATCAAATTTATGAATTAATTAGTCATACCTTGGATTGTCAACAGATAAGGAAAGTTATTAATGATGAAGTCCAAATATACTCTTTAACATTAGCTCTGAAATATTTAATTTTATTTGAACTTAATTTCCAATTACTTTTGTTTTTTATTTTACACTATTTGCTCAGGGGGAGCTCTTTAATGAACAATTACTACAGTGAGTGAAATTTTTAATAATACAGAGAATTGCAATTTTAACAAATTAGTTTCCAATTAAAGTCTATAATTAGTACAATACCAAATCCACTTTTGTTGTATTCCTATGTAAGTAATCCAGTGCTGATAGTTGAGTGAAGAACTTTCACTTTATTACTTGTTAACGATGTTCAACAAACACTACACTGTACTACGTGATTTATCAATAAAATGATTCACTTCAAATTACCATGAAGATGCACTCAACACTTTGTAGATGTAACTCTGTAGTACTGCAACGAAGATTACTAAGATGTTAAATACTTTATTTTGTAAAAACAAACACGGTTAAAACATACGTGTTAAAAAACAATTATTACTTTACTATTACTTAAAACTGGAATTATAACTTATAGGAAATACTAATTTCTACTTTAGGAATACTTTTGGCTTTACTTCGCCGACCCCTATGGTGTGAGTTTTTCCCCAAGACTCTCTATATACTCTATATTATTTTTACTTTGTCGATGCTAAAAAATACTTATTCCCTCTCTCTTAATTTACTTTAACCAATGAACGTAAACAGCTACTTTTTGTCAGCCAATCGAATTTTAATGTTTCAAAATTGTGACCGTTTAGAAAACTGTTGTCCCGTTACATTTTATGAGTTTTGTGTGTGATTGTCCTTAAGTTTCTAATATTATAGTTATATATGACTTAATTGCCTACAATGATTCTGGGTCTAATTTAAGTGTTTTTTCTCTTTTTTTTTCCTTTAAAGTTGTGAATGGTGTTCTGACTGATTTATAACATATCCCCCTAACGCTTCACCTTTGTCGGTGATCACAAAAAGTTTAACATGTGTCCAACAAATGTATCTATTTCTATATTCTTTTTAAAATATTAGACCATTACTGGAAAGCTTATTGATTTCGTTATAATATATATATAATCACCTGGCCAAACCTTTCGTAAGTTTATTAAAGTTAATAATTTGAAATTAGATCATGGATAAACATGAGCTTTAAAAGTGAAGTGCCGCCAATCTACGCCTAAAATTTTTGCGACAAATCATAAAATGAAAAGTATATGAATCTCAAAGCTGAAAAAATGGAATTCTGCTTCCCTTAAACCAGTTTGCTCTTTATTGGCGCATGCGCATTAGCGCAACTTCTGTTGCGGTGGCGTTAATACGTAAGTAACGAAAATTCAAAGCTTTAGTTTTGCACGTGGATGTATTATTAACTTTTACCTTTATTAGATGAGTCATTTTCATAGCAAAATGGTAGGATCTTATGTTGCTGCTTTTCATTGATAAAATTCTAAATTTGTATAAAAACAAGTTTATTAGAGTCATCATGGTACAGTACTTACCCAGCCCCTTCATACAATATAATACAAGCAGATCCTTTAAAAAAAGTTGTGATGTCCAAAAGTTTGTCTTTTAAACCTTCTAGGAAAAGTTAAATTGTATTTGTAGATCGAAGAGTCTTAATCATAAATTTGTATGAAACTGTTGTTACACAGGTTTTCTGGACCTCGTAATTGTGTATATCACTACTTTCTTAATGTTGGCTAACCCCTAACGGCCCTTAAAGATTTAAATTAAACAGACTGCAATCTCTTTGCTCGTGTTGGTGACAAGGCTTAGCCGTCACACTACGAATATCTTGCCTGGTCAGGTTCGAAATTACATTTTTGACAATACCTTCGCTATTTATCTTCCTAGAGAGATGGGATTGGTTTTAAAAGATGGATTAAAATATGCAAACTTTAGCTAATATAGAGTTATAAGTTGAATCTGTTCCACGGTTGTGACATTTTGAATCTTAATTACATTTCAAGATTACCATACTATAGTTCTCTTTACCAAATTGGTATGTTCATATCTTAATTATTGTTGTAGCCGTTATCGTGTTTACGTAGAGACAACGACGGACGGACGGAAAATACTTTTACGTGTCCTGAAAACAGCCAACCTTACTCTATAGGCATACTTTGTATACTACACAATTAGAGCGAGAACTTTTAATTTCAAATCAATCTAAAACAAAGACACAAAAAATAGGAAATTGTTTAGACAAACCGGATCGGTTGTCTGTACAGGCCAAATGATTTCCAAACCGTTTTATTTCTTTCGTTTATGCACGACGAAGCGCAATTTTTAAATGATTCTTAAAATTTGTTTTAAGATTTTGTAGTTTTTTTGCCCATGCCACGCCAGCAAGTTATAAATTCGTTTTTTTATTTGATTTTTTTAGTAACACCCGTGTCCTTTTTACATACTTGAAATTTGAAACATTTATATTGATATAAAAAATATAACAAATTTGATTGAAATCGGTAGAGCTGATTTTGAGAAATTTGACTTTTACCCAGTAAGAACTGTAGGGTATGTTTGGTAATCATAAAAAATGTTGACCACCGTTTCTAGAGTGATCTTTACATTTAGGCCTAATAATGTAAGGAAACTGATATAGTGATTTACGATTTTGTCGTCTGTAGATATCCTTAGAGGCTCACTTTAGTGGACTTAGCTAAATCTATTCTTTATTCTAGTAGTCTTCAGTTAGATTATTGGGGTATGAGGACTCAAGATCCTTGCACGTCCTACACTCCAAGGATCTACTAGCGGGGCAAGCAATGCCTGTGTCTTCAATGAAACTTTCCTGCCATCAGAATCAAATTCTTCACTCTGACTTTTTCTTCTTTTTTCGTGGCACTGCCACTCGTTTGGGTCTCTTTCTCAACACTTTACCGGAGTTTGGCTTTGACGGCCCCCTTCATTGGGCATTAGTGAGATTATTTTCTTTCTCCTTTAGTCCACTCATTTGTCTAGGAGATCGTCGAATGAATCAGAGAAGTCTGGTGTTCCTGGATTTTTTAAAAGTTCGTCGTCTTCTTCCGATACAGGTGGAATCTCATCATGGGCGTACCCAGCGAGGGGCAGGGGGGCAGCTGCCCCCCCTGGAAGCAAAAAAATAAATCTTTATTATACATTTTGTTGCTGGAATTTAATACAATTCTTGAAATAACTATTTTAATAATCAATTGTATATTGAATGCCCATGGCTTGCCCCCCCCCCCCTAGTTTTGATCCTGGGTACGCCCTTGAATATCTTCCTGTTTCATCTCATCCAGGACTTTATCTATACATACAGGACTAGAACCGTTATCAGTTGCTTCAGGCTAAGAAACTGATGGGCTGATTAAGGTGGATTGTCCACTAGGCGATGGGATTATCAACCCTCACGCCATAGATCCCCCTCTTTCATCTTTCCTGTTCGGTCTCTCTTGACAAACTCTTGTTTTTCTCCGATTTTGACGCTATCAAAATATTCGAGAGCTTAGGAGTCTTTTTTTTATAATACGATAATGACCGTTGAGATTTTCACCTTTAAACAGACTGTACATCAACACGATAGTAACTTCAAAAATTAAAACAGAAAAATGAATTTAGTGTAGGAAACTATAGAGTGCTCATGTAGAAACCATATTGAAATTATGAAAAATCGACTTAAATGGCGGCCATTTTAACAGTTTCTTTTATCCACATCTCTTGTGTTATACAACTTATTCCATTGTAACAAATAGCGAAGCTGTAACAAATGCGTTTCTTGAACTACGAGCAGGTCATGGTAACACCATCACAAAGACAACCGGTTGCTTTTGTTGTAAACATTTTCAAATACGAATTATAAATTTAAACAGACTATACATCGAGAAACACAACAGTACACACAGTTTTGAAAAACAATCTCCGTAATTACCGGAACAATAGAAGACCTTGCGTATGTCATCGTTTGACATATTTAAAACACAGTTATTTAATACAGGTTCAGTATTTGCATAAAGTTCATTACATTTCGTGGAGTTACTTGCAATGGAAGTGAAAGCTATTTAATTTTCTCACATGTAGAGACAGTATTGCGTTGAGATAAGGTGTGTTTTAACGAAAAGATTTCTTGAGTTTGAACATATGATTTTCGTGATGTAGTTCGTGCAGTAGGCTACGCTATACAGTCAAGGCTGATTTAGATCAAATTTGAAATTTAGATATATTTCGATCCCGACTGGAGTCGATTTGTTAATATTTTTAATAATCAAAAATTTAGGAGTACTTAACAAAACGAATTTATTTCTTTTCAAAATCGGCTTTATAGATTTTTCACTCAAACGTATTGGTCACCTGCTTCCCCAAAATCTTGGTTCAATAGTATAGATAAAAAATAAAATAAAAACCTTCTAATAGTAAACACGCAATTTCTCAAAATCTTCTCTACCTATTCTGATAAATTATAAATTAATAACAAAAATCAGTTTGCTTAATAAAATTGCAAGTAAAAGAATATTACAGTTCAGGGGTAATTGGGTAAAAACGAAATTAACCATCTATTTACTATGTTCTCTGACAGCAACCCACAACTATACCTCCAGGATAGTGTTGGATTGTCATATCACCCTCGAAACTCTACCAAAACTATCTGTTGTGAGTCCGGGATAGCGATGTTGATACTCGGGTGAAATAGATACTCGCAATACTTCGAATTATTTCAATACTCGTATTATTAATTCGACATCGAGTATCTGCGCAGAATGATTATATTTCTATCTGTTAGACTGATCCACCAAGTATTTATTTTTTAAAATAATATGTGATTGACACTTGTAATACGTAATTTAATGTTATCCTGCCTCAACACAAATTCAGTAATTAAACGTACGTACAATTATTACCAACATTAATAATTTAGTTATTATTTAAAATAAGTTAATTTACTATATTTTTTATAAAGATGGTAACCTAATAATATTTATTTAAATATAAATAATAACAATTAAATAATAATTTAATTTACTTTTTGTTAATGTGGAAATAAATTAATATTATTGTTATTTTAAATTGAACTTGTTACAGAATCTAAATCATTATAACTCAAAATCGTAATGTTTAATTAATGTGTAGTGAAAAATTAGCTTAGAAACAAATGTAACCAAAGTAGAAACACCGAGTATTTTGTTTGAAATTGACACAACACTAACGAATATCGTTGTCCGAGGATACTCGCACACCGAGGATACTCGCTATGACTCGCACATTACCTCCTCCTTGTTCCTAGTTACAAGGATTTTGACCGAGTATTTTAATTCGAAACCGAGGATTTTAATACTCGGACTCTTCCGAGGATTTTGATACTCGGAATCACCGAGTATTTTAATTCGAACTCGCACATCACTAGTCCGGGATATAAGGATATTACAGGGAATGACGAGACTGAAAAGCGTGCTAAAGAAGGAGCTTACGCGGTCCCAGAACCTCTAGAGTCTCCCAATGGGTCTCGAACGATCATTATAAGATTTCGGAAGAAACTGAAGGCGATGAATGTACAATTATCCTTCGAGACTCAATACAAAGGAAGGTGAACAAGCTCGATCCATGGAGTGACTGAATTGTTTACTGTTAACTGGAGTTTCTTAGTCATCTACACAGAATGGGGTTTCATGTACACAGACCTTCTGTATTAGAAACTTGGTGAAGTTAAGGAACAAACTCAGCACATAATATTTGACTGCCCTTGAGCAGGAAATTAATTGTATCCTTAGGCTCTCTGTGGAGTAGAAGACAGCAGGACAACATCATTCGAAGTATCTTACGGTTTTCTAAACATGAGATTGGATTTAAAAGGAATGACCTGTGAATGAGGATGCACAATAAGATTCATAGCTAAGATACAAAACCAGGATTAGAATTCTGGATCTCCTTTACTAGGTTAATATACTCGGCTCTCTTCTATGTTTCCCATCATTTATACACTACACTCCATACATAATAACATAGTCCTTTTCGATATAATTTACCCCCCCCCCCCCCAACTATTATATTTAGAGGCGAAAACCCTTTGAAAACAAAGAAGAAAATGTCACAAAATAAAGACCTCTAGCTCTTTAATACTCTAATAGCATCAGGGTCGAAAGAAACAAGAGCTGGTCAAAAGAGACCTGAAAGAGAGATCTGACCAAGATTACATAAAGATAGGTAGATCCAGCTAGTATCCCTCGGAATTGTCACCCCCTTACTCACTACGGAAAATATTTCCCACTATTCGTTAAAGATAAATCGTAAGAAAAAAAATAATCGAAGCTAAAAACATTGCACAAACTTTCTCACTCATCCGCCTACAAAATCAAAGAAAACCCGACAAAAGCGTCATCAAAAATATCAGTTAGCTTATAGCTAAAAATATTATGTAGCTGTCGGTCAAAAATTGAAAATGAACCTTGGAAAATGTTATAGTTTAATTGGTGTAGCTCGTGTATCACTGAAGAGGACGACCTTGTCGTTGATACGCGTCTGATACTTAGGCGTATTTTTTGTGAGAATTGCGTTCTGTGTGTTTGTTACACTGTATAATTTTTCTCATAAGTCAAGCTCAACATTTAATATGAACCTTGGACCACTGTCTTTGTAAGCTACCAAACTTCACTGTGAGTCAGGAAATGATTCTGGGAGGAAGTATAAAGAAAAAATTAAGAATAATATATTTTCCAAAAACGCATAGTTTCTCAGAAATCCGCAATTTTTTATGTAAAAAAAATATAATTTTGGAAATAGAAAAGATATTGAGTTCCGATTTTCTGATTAAGTATGCGCATTTTGTATGTTTATTTTTACAAGTGTACCAACAATAGAAACTGTATTTTGTATATTTTCAAAATGGCGGCTGTTTAAAATATTTAATATTGAATATCAAGATATTAACTTTACAAAAAATTCACAAGAGACAAAAAAGTTTTCTTCTTTAATGACTAACAAAATAGTGTTTGTATTTAAAAAAAAAATGCTTGTAAGTCAAAGGATAACAGATTTTTTTTACAAAAAACAGGAAATTATTAATTTCTTGGTAGTTATATCGGCAAAAAATCTGCAATCTTCTATTTTTCAAATGATTATTACTTTCGACAAAGTACTGTAATCATCAGATATTTTTTTTTTAAACTAATGATATGGGTCACAAAAGATGTAGAATTGAAAAGAGAATATAAACTCTGAAAAAATGACTTTGAAATCTCAAATGGTTACGAGAAATTGCAGTTTATATTTTGCTAGATTTTAACATTTCACGTTTCGCCACTTGCAATCCCTTTTTATAACGTCTTTATCTCCCTAACTATTTATCGTAATGATATCAACTTTTACATGTAGGCTACATCAAAACATTCAGAATTAAATAGAGAGTAAACCTTGAAAAAATCACTTTGACAATAAACAATATGTACTAATCGTCACTTATCCAAAAATGACGGTTTGAGAGTTATTAGTAGGCCTAATATTGTGTTTTTAATTCGCTCATGGAAATGCTAAAAAAGGAATTATTTTTAAAATTTGATCGAACGATTTTGATAAAACTACCATTAATGACACGAACATATGTGCCAAATGTCAACTAAATAAAATATAACCTTTCAAAAATTTTAAATAAACAAAAAAAGAACAATGGAAATTTTTTTAAAATCTAATCCATTCAAATATGATATATTTTTAGGATGAATTTGTCGTACCAACGATGAAAGTTTAGGCTCAGGCTTTTCAAAATATGTTTTATAAATCGAAGTCACTCTTAATTTTCACATCTTTACCGACACCAATGAATACATATACTATGTATTCATTGCCGACACCTACGCCGAATCGTTAGGTTATAGTATTATTTGTAAATGAAGGCGACTGTGTAATATTTTTGCGCCGTTTTAGTTCCTTTATCAGGTAGAAGTAGTATACAGTGTAATGTTTTTTTCTCTCAAAAATTGTGACGAATATTATTTTTGGTAGGATTTGATTTTCTAGATGAGTGTCTGAGAAAGTTGGTGCAATATTTTTACACAACTTATACCTTTTGTTTTATTTTACCAATAACACTAAAACCAATTGGAAGTGTGGTATTTTTGTTGTATAAAGGCGAAAAACTTTCATCACCATTAGGGTCGAAAAAAAACAAAAGTTGGTCAAGAAAGAACTATGAACGAGAGAGTAGACCTGAAAAAAACAACAAAAATGTTTCAATTGAATAAAAAAAACATACCTTATAAGGAAATGTGTGAAAGTATTTAGATGTTTAATTTCTTTTTCCTTATTGTTCAATTAAAGGTGAAAAACCTCGCCGACATCATTGCCTTATAAAAAAAGGAAGAAAAGAGCATAAAATAAAAACCCTTAGCCCTCGAATATTTGCGTCAATGTTGGAAAAAAAAACAAGATTTGGTTCATTCAACTATGTATGACAATGGTCCAAAAGTTTGAGAAATCCTTGTTGCCGATGTTAGATAAATATTTTGTAAAACTTTTTTTACTCTTTTACTCAGGGTCTTTTACATTTAAAGTACTAAATGACAGACGCACGATCCAAAAATTGATCAAATAATTCAAAACAAATATATTTACGAAAAACAACATTGATGTTTGTGATCCATCATAACGTTCTTTATACTACGTGTGTGTGAAAAAGTAAAAGAATATTTGCACGACTTTTACTGTTTAGAAAACTGCAAGACGGAGGCGAAACAAAAAGTGACAAGTTAAAAGTCTGTAGACAGACGGGCAAAGAAGACGGCGAGACAAAGGCCAGCTGTCAGGCTAAACTTAGTACGGCTAGCCGCAAATATATCCTTTGCTTAGCCAAATACAAAAACTATTGCACTTTGTCTACAGTCTAGCACATCAATGTCGACTGTCGAGTTGCCAAGTCCGTATTTCCTGTTTCCAGATGGCCTGGGTAGTGCGTCGACCTTATGTATAGGCCTAACCTAGGGGAGGGAAGCCTGCTGTCTTTCACTAAATTTGATTTGTTGTAGAAAAATCAACGCTAAATTTTGTGCTTTTTTTGAGGTTAAAATCATTTTCGTATGATTTTCCACTAGTACAACTTGAATGGGTGAGCTAATTTTGATATTTTGTTGATGTCGGTATAATTTAGTCGTTTCTCACTTTTAGTGGAGCAAATGAAGCTGAAAAAAAAGCAAAATTTTAGAACATTTTGTAATATCTTTCATTTATAGTCTCTAGGAAAAAGTTTGACACAACTACCCCTATAAGCGGACAAGATTTAAATGACATAAGTAATTAGAATTACTCGTTGAAACTGACAACGTAGGCCTACTTATAAGTTTTCGACATCACTGATTACGAATATGAGGTTAAAATTTAGGTTAACAACCTGGCGGATCCGAAATAGCCGCTTTGAAGTAAATGTTACACTGAAAATGAAATCTACTGTTATTTACTTATATGTAATACCATTGATTATAAATAACTGATTTAATAGTAGAATAATAATCCGAAATTGATTATTTACTATTACGAAAAGGGTTGAAACCAGCCCTAAAAATAAAAATAGTAATTATTACATCAAATATTCAAAGTTAATAGATACAGAGTTAACTGTATAGATTTATGTTTTCAAGGTCACTGATGACGAAAAAGAGGTCAAAATTTGTATTGATATAATGGCGGATCCAAAATGGCCACTTTGTAGTACATAAATATTTATAATCATTGGGAAAAAATAAGTAAAAACTGCTGTGATTGACTTATATAGGCCTATTTTATTGTAGTGATTTAATTATAGAATACAAAAGTAAAAAATAAATATGAGACAATTAATAATTCCTTTATTTGATGGTACATACATGCTTTCAAAAATAAAACTGACATTGTGGTAGAATTGATGTAGTAGGCCTATTTTGAAGGAAAATTTATTTTTCTTCTCACTCATTTCAGGTGTATTTTGAAAGTACCCTCATAGGCTCACTTTAATCAGTACAGGCTTAGCAGTTTCGAGAGGACCTAGCTGGATCTACACATTTTTTCATATAATCTTGGGTTAAATCCCTTTCTCTCATCTTTCCTATCCAGTCTCTCTTGACCAACACTGATGCTATTAGAGTATTCAATAATTAGTCCCGTACATAAGAAATTATTGTTCAACAGCCTACAATAAAAGAGAAAGGCATTTTAAATCTCTTTTTAGTTTACAAGATCTTGATACTACCATAGAAATACTTTAGGGTAAAACAAAGTTTATTCCAAATGTCAAAACCCAACTTAAAGTTTTATATATGTTCTCTATATACATCTTGTATATTATTAGAGGATAAAAAAAAAAAATCATTTTAACTTATACTCTACCCCCTCCCAAAAACCATTTTAAAGATAAATTTAACACCTATAACTTTAGTTCTTAGAATGATTTCGATCCCAGTTGTAGTTTTGAAGTATTTAAGATTTATATATTTAATACAAATAATATATAAATTAATATATTAAGTTTATTACCAAATTACTTACGTCTTAGCAATCTTGTGTTTAGTATTTATTAACATTTCATAACAGCTGTTTCGGTATAACATATACCATCATCAGATGAAACAACACGTTTACACAACACACTGATACACATTTCACAAAAATAAATAAACATAAAATGTTTGGTAATGCAGTACAGGTCGAAAATAATATAAAGTTGAGATAATATAGCCACATGGAATTTATGAAATATGCGAGTCACGCTAAAATTGCCTATAAATACATGAACACCAAACTGCGTATGCATTTCACTACTCTTAACATATGAAATATTAATAAATACTAAAACACAAGATTTCTAAGACGTAAGTATTTTAGTAATAAACTTATTGTAAAGCATTCATAGGCAATATGGAATTTATGAAATATATTAATATTAAATATTCACATATCTCATCCACCGCCATCTTCAACCAGTCATACCTCAAGAGCTATTTGTCATGTCAATATATATTTGTTGTTTCAAATGATATATTATTTCTATTGTTCATTTTTTTGATATTTAAAATTATTTTAAAATGTAAATTTTTATTTTCATGAAATTACAAGTTATATAGCGCTGGAGGATAAGGTAAGGTAATAATTTAAGTTCGCTATCAATTAATAATTTCATAGTTTATTGACATTTTTTAGGTAATATAAACTATGTTAAACTAGGCGGCAATGTAAAGAAAGTATGACCATTAAAAAGATAAATTGTAGTTAGAGTGGCACATATAAGAAATTTCTGAGTTCAGCACTGAAACATACAGCAGGAATCCAGCAAACCATTACATTCTAGCAATGTAATACAGATAGAAATAGTATTTCTAAATTCAGTGCTAAAGGCAACGCATTTGTATGTCTCAAGCAGTTTCTTAGGTTGATGAATTGGTTCTGGAAGGTAGGAACTGTAGATAGAAGGTAAGATTCTGGAGTTTTAATATATGGTTATAAATTGGTTTCTGTTAATTTAGAAATTATTTAATAATATAGTATATATCATATACACCACAAGATATACTATGAAAGTGTAGTTAATTTATTTCAGTAAAAGGATAGAGCCAAGAGAAGGCTTATATTTACAGATTTATATTTCAGTCTGATAGATTAATAGTCTTGTATTTTGATAAATGGGTAGTTTCATAGTAAAATGAGAGTGTGTATTACTTCTCCATTTTTTATAATAAATTAAAAACTAAGTACATGAAATAAAAATATTAATATTTCAGCTATTAATTATAGCTACAAAATTTAGGCAAAGCTTCACGTACATTTTTGTCAATCTTCATTGATTCTGATTCAGCAGTGGATTTATAAATTCAATACGTAACAATTTCATCGCTAATTAAGCAGTAATGTATTATTGTAATAACGGTATCAGCAACTGTTGATTTTAGAAACTAGCCCTTGTTGTCTAAGAGAAGTTTAAGTGAAAATTATTTATAGTCTATTAAAAAAATATATAATTTAAATCGAAGTGGGGCAAATGATGCCTGTGATTGTTGTATGTCTAAAAATTTGTAGAAGAGTTTTCCATTATTCTGTTATTTATTAAGAGATGAGCAGTGATAAAGTCTTTCCTATCTCAAGAAGTGCCTTTATTAGTCTTCTCTAACACAAACTCAACTATGATTGTTCCAAAAAGATCAACCAAAACACAGTTGAACATATATTGAAAATAATATAACAGTTCATTATGAATTGAATATGATTACAGTGTAATTTAGCATATCATTTTGGACAACATTTTTACATTTCATCAATATTTGATTTAAATACCATTCATGAAATGTGAGATAGTCGACCTTTTAGGATAAAATCCATGATTTATTTTCATTTTTTGACTAATTACTCATGACTCCAAATAATAATAATCATATTTCAGAGTAAAATAAATAAAATATTTCATTACTTAACCCTTACTTACCAAAATCGATTAAAATTACATCAGCTGTTTAATTTCCAGTCCTTTTTTAATATCCGGAGTTATAAGAGACGATGTAATACAGAATGTTGTGTTTTTGTTATGGTAGTTATCCAAAACACAGAAAATGTTGGTACTTTCATACTTTTGTTAAACTAGGATTGAGCTACAGAGGAGATTAAAGATAGACAGATTTTTGTAAAAAAAATGGAGTTAAGGGAATTGGAAATGATTTTGTTCACTAGATATAAATTTTTTATGAGGATGAATACACTTTTCTTACTAAGGTGCAAAGTTTCGGAGTAATTTCTTAACAAAAAAGTTATTTTGTATTCTAAGAAGTATTGGTAATACAATTACTCTAAAATATATCAAATAACAAAAATTAAGCTCTTATTATTTATTTGTAGATTGTACTCATTATTATATGTAAAGTTTATTTTTTATTTTTACCTGTAAAGGTGGAAAAATAATTTTTTTAGTAATGTTTTAAGTCACATTTAAAAACAATAATTTTATCTCAGGTTTATATATTTATTTAATTTTATTCAGCATTTTGTGTTGAATATTATAGTTTGGAGAATTAAAACTGTACTTACCAAATTTATAAACAAGAAACCATAGAACATAAAAGAAAATGAAATAATTCAAGTCCACATTTCTTCATAAGAACTGAAATGAATAACAGATTCTTGGTTCTTGGGTGTTTTTTGTTTTCTCTTTTAAAAGTATAGTTTTGTAAAAATCAACAACAACAAAAAACCCTTGGATATTCTGCAAATTATATCTTTTGGTAATATTATCAAAGTTTATTTTTATAATAAACTATTATAATAAAAGTCTACTATGAAAAGTTTATTTGACAAAAATAAACATATTAGAATTGAAACAAAGGCCAACCATTAGCCCTATTATTATATACACAGTTGAAAAATACCAGAAACTTCGAAGACTAAGTGGCTAATGAAGACAGCATAGATGAAAGTGCTTTGTTGAATCTCAGGAGAAACCTTACTAGATCAAGAACAAAGTGAGGCTGTAAGATGAAATGTCAGACCAAGAATATTGTTGACTAGTTGAGCAAATGGAAAGGTGAATGAAATGACCATATAAATACAATGGACAACACAAGAATGATAAAAATTGCTCGAGACAATTCACCTACCCGTAGATGTAGGTGACCCAAAAGACAATGGAGCTTGAATCATCAGCAACAAAGAATAGGCTTATCAATAAAAAAAGAAGAAAATGATCATTTATAATAAATGCAGTGTTATATCACTTGACTATAAACCACACACAGCCTTGAGCAATGTATGTAGCTCAAATTACAACAAATATAAGTATTATAAATTAACATAATAATTTTTTTTCTTCTTTTGAGTTGTAAAGAATCACAATTGATATATTTCTTCATCTTACTGACATTGTTAAAAATTAAATAAATAAATTCCTATACAACCGTTTACAAACTTTTAAAATGGGAATTAAGCAAAAGATTGCACCTTATCGCCTAAAAATGAAAATGAACTGTAGACTTCGTTTTAAATATATATAATATATAAGCAGTATCTTTGTTTTATTGTAATTTTTATTAATAATGACTGACTTATAATATTTTAAGCAAAAGTAAACAAAATGATTACTCGTTAGGAGCTCCATTTATTTAAATTTCATCAAAATAATAATAGCCAATGTTACAAATAATCCAAACTTTATGTGGTTTAATTATGGAAGAAACAACTTTTAATTTTAAAGAATGAAATATACACTTGAATATATGGCAAAAAATGAATCTCTGACCCCAGGTGATAATTATGTATGTAAAATATAATTACTGGAGTTCATAAATTATCATTTTATGAGATGCTAATTTTAAGTTTGTAATTTAGATAATATAGAGGTCCTGGCGTCAAAGTCACACTGTGACTCATACTATAATGTGAAGATTATCTAAAGACGGTGACATGTTTCACTGAAATGGATTAAACTCGGATAGAAATTAAAATAAGTCTAGAAAATTGCCTGAGTGAAGGTTTTTCACAAGTTCATTAGTACCTCTTAATGCTAAGCCTTATAAAGAGTTAGAAATTTCAAAGTAGAAATGACAAGTTTCAGAACATTCTTCAGTATTAAATTTCTTCTACAAATTGCTCAACAAGACTAGAGTCAACTTGTCCTTTCAAATTCCCCTCATTTTTAGATTAGCAATGTGGGTCTGGACTTGTGGGGTGAGTTTTCATGGTCTTGTACTCGTTAGGAAGTATGTTGCAATCATAAACCACTAGTGAACATGATACTGGCATTGGAATTTGCAAATAACAAACATATTTTTTATCCACAAAACACCCATCAACATTCCATACTTTACCATTATAAAATTTCTTTAAAAAATATTTTAAGAACAAAATTTTGCTTTGTCCGTATATTGTCTTTTTAACCTGCTTTAATCTCCAACACAATATTGAGATACACCACGAGCAGCCACATAATCCCTTAATTCCTCATTAATTTACCACAGAGCAGGATATAAATTGTAAACAAAACTTGTGTGAGCATGTTTTCCTCAAATTTCAGTTGATCTGTTTACAAACACTGTCTACTTTACAATTCGTAATCACATAAACACCAAAGTCTGACATAAAAGAGAAACCCTTGAGCGAATTGGAACTGCTCTAGTTGAATTCATTGATTAACTCGGCTTGAATATCATGATTGGTTTTCTTGTGAGAAAAAAAGCCAGTAATTTTCGGTATCTGCTTTATTACTTCTCCATTTTTTATCTCTCACTCTACCTGCAGTTTTTTTTTGTTGTGTCCTACTATGCTTGTGTTTACCACTATTACTAATTTTATTATTGTTTCGATTTACTTAGGCTTCATAAGAAAAACACTCTTAATTAACTGTACACTGGAATTACGCTACTATGACTGCGGCAAATAGGAAACTAAATAACTTCCATTTTTTGCATTAAGGCCTGCTAATGTTAAAATATATATATATATATATATATATATATATTTACCTTTTTTAAATGTCTACAGCAGACTTTTGTTTAAAGACCTTGCTATATAGCCATCTATGACAGGTAAATTAATAATGAAACTAAACTAAAAATAAACTAAATAGGCTTTAGGTTTTTAACACAATACTCTTAACCCTACAGTGTACTAGCACTATGTTACTTCATTGGTCACAGGAAACTAAAACTAAAAATAACTTGCAGAGGGGCGATGAGCCAACAGTAGCTTTCTACTTCCTTGAAAAAGGTACACCGAGAGATGAGAGAGTGAGAGAGAGAGAAACTACATACTTAATTTACCGAGAAAAATTCGTGTTGGCCAAATAGAAATAACATCACTTTGCACCTGCTTATATACACATAATTTGCTCACTGATTATCTATTAAAAATATTTCAAACAGCAAAAGTATATATTTTATTTAGATTTTAATATAAAAGAACAGACTGTGATGGTAAAATAGTGCATAGCCACAACTCATATATCACTCAACATAATTTAAGTACATTGTGATATGCTGTGCTTGACACAAGTCACAAGATCCATAGTTGTCACTCAAACACATTGTGAAACCAACTTCACAGATGTTGGATGACATCCGTTTTCTCCTTGGACAGATAGCATCCTTTAAATCTGTAATTCGTTTAGTTTGGGGGGGGGGTAGCATAAAGAAAACTAAAAGAATAAACCGCATGTCTCTACTATGTATATACGAGGTGGGACCAAAAAAAAAAACGGGAATTTGGTCATAACTCCTTTATTTTTCAATATTTTTACACCAAATTTTGGTCACCTTCAAAGTAATTGCCATTGACTGCAATGCACTTCTCTAATCATTTCTTTCATTGTTTAAAACATTGTTGACAATGTTTCACTTAATGGAATGTTCTTTAGTCCATTTAGTGATTTTTGTTTCACCTCTTCCACAGTCTCAAAACTTTTACCTTTCATATCCCTTTTGAGTCGGGGAACAAAAAAAAAGTCGCAGGGAGCGAGATTCGGTGAATAGGGGGGGGGGGGGGGGTGAGCAATCGCTGTCATACCCTTTTTCGTCAAAACTGCTTCACAGACAGAGCGGTGCACGCAACGCAAGTTAAATTAAATGTTATCCTTTATTTTGAGCACCGAATTAGAAAAATACAGTAATGAACTATAATTTATAAAAACGACATAATGGCTAGATAAAGGCCTTAATAGTGGCCGAAAAGCATACTGATTAATTTAGATAGCACGTGGCCGAAAAATGGACTGACCTCGTCCCGTTCCGTAGCCGTCTGCCATTTCAACCTTCTTCTCCCAGCTCTCTGAATAGACTCTCTCTGGCTCGCTGGTTCAAGCCCTCCACTCCTCGTCTCTCCCCCCCTACTACGTGATCTTGCACTGCTCAACAAAATCGCGAGTGCCAATTAATATTTTATTATTTAGGATCCCTTCCCATTACATCCTAATTAATTCTCATTATAGTTTTTATTTGGTGGGCTCCTTGGCAGGGCCACAGGTGCATTGTCGTGATGGAAGAACCAATCCCCTGTGTGCCACAAATCCGCCCTTTTTCTTCGAATGCTCTCCCTCAATAGTTTTTCTGGTTTTTCACGAACCAAAGTGTTAATTTTCTCAATGTTGTCGTCAGTTCTTAATGATGAAGGGCGCCCAGAACAAGGCTGGTCTTCAGTCGACATTTCTCCATTTTTAAAATGCTGAAACCATTCGTAGAAACGTGTTTTACTTAAAGTAGCTTCTCCATAAGCTGTTTTAAACATTACAAGAGTTTCCACGGGCGTTTTTCCCAACGGGAAACAAAATTTCACATCAACACGTTGCTCCCGGCAGTCAACCATTTTACGTTTTTGCCGAAACGGAAAAAGGTCTTTCACAAAAAAAGTTCTCACGGACAAAGTGATCCACTCACAGCGAACAAACGTCGCACACTGAAGTTTATCATGCGATTCGAGACTCTCACTTTGGCCGACTGGCCACGCACACCCTCCTCTCATCATCAGCCCGATTCCTGTTACTTTTGGTTCCCCCTCGTGTATATATATATATATATATACAATTTCAAAAAATATGCAAAGTTTACATCAGCATTAAACATTTTATGTAAATATTATATTGATAACTTACTTAGTGCCTCAAATGTGAAGCACCCCCACGCCCACCTGGGAGTGGCACCATCATAGCCCTGAGGCTAATGGGAAATCTGAGCCAGTGTATACACACACACACACATGTAGTTGGTTTTTTAATGTTCACAAAGAAAAAAACTGTATTTTTTTATAAATATCGACTTCTTTTGTACAATTCTTTTATTCTACATTCCGTTTTATCTCCATTTATTTTCTCCACTATAAATTACATATGTAAAAGACACTAATAATACTTAGAGATTAAAGGTTTAAAAAACACAAGTATAATTTGTGGTAGTTGTTTTGCAAAGATCTTCCCAGAACTGTATTCTTTCCTGCTTAACTTTTCCGCTCTTAATTGTAAATTTAGAACCAATTTCTAAATAACTCCTGTTATCCTTTCTTAACTTTTCCCATGTCACTTCCAAACCTGAATAATTTGGATTCCTGAAAGAGAAAGGAATGACTTTGTTAAATTATTAAATTTAACCAACAATAAACATTAGTAGAGGAAGTTAAGGGAACTGTTAGTTTATAAATCTGATTATAAAGGTCAAAAGAATGATCCCAGAATTCAAACTACAACTGTGAAACATTTAAAGCTTCCATCAACTGATTTTGAAGTTACAAATATTTCTTAAACAAAGGTTTAAAGTGTAAAGTCTAATTAATGTATATGTTAACCATCAGTGTATATTGGCTCTAATTTAATTTACATAATTTTCTAATGTAGTAGTATGTCAGCTTGAGTTTGTTTTTTCTTAAGAATAAAAAGGTATAAAACAAAATCATAAATAAAAGGGTGATGCTTCTAGCAATCTTCCCGTTCTCAGTTTTTCAAGGACTCTTTCTAAATTTTTAAATAAGTCAAGATTTATTTTTTTCTCTTTCTTAAAAAAAAAAAAAATGTGTATACTTGATTTAGAGTTTGTCTATTTTTTATTATCAAAATTAAATGTTAAAGTTAAATAAAAAGGTAAATCCTTGTTCATAAAAAAAAAAAAAACCTTAATTATGAAAATATAAATTGTAACAGTAAATTGCCTGGCTGATTCAATCAATTTTGTTCCTTTGAGTTTCATATTAAATAATTTTTACAGATTTAAATATATTTAAAGAGAAATTGATTTAACTTCCGTATACACACTGGGGTCTGTTAGACGCCAACAAATTTAACCTTTCATCTGCACATTTACTTTTTGTCCACATCCCCTACTCACCCTGTTTTTACAAAATTTGTCCATCCAGCAGACCCCATTTTATTTTTCTTTTTTTGAAAGTAGATAAAAATAATTTTGTTTAAAACAAATATTATCAAGTGTTAATATATGGTATTATTATTGTACCATATATATATATATATATATATATATATATATATATATATATATATATATATACAATAACAATACCATATATATATCTAAATGCAAAATGTTATACTTTGTCAGATAATTAATATTTTCCTGAAGCACTGGCAAAAATTTTAAGATTTTTCCTAGAAGTTTAAGTATTAATTTTTCTAGTGTTTTTCTTGTCTCGGGGAAAAAATAAATAAGTAAATAATTAGCATACATTCTACATTCACAAAAAATAACAAACAAAAGTAAAACAAAATTCATGTCGACCTTACACAGAAAGTTAAATCTCCACATTATTTATTGATTTTCTATTTCTGATTACACAACATGTTGAAAAATTTAATTAAAAAAACCCCTGTATTTATGAAATATTATAAAACCGTTACAAAAAATTTTTAAAAAAAACCACTGTTAAAAATAAATGATTCTTAAAAATATTATTATAAAAACAATCTAACCTAACTTAACCTATCCTTCTCTATACAAACGCAACTATACTACAGTCTACTTAAATAAGGCAGTCAGTAGCAGCACACATGTCTGTCACTGTACACGCAAATAAAAATTGAATCTAGGATTCATTGGCCTTACAGATGATAAATAATAAAAATAAACTTAATAAATTTGAATTACAAGAGTAAGAAACTATTTCAGGCTTAGATGTCATCAAGACTGTCACCATTAGCTTAGTGACCTCATAAAGTATGGATTCGACACAAATCTTGGTCATTTTATACATTTTATTTTTCACCCATTCTCACCCTCAATACTGATGGTGGCTGAACTGGGACTTAAACGGCATTGAAAGTATTATCTCAGCATTTCCGAAAACTATGGATTCAACACTATCATAGATTCAAATCAGTCATTTTATATTATTTTTACATGTCACCCCTTCCCACCCCATCCCTAGGGGTGCTAGGTGTGTCTTACTGTATTTTTTCCACATTATAAGTCATATGTGTACTAGGCATTCCAGGTTTATGCTGAAACATACATACACACACACAAAAACACACAAACATACATTATATTTTTAAATATATATAGATTATTTACATGGTTTTAATAATTTTGATCCAAAATTGGTCATACTTTTTATATGTATTTTACATATCCCCCTACTCACCCTGTTTTTGCAAAATTTGTCCACATATATGTCATTTTCTGTGAGACGATTTGATCTTTATACAAGAATGGTATATTGTTCACCAGGAAATATGGTTTGAAAAGCAGTGGCACATCATCGCTATGAGCAGCACCTATTATTAACAAAGAAATTACTATTTTTCCTGCTTTAGCATTTCTTTATTTAAAACAATGAACCATGTTTGTAAAAACTATTGTGTCTGACTTGGATTTCTGAAATAATGGTTATACAAAATAAAATAAAGAAAATTTGTTACTCAACATTTAATAATAGTTTGTTTTAAGTCTAAACAAATTAAGATAGACAGTAGATCTGGAAAGAAGCTGTAAATGTAGATCTGCCATGCTTTAAAACTAGTTTTAATAGAATTAAAACTTACACAATTTTTATATTTACAATAATTGTTGAAAAACCCTGCTATCAATATCCAAACAAGTTGTAATGCAATTCCTATTATTTTGAAAAACATACACTAGTTGCCCACATGGTGAAATTAGTACAAGGATTTTGAAATTCCTGGAGCGAATGATAGTTTCCTTCTTAAAATTTATTTTCATAAGTCTCCCCAAATGTAAGCCAGATGGGCTTAAATCTGGAGATGCCTGCTAAATTTATTTTATTTATTACCGAAAACTTGTGTCAGGAGTAAACAACAAATAAACAAAGATAATATCTCACAATAAACACTTTATTTGATCAAGGCAACATTTCAATGACTTAGCCATCACCCTCAACTATAAGTACACAAACTTTCTTGGCAAACCCTCTTCCTTCAATAAAGTGTTTATTGTGGAAAATTGTGTTTTCTTTTATTTTTTTATTAAAGTTTGTAACATTTCACATTTTTGGATCTCAAATTTGTGTTAGTCTTAATTCAATATATGTAGTGAGTGATATACAATGTAAGAGACTTGCGTCGCATCTCATAATACGATCATATATTAAGATCTCGTATGGACAGACAGACAGTGTTCTGAAATTGGTTAATGTTATAAAACTGCATGTAAATGAGTTGTATGAATGTAATTTGTTTAATAATTGAATAATAAAGGTATAGTTTTAAGATATAATTGTAAACATTGTTTTTATAAAATATTAAAATTAAGAAATTGTTAGACAAATCTCAAGTAAATTCAGTGCAGTGTTGTGGGTCGATATATTTCATCAGATTGGTTCTAATTGGTCCATTAATTCCAACAATACCAATATTTTGAAACTGGAAGGGATTAGTCCAGTTTTTTGGTAGGAAGACAAGCTCTACTAACACCAACGAGAGAAGTCGTTTTTAACTTTTTCTCCGTCAACGTCAATTTTTCTTTAGTCTGATCGCTTCAGATTTCACTTCGCTTCGAGAGAGCTATGCCTCGATCAAAGAGCTATTCAAAAAATATAGTTTTTTAGCTTGAACTATAATAAAGTCAGTGATTGCGGTCTGGTATAGATGCTTAAGTTAATAGTTGGTTATTTGTTACATAATATTATTGAAAAATTAACTGTTATAAAAACATTTAAACTGAAGAATCTTAAACATAAATTTCATTGCTACTATATCTTATAGTTTTAATATAAAAAGGAAAAGTATTTTAAATACAAAAAATATATACACATTTCATTTGAGCACATCAGATATCATTCTCTAAAAATATATTCTAAACTTTATGTGTTCCCATTCCATAGACAATTAGAGGAGGTACATTGTTTTAATGTGATGAAACATTTTGTTTCCATACATTATAGAAACCCTTTATTACAAAAAGTTAAAAACATTAAAGACTCTGGAAATCGAAGTGAATAACTATGTACACGCTTGAAAATCTTGTGCTCAGTGAGTAGATTACGGTAAGTCAAAAGCCCCATTAGGCGATATTTTTACAGAACCCAGTAAACCTTACAGTACAATATGCATGGAAATATTAGGCCCAATGTCCCGAACTAAAAATAATAATAAATACATTGAGCATAGTGATTCATTTTATAAGACATGCAACCTTCATTCTGTTAGAGAATCACACAACCGAAAATAAAAATAAACATTTATTTCATAAAGTTATAACCTTGTACGGGATTCGAAACATACTAATAACAGACAGGGGTGCAAACTTTACAAGTGAGTTAATGTAAAAAAAAAAGTGTACATTATTGAGGATAAATAAAATTTTAAAACGCCATATCACCCAATGTCAAATGGCCGAAATGAAAGAATACATATTACGATTTGTAGAATGCGATCACATTACACAAACTTAAATCAAATAATTGGGATGAAATCCTCCCATTTATAGCAATGGCTTATAATTCACAAGTGCACCAAACTACAAATCACACCCCGTATGAATTATTAGAATCAATTTAGCCATTAGGAAGAATAAGACACACAACGGGCAATATAGTATAGTAGTTTATTAAATGAAAAGTGGAAAAAAAACCAATGTTCTTGCGTCTTGCTCCCAGTCTAAATTATTAGATAATTATTAGGACCCAGGGAAGGTACAAAGGTGCTTGACCGGCATCATGGGGTGTGCGAGAGTATAATTTAAACCCTATGGAGCGGAATTAAAAAGTCCGTAAGGTTGAATATAGGGCCCAGAAGAAGAAGTAGCGAGGGTGTAAACCTGAGTGAAGGTCACTGGTGCAGCAAAAACTTGATAAACTTGAATGTGACATTTTGGAGCAGGAAGACAAGGCATAATAACTTTCTTTTTTTTTCCTTTTTTTTTTTTTTTTTTAAATAACGATGTCAATAATAAAATAAAAACATCCAAAAGTGAAACATTTTGTAAAGTATATTGTTTAGGTTTTTTTTTTTGCAAATACAATAAATTCAAAACCTAACAGTAATAGAAATAGTTTTGCCTTTATGCAAATAAATGGCAGAAGTAAAAAAACAGTTAATACTATGCCAGAGAAATTCAATTCCAATAAACAAAGATAAGAATGCGAAAGATTTACAACTCCTAGAAACAAGCCTTTATACAAGGTGTCAGCCATTAGGGTATAGCCTCGACCCAGGGTAACATGAACTATTCCACGATGACATACTACCAAGCGAGACTAGCTATGTTGTCCACTTAGAATAGTAGGAAGTTTATTTCTATTAATAAAATTAATTACATGAGAGTAACAATATTATAATAAATAAGTCGCCAAATATACAAATTTATTTTTTAATATGAAACAATACTTAGATTTGGAGGCTTCTTGAAATTGTTCACTAATATGACAGAAATTGTGTTAAGAATTGACTTTTGAAGTTAAAATTTTAAATTAATGATCCAATGCATGGCATTCTTACGAATGTAATCCACTTTGAAGTTAAATATTAAAAGAATGAATAGAATTAGGTAATAAAGTATACATTAGGTACGACAATTCATTGTACTATCGGCTTACAGATCAAAAGGGCGAATAAAACTAGTTAAAAAAAAAAAAAAAAAAAAGTTATATGTATTACACCATTTTGGAAAGACTTCGTAGGCAGGATTTCTTTTAATAAATTGGGAATGAGGGCTACATAAGAGTTGCACATGTCATTGGGCGGCTACAATAAGTTTTGGGTGTTTCCTAGAATGTTCTCACCTATACTGACATGGCGTTTTGCACATGAATAGATCAGAAAGAAGCCTGGTTTTTGAATCTATTTTTGATCTAGGAAAAAATAAATAAATCGCAATATAGAAGATAATAAATATTCTAATTAGTCAGAGTTAACATAAGTCAATAATTGTAATTAAATCGAGGCTTGTCGAGTATTTAAAAAAAATGAATTAAATGACTTCTACTAAACTAAATAAGTAACTTAATGTGATTCACTTTAATAAAGAGAAATAAATACATTTAAAAAAAATTATTAAACCATTTTTATATATATATATATATACAAATATTTATTCACAAAAAAAAAGAAAAAAAGTG
Source organism: Aphrophora alni (assembly GCA_963513935.1). NCBI lineage: Eukaryota > Metazoa > Arthropoda > Insecta > Hemiptera > Aphrophoridae > Aphrophora > Aphrophora alni. The sequence continues at coordinate 80,522,330 of OY740774.1, forward strand.
ATCTGGTTACCAACAAGCATTTAACGCAAATATATCATTACAAATTAATATAGTTTTCATAAGTATTTAAGTATTATAGTTTGTAAAATGTGTTTAAAATAAATTTAAAAAAGAAAAGTTTTAAGAGTTTTTAAAATGTTTAAATCCTAATTTAAATTTCATTGTAGATCTTATTATATGAAGTTTCAATGCAATTTCCGTGTAGTTATAAAATCCGCATAGGATTAATAAAGGCCAAGTATTTGATGATGACAGACAAAACCTGTTTAAAATTGTTATCCTACTGGATTAGTTGAGGATTGTTTCCTTCTTTGTTTCTCTTTTTGTGTTGTTACGACATTTCACCTATTATTCAGGTATTATCAAACCTATTTTTAATACATGTCACTTGTTCAAAATAAAACAAATGCTGCCACATTTATGAATAACATGTATGCACAACACTTAATTTTAACATTTAAACATTTTTTAGTTAATGTAGTAAACATGTGTGTTCACGTTCATTTGCTAATCGATACTGATATGTGTAACTTGTTCACTAATTATAATAAATCATGTAATTTCCTTTTAAATCTAAATGCCAATCTATCTATTAGATATATTATGTTGTTAATAGTACAGTGATGTTCCACTAATTCAAACCCATGGTAGTCCGAACTGCCAACATGATGTTAAAAAAATTTCATGTTAAGACTTGTCAATTTTACAGTCTATTTGTATACTGTGCAAGCAGTAGTGTGTGTAACGTTCACAATTTTGATATCTTTATGTTAAGATACATTTGGTTGAGAGAAATGAAATTAATTACAAGTAACATGAGTAATCCATAAATGTAATAAAATTGTAAAAGGTTTTATTGCATGGATTATTTGTGTTCAAAGAACAATAATAAAAAGTTGAATGAAGACAGACATACCGGATTTCAGAATTGTTAAACTTATAGAACAAAGTATGTGTGTTATTTAGAAAATTTAATATATATTAGTTTAGAATTCCATAATTAAAATAATAACTATAACAAAATTAACTAAATTGGTATGTTTAATGGAATTGAGAAACGGTTATGTGGAAGTGCTTATTTGAATGAACTTGTCATATATGGACTGCGCACTATAGACCAATGAAAAGATAGATAGAAGTAGTGGGGGAATGCACAAGCGGTTCCCAACAAGAAGAAGCGTCTCTTGCCATTATGATGGAGTAACAGAGCACCATGTAGACGGTTAAATCAACAGGAGGCTGATTGCCTAAAAAATATCTAGTGCAACGAACAGTACATATTACATGTTTTGATATTTTTATTTAAGTAGTGTCTAAAAATAAATTGAGTGCAAAGTTACGCCTTGTATAGCGTAAATAGTACACAATAATTGGTAATTAATGTCTAATAAAAAGTAGAGACAACCAGTTTTGTAATACCTAAAAAAGTTAATCCAGTTTGAATAATAAATAATAGTGGGAAATCTTATAGAAAGAAATTGGGAGGGGGGTAAATAAGTCGAAAACGTGACTTATGTCTTTAAAAGTTAAAATAAAGTAAATTCAATTAATACAGATTTCCAAACACAAGAAATAATAATGTATAGGATTTAAGAATTTTTACATATAATTTAAATAATTTTGTGTGTGTGATATAGAATTAGTTATAAAGGAATTTGTGGGTGTGCTCAGAACATGGAACAGTGCATGCGATGCAGTGTGAGAAATATTCTAACTGACGTTGCGATAAAATACTATCCGTGTAGTGTAAACCCTGAAAAATAACGGAAGTGAGATTTTCACCTTGAGGTCTTAGTCTGTGTAGAACCGTGATGGAAGATAGTCTGGATAGAACCGTGAATGGAGAGTCTTAAGAAGGAGCTTGGAGAGTAATGATGTGTTTTTGTCGAGTTGAGTAAGAAGTTTAGAGATTTTTGTGGAAAGAATTGGCATAGAGTGATGTACTAATTTGAAATGTAGAACAATAAAAAAAATGTAAAGAGTTTAATCGTTGGTCGTGAAGGGTGAGAGTGTGTAAAAACATTTTGTTTGAACAGTAAGTTGATTAGACGTGTTCTCGCGCATAGACAATAGACAATTAGCGTGTGTCACAGTAATGCAGTCGGCAAATGAACAATTACAAATTGCAGAATAGACTAGTGTGTAAACAGATTTTCTTATTACAAACATTCGTGAGGTGCAAATACAATTTAACCACGGACAGAATAACGGCATCAGTTAGCACGCTGGTAGGACCACCATTGAATTACGTATAGTATGACTATGGACTGTTAATTTTGTGTTATTCAACACACTATATATACTCTGTTATTGTATAAAAATTTACAATGTTTAATTTTTTTAATTTTTATTATATAAATTTAATGTATAAAGGATAGTAATTTCTTTTTTTGTAAAAGATTAATAAATGTCTAATGACATATTTATCCTTGTTAAGGAACGTAAATTCATATAAAAAAGCAGATGTTTTCAATTTGTTTTATTCATAAAATCATTTTTTGTTGCAACTTAGAGTCAATTTCAAATTCAAAGAATAAAAGATCAGTTCTCCTTCTGAGAAAATAAAAAGTAATTTGACTAAGATGATAGCTATAGTTGTTTCCATGATATATGTCTCTATAACAAATGCTAATGTATAAAAAATAACTTGTTTTCAATAAATTTATGTAAAATTTCAGCATATAAAAGAGTTCTTCATTTGATACGTAGAATCACTGTGGAGCACCCTTTTAAAAGAACTCATGCCCTGAGATTTAAATTGGTAAATTCATGTTTTTCAAAATTGATGTTAACACATCTGGCGCCCATAAATGCTGTGCAAAATTTTAAAATCAATTGTCCTAAATTCATAAATTCATTTTCTTGTTAGTAAAGTAATATTATATAAAACCTTAAGTTTTATAGTTATTACATCATGTCTTATAAAAAGTAGAGACAACCAGTCTAAACTATGGCGTCGTAATGTAATGAAAGACATAGGTTAATGATAGCTATCTGAAATGTTTGAGTTTTTAATTTGAATTTCATCGTAAAGACTTTTTGTAACATGACCTATTTGAACATTTAATTTTGAATTTAATATTGTAAATACTTGTAACAAGAACTAATATTTAATTTTTATGAATCTAATGTCTAATAATTAGTAGGATACTATTCACTGTACATATTTTATAGAAAGTTAAGAAAAATGGTTTGGTTAGATGTTGTATGTTTAATATATAATTAGAACTTTTTAATAAATGTATGTTTTATTTCAGAGGTTTTCATGATCATTTTCCATATCAAGTACATTTTCCCATAATTCACGACCCAAGGTATAAAGAGTAAATTTAATAAGTGTTTGTGCTTTTGTCACAAAATGGCGCTCAACAAGTAATGTAAATTCATCCAAAGTAAAATAAATAAATAATAGATTTTTTTTTAAATAAATGTAATAAAATTTTTTCTCTACCTACATTTTAAAATTATTACACGTGTCGTTCGATACATGCTTTATTGTTTGTGTGAAATTTTGTTTTTGAATGAACATTAGATGTAAATTTGCGTTTTTGTTTTAAATGTTCCCCTTATAATTTGAAGAAGTCGATAATCCAAAAAACTTGAGCAAATAAATATTTTGATTAAAATAATAAAATTCAATTTAAACTGACCTTCAAAATTGATCATCCGTGACTGTATTACAGTGGCAAAAATTTTCATTGCACTTCTCAAAGGTTCAAATGTCATTTCATAATTGTAAATAGGAGCTTCAGAATTTTTTAAATAGGCTGTTAATGATTTGTCTATGTCCATTAAAAAGTATGTATCTGCGTAAAACTACAAACAAAATATATAATATGAATAACAATATAATAATAGAAAATTTTAAATTAGTAAATACAATAATAACATCCATTCCTTTTATATAATAGATGAGGAATTAAATAGAGGAGGCTATATCCACAACTATTTTAGAGTTGTAATTAGGCTATAGTTATGGTTTAGGTGGTATTTTAAAGATAAAACCGCTATGTACCAATAAAAAAAATCAGATTTTCAAATTTAGGGGGCAGAAAGGGGAAAGTTAGAAAATCTCATAAAAATAATCTGGCTCAAGTATATAAATATTAGCTAATATATTTATGGAGATATGCATGAACTTTACTATTAACAGCTATTAAATACTGAAAAATTCTAAAAGATTTACTATTGACATCTAAATATTTACGTAAATAAAATTGTCTTTACATAAATAAAAAAGTGGCAAGAATCTGTATGTTACATAATATTATATTAACATTTATTTATACCTCCAGTTTTCAACATGGTCGAAACTTCATTTCACACAATTATTTTGCTGAATTTTCAAAAGGCTATTCAGCATCCTTTTAATATTTTATCACAATGGTTTTCCCCCAATGATGACATGGAATGTGAAGTTAAACAGTTTGACTTTTTCTCAACCTCCATTTTTTTAAGTTGGCAACTTTGAGCAACTTTAAAGCAATAAATTACTCTATAATTTAACTCTGATAGGTAAATTAAATACATGTTGTTAGCATGATTCTAAAAGAATTGTTTAGCAATGATTGTAAAATTGAAATTCAGCCAAGAAACATAAGTACATCACGATTTATAACTAAAAATTTCACAAAATTTGGCTCGTAAATATAAATTTGGTCTTGGGAGATTGGGAAAGTATAATTTTAGCCACACCCCAAACACCTAAATATTGATTACTAGAAAATCATCCAGAAAATACAAATTTTCTACCCAATTCACCTACAAATAAATATATTCTGATTAAATATACTTACTGCTTCCAATTTGTTTATTGTACTCCAGGAAATTGTTTTTCCATCAAAAAGATAATTTTTAACCTCTTTTCCTATACGATCTCTCTCTTCTAAAGATTGAATTTCCCAATTAATTGGAACAGCCCAATCAGAACTATTGTTTATTATTTTGGAAACATCATCAGTAAATTTTGTAACTGAAACAGTAAGTATAAAGTTGTACATAACAATAAATAAAATAAAAACTTAGTACATGTTACATACTTCCAATTTAATATTTTATAACTTGTATATTTCCATAAATCTTATTATTATCTTCGGAGAATAGAATAATACTATATAAAATACAATTGAATAATACATAAATATATAAAATGATTGCATTAAGTGTACTCAGAGGTGAGTAAAATTCCAATTATGGTTGGCAACTATGCTGCTGAAGTTAAGAGTTTTAACTCTGATAGCATCCATTATGTTTTTCAGCATTAAAAAAAAAAAAAATCTTCGTTATGTTATTCACTCAACTATTTGTGTAAACAACCATAAACTATAAGGATGGTAGGAAATTTAAGAAAAATGTATGGTCTCCCAAATCCTGCAATTTTTAACCATTTAATAACAAAGTTCATATGGTCTGGTTTAAGAAAATTGCCTCTTAATTGTTAATAAATGATAAAATCAGCTATATCCGGATGAGTTTTTTTTAAAGTTGTAAGCTATGAAATATTCCGTTATAGTTTAAAGAATATAAAAAACAAAAAATAAAATAAACAGCCCTATAAAATTGAACACTAAGCTTTTAACATTTTATATTTGAAATATTGTAATAATAATACATAGATTTGGTTACATGGTTAATAACCTGATAACTGAATATAAAACATTTAATTTAAGATCATCTAATTTGATGGGTAACATTTCTATAACAATAATACAGTGATAAAGAATATTGTCTTAAATTCTGGTAGGAAAATAGTTGCATCACAAAAATTGTACACTAGTGCCCAGAAGTATTATAGTCATTCTACTGCTGTTACGATCTTTAAATATTAAAATTCTATAAAATTCATTTAGCAAGCCAACACTTTGGTGTATTCTGGTTTTAAAGTGATTTGGTAATGATGGTTTGTTCATATTATTGGTTTATTAGACTTGCCATTATTTGTGTATATAAAAACTAATACATGATATTTCGAGAGTGTAAATTGACTCTTGTTTTCAACTGTTAAACCTAAAACATAAAAGAGAAAAACACCAACATAGCCTATTAGTCTACTGTCATGATATAAAGATATCAGACAATCCTATCAGCCAAATCAGTTTAGAAATAAGCCCATTAATTATGGCTTTCATCAATAAAAACTGAATTAAAACTCTGAGATAAAAATTCTTCTAGTTTAAATAAGGCTGAAATGTTGCTGCTTTATCCCTATATGGGTAAAAAGATGCGATCACGAACATAACTCTTGAAATATGAGGCAAAAGGATGTTTACCCAGATAAACAGTTAGAACAACCCCCTTTAATTAACAATCAGTTGCTTGACATCCTTTGTGTAGTGTATGCCTGTATGTAGTGGTTTTATTTGATCACATTTGTATTCAGTCTTAGCTTTGATTGGTAAGGCCTAGTTTTAGGCTCGAGTTCTTTTCTTAGGTTATAGATTCAGTTTTAGTTTCCATCATGGCCGTAGACTACTAGGTTATGGTTGGTGTTTTTCTCCTATATGCTCTAAGTTCAACACTTATAATAAGAGTTGATTATACTCTCTAAGTGTTATGTATTAGTTTTTAAATACACACATGATGGTAAATGTCTTATATTAGTACTCTGTTGTAAATGGATAGTTTTTAAGTTAACTTTTTAAATTATTATCAAGCAACCTAGCTATCTACAAGAACATCAGTAAATCAGAACAAACTTTTGGAGCAAGAACATATATTGGCCATCTTGCCACAGAAAAAACAAAATTGTTCCAAAACATAGTATACTGACTCTCCTGTTTGTAAGGTGTGTATCGAAAAGGAGGATTTGATTGAAGATTCTCTCCTACAGTGTAGGAGTGATGATGGATGTGAAGGTAAGTTTGTTGTGGAGGATTGGTGAACAAAATGGAAAGAAGGAACTCCTATAGATTTTATTGACAAATCCACAACTCTAGAAGATGGTTAGGCACATTTACGGGAGACATTGAGATATCGACATCTCAACTGGAAGTTTGCAATCAAGAACTTGATATTGTTGAAGCATATTAAAACAACTTAAATTTTTTTAACATAATAACGGTTATTAGAATTTGTTTATAGGGATTTTTGAAAAGAATTTGGGCTATAATATTTATGTTTTCCCTTTTGCTGTTGACATTATTTGAAATCATGTAATAACTGTCAAATTTACAATTAAAACATTGTAATATTTTACAACAATTAACAGAGTTAACAATAACAATACAGTAAATTAAAAATCTAACTTTTCAAATAAAATAAATAAGAAAAGGCATTGCTCATATTTAAAGGTTAAGGAATTGAATAAAGCAAGAATAACCCACTATTGTAGCTGCAATCACTCCAAGAAAATCTTGGTAACCACACATGTGAATCCTTCACAGAGTAAAAGAGTTTCCATTAAGTATCTTAATAAAACAACTTCTGATATAAAATATACATTAATTTAAGTTGTAGTTAGTAGAATGAGAATTCTGATGGTCATTTTACGTGTTTAGAAATTACTAACACAATTAATTGGTTACCTCTATATTCTTGGATTAATAGAACGAAAGCATGTTTTAAATTATTTATAAACTATCTTCAATACTGAAAATATTGATGTTTCAACCATCCTTGAGAGATCTAAACTTAGGAATGTACATGGGTCATGAACATACGTTGAAATGTTAGATTTAGTTCAACCCTTTAAATCATTGCACTGATGTAAATAATATTCCTAAACTAAATATAGGTGTCTGAAAAAAAAAACTAAAATATAATCAAATTTTTCTTCATTTCATATTTTTATAAATATAATAATTTGTTAAGAAACCTCAGGGTAACATTATTTGCATTTGTTTTCCCAAATTTTCCCTGCTAAAGTCACACTTTTCCCACATTCTGTCCTACTAATGTTAATTCTTTTTTAGTTTCACATGTTTCCATTTTATATAGAAGTAAACTGCTAGTCACCTTTAAGACAGAGAAATACAACTAATCAATTAATAAACACAATAGCCTACTATACATACTTATGATAATTGTATATTTTGCAATTATAATTTTAATAGAAAACTTATATAAGTATAGAATGGTACATACTTGCAAATGCCATAATTCCTTCTGCATTTACTGTCCCGATAATCATAGGCACTTTAGTAAAGTTCCCTGCTAAAAGTATTTTTGTAGGTGATTGTGTAATAAAAGGTTCATCACTGGTTTCAGGTTCCACAGAAGGAGCAAAAGATGAATAATAAGTTAATAACCTTTTCTCTTGCTACAAAAATTCAAAATATATATTACAAATTTCAATGCTATATGTAATTACATAAATTTGTACAATTCTAATTATCTTTAAAATCAGTATAAGAGACTTTACTTTTAAGATTAGTTAAAATTATTCACCTTGTTTTTTGTTTTGTCTCAAATAAAATTGCTTTCAACCCATCGATAATCCTGATATTGAGGTATTCCTCAGAGTGCACTATTTATACTTTTTCTTTTTATTATTTACATAAATAAGATAATGGATGCTCTTAATTAATTTTGATAAAATGCACTTCTAAGAAACAGCTTAAATCTTATCACATATTCTATCGGACTAAGTTTACTGGCCTTAATTATTTACAATAATCTCTCTCACAAACAATGGTTTTGCCAACGTCTCCAATCATGGATGTTTCTGATTTTTCATTAACTATATATAACACATATAATTCAGTGCTCTCATAAAAGCAGTTTATTTGTGTCTTTTTATGAGCATCCATGTTTTGCTTTCATATATTACAATCGTCAGACAACGATTTTCTATATTCTTATCTAGTTGTAGCAGTGACTAAAATTGCTACTACATCTTTTATCACACAGTGATTGTGATTGTGATGAAACGAGGTCATGCAGTTGCAACGAGGAAAGGAAGTGATTTTCAATAATGAGTTTGTTTTCAAACTAATACACGTGTTTGGTAAGGCACATACATATAAACTGAAATTTACATAAAATAAAATATGATTTTGTAATGATTTATAAATTTGTTTAACACTTGAATTTTGAACTTGTTATTTGTTTGATGTCTTATAATATGACGTAATATGTTGTTTTTTAAAGTAATGTTAAGATGTAAAAACTTGTAAGAGATTCATTATTTTAATTTTCTTATTAAATATACTTTAATAATAAATCAAGAATAATGTAAATTGATTTTTTTATAATAAAAAATATTATTAAATTCATTTTAGATAAACAAGTAGCAACCAAAGTTTAAATTTAATAAATTCAATAAAATTAAATTTTCCTTTAGATGATTTTTAAATAAAATATAATATGTATATAGGATTTATTAATATAAAATGTTTACAGGAATTTGGTTTTATATGCGTTTACATATTCTAATAATTTGTCTTAACCCTTAAGTAGGCGCACGGGGGTCTTGAAAGCCCCCAGACACTGTAATTTTGTTCTGTAGCTGTAGGTAGGTTGGCAATCCTGCCGGGCCTTTCAGTAGCTGCCACCAGAGGTATGAGGAATGTGTCAAACCCTTGTATTGTCAGTTGGAGTCGTGACCTTGACTCCAAGTCAAGTCGGCAAAGTCAGTCCGGGCCTTCAGTACCCCCGCGCGCCCGCTTGTGTGACTGGTTTTATTAGCATTTTGGTCCTTGGTAATAATAATAAGTTTTATATAAAAACCCAATATCAGTGTTTTTTTGAGAATTACAATAATTGAACTAAACAAATAAAATGAATTTAAAGAAAATAAAGTTCAATAATAATATTTAAACAATTTTTGAGAAATCACAACTTTTTTTTGTTTTTTTTTTTTTGACATAACATTTTTTTTGGACGTTAGGTTTTGCCCTTAAGCAAATTTAGACCTTACAACCTCACTATACTGTTTTATGCTGACAAAATACGACAATGTGTAGCAATTTTTTAATTAAAAAAATTTACAATAGCTAATATGCCGATTTTCAGTAGGGGGCTTTGATGGCCCCCGCGCGCCTGGTTAAGTTACGAAAACCCTGGCGCCTACTTAAGGGTTAATAAAATTATGTGCATTTCAGAATATAAAAGACTTCTATTCTTTTATCCAATGTTCTATTCAGTACACTTGTTTTAAAAGAATTCACGACCCAAGAGATAGTAATATTCAATATTAGAGTTTAAAATTTATCTTTTATTTATTTATTTTTTGTAAACAAAACTTTACAAAATGACGCCCAACTTCATTCAATAAAACTTTTTCTAAATATATAAATTGCTTCAATTGTCGCACAACGTATGGCGTTTTACAAAGATACCCCTTTTTATAAATTGTTTCAATTGGCACACAACGTGTGGCATTTCAAAAAACTAGAGCCCTTTTTTACACTGTTTCAAACCCTGTTCCAGGAGCTTTTCAATATTACAACGTATGGTAATATCTAAAGTACTTATTTTAAAATTATGTAAATAAAACACCATATTCTATAATATATTTTAGTTTAGATTTACCTCTTTTAGTTGAAAATCAGCATACATATTCACTAAGACGGTAGCTGATTGTCCCATAAAGAAATCATATAACTCGTTTTCATCAGTTGTGTTAAATCCCATATACTGAGCTAACTTAATTGCACCTTCTTTTGGTGATTTATTCAATCCCCAAGGGTTTAAAACAGAACCACTTTGAATAATGGCTTGATGAAACAAACCTGAAACATTTACACTTTTTAAAATAACAGTAAAGATTTTTAAAAGTAATATTATACAATAATCTTTGACTAAAATTATAAAATGTAAGTTAACTGTTGCTGTAAACTTCCACACTACAAAGAAAACAATTATTTCATTTGTTAAGTCTTGATATTATAAAAATTAAGTCATAAAAACTAAACGCTCAAAGCACAAAAAAATACAGAAGAATACCTTTTCTGATAGAAGTTATCAGATTCTCCGCTTTGTAAGAGATGTTCAAGAGAGCCAAAGGCATTTCAGCACATCAAACTGGATTGTACAGAGATAAACCCAATCAAAAATCAAAACACTGCTTCAAGACAAACAGATATAGAAAACTTTACCAATTGACAAAACTTTGCTGATTAATGACTGCTGAGTTAGATGATATACATTATGCTGTCAATGTTCCATGACACTGGTTGCACATGCTAAGAAGTAAGTGTTAGGAATTAGGTTAGTTTTAGTTAGAAATAGAGTCTAAGTTCTTTTTAAGCAGCCAGAATGAAAACAATTATTGTGACAGACATGGAAAACTGACGAAATTGCTTACCTTGCATGCAAGGCAGATGTCATTGATGCTACAATGATATATAAACCCTTGGGTGAGAGGAAACTTAGTCAGTGGGCCAAAAATTATTACACGAAGTGTGTTTAAAAGTAAGATCCGTTTTGTTGCGATGAAGCGGGACCACCTATTGAGACTGTTTGGATTTTTATAAAACCGCTCAAGTCTCAAAAATATAAAAAGGGAAAAAATTCAAAAAATTGAACATGTTAAAATTTATAAGAAATGTAGAATGACAAGAATGGACAAGTATAAAGTTTTGTTCAATGTATTGCTATAATGCCTTAAAGCAGCATCGATTATTTCACGTCTAAATAGGAAATTTGGTAAGAAGCAGTTAACATGCAAACCTTATTTTGTTAAAAGTTGAAAATATTTTTAGTTTTATATATTCATCTAACTTGAAGATATATAAATGTGTAAAAAGAATTTAATAACTATAATAATTAAAAAGTTATAGCCAAAAAACAGCACGTTGAAAAACACAAAACACAAAATATAAAATATTTTGAAAAACTAAATAAACTCAAATAAAGTCTAAAAGGGTAAAGTATAAATAAAAGTAATAATATTTAGAAAAAAAGTTAACAATAAAAAATGTTTCTTTGTGTAAAATGGCAGCAAAGATCATTATTGAGATTTAAAGAAAGATAATTATTTCTCAAATTAAAGAAAAACTAATAAAGGGTTTTAGAAAATTAAATTAAATAAAGATAAAGTATTTAAAAGAGCACAAGTTTGGTAAGTTTAGTCAAAATTGGCTACACCGTTTTCAAATTAAAAAAAAGAAGAGTGAATATTTTAAAATAAAAAATAAGTATATTTGAAAATAAAATATGAAGATTTTATGGTTGAAATAGAATAAGAATATGTAGTTTTGTAATGTAAGATCAATAGAAGCATATATTATGAAATGGGGCGAGGGTTTCACTAAAACAAGTTATATGAGAAAATTAAGATTTTGGACGATGAATAAATCAGCAACCAAGAGGACTACAGCAAAATACCAAAGAGGTTCTTTCGTTTTTACCCAAAAGGAACCAGGAACCAAAGAAAAAAGTGCAAAATTCAGTGAGGATCAGAATATGGTCAAAAAAATAATACGAAAACATTCAAATCCAAAAATAACTTGGAAAGTTATGGTCGGATAACCACAATTCGAGTTTCAATTGATTCTACAAATCCTAAGGAAGAGGTCAACATTTTTGGAATTCCCAAATTCCAACTCAAAACAAACATATGGCAAAATTAAGAAAATTTGTAAAAATTAATTCATTTTGCAGGATAGGACAAGAAACATTCAGATAAGGAAGCCCCATTACACATAGGCGGAGCTAAAGGCATAGCCAACTGCATGCATTGAGTAAAAATTTATAATTGAAAATATGCAATCAAGCTGTAATCAATCAAAGAGAAAATCAATTAATTAAATAAACAGAAAATTAAATAAAAGAAACATTACTAATAATGTTAAAACAAAAACTTAGTGCATTCAAACCAAAATGAAGCATATAAACGTCAAAAGACAACTGAGTTTACTTCCTAAGTGAAGTGATAATTTAAACTTACTCTTATTATTTCCTTCGTTTTCAAGTAACATCCTCAAGGAGTTTCTAAAGAGTAGGACTATTGGGTGATATGTAATATACAGTCAACTAGTTCCAAACGTTTAAAAGTAATAAGATTAATTATATATTCACACTAGATCAAAAAATGAAGTAACTTCATAAAGATTTAGGGACAATTTTTGTAAATGGATAAGAATCAAAATAAATTTAAATGTTGAAGAATAAATAAATGAACACTGATTCAATTCTAAAAAACTACAAATAATAATAATAAATAAAAATCGACTAAAATCAACTAAAATTGAACTTCAAGCAGATCCTCAGAATTCGACACGGGAGCATCTCAACAACAGCATTTATCTTCAGAATCTTCTCAACCGATTTCCACACAACTTCAAGATCATAGCTTCATGACTTCCTATGATGAATTTCAGGACATAGAAATAAACTGTTGCTGCTTACTACAGATCACCATTCAGGAACTGAAGTCAACTTTAAAATGTAAAACCAAGGTACCAGTCTTAATAATGAATGAGTATTCGTTAAATATTGGATATATAAAACAACAAAATAATAAATTTGGGAAATGTACATTAAAGTAGAGTCAATTTGTTATTTAAATATTCATGATTCTTTGGTCAAACATAACATATAATATAAATGTTATAAAATAGTAAAGGTTTGTTATATTGTACATTTTCAGTTTTGTAATCTTGGTTTGAATAGAAAATGAGATTGACTCGAGGCAGTGAACAGGAAATGTATTCTGTAATTGAGTAAAACAAATAAAGAATAAAATTAAAAAAGAAAGTAATAATTAGTGCTAAATGGTCAGAGAAATTTGTTAAAAGTATGTTAATAATAAAAACGTATATAATGTTAGTTATAAGAGAAATGTGACATCAGCATTGTGTGTAAAGGGGATACAGTGACAAAAGCAGGATTGTGCCAGTGGGACATATACTTTCTAAGAGGTAAGACATATAGAGAAATAAGTATGTTTGTAGAGACAAAGCCGAACCGTGTAAGAATTTTTATTTAAAGAAATATTATGTGACTTAATATGTTAGTTTTGAATAAGTGAGAAATAAACTTTCAGAGAGAGAAGACGTTTCAAAAATGACAAATTAGACAAAGCCATATCACGGAAGGAGGAAAACGTTTTCAAAAAAGACAAGAGTTTCTGTTTAAAGAAAAATCATGTGACTTAATAAGTTTGTTTTTGAGTAAAAGAGAAAGTAAACAATAGTGATTATTTGGGAAGTGAGAGATAAAACTGAATAAGTTATTTTTTTTTAAGAGAGACGGGATGTGAGTTTGAAAGATGCCATGTGGTTTGAACGAGGAAGTAGTTTAAATAAAATAAAAGTTTTAAGTAATATGTACAATTTAGCTTCAGTGTATATTTGCATGCTTAGTATAACATGCTCAAATATGTTTTATAAACAATTTAAACATAAAAATAACTAGAACTTACAGTTTATTAATGAAACTTGGATATTATGTTTGCAGAGATATCACGTGGTTTCTAACAATAGAAAAATATTTTATTTGAAAATAATAATTATAAACTTTAATAACAAAAAATGCTCATGAGTTGATTTGTTAGATTAGATGTTTAAAAAAATAAAAAATAAATATTTAGGACAAGAAATTTTGTAGTATAAAAATATTACATTTTGATTAAATATATTATAAGACTTACCGTCACAATAGTCTGTTTGTCTGTAGTTATTTCACAATACGTGTTGTGACAGTGGGCCTACTACATCATGTTTTAAATGTTTAAAGAACTTGTGTGTTTGTTATGTGTCGTGTGTTCGTAATTTCTATTTTAAACTAAGACAACGGTAATACCCGCATAACACTTGAAAATGGCTGAAGTGAAATAACTACAGACAAACATAGACTATTGTGACGGTAAGTCTTATAATATATTTAATTATTAATCAGTAGTCGGAATGGCAAAAACAAATATGTATGATTACATTTTGAATTATGAGAGATTTTATTTGAAATTAGGTTGCAACCATAAGATTGATCATGAATAAAATATTAATGAATTATAGTTTTAGATTATCATAAAATATGTGATGATTTATGTATTTTGTCATTTCAGGAAATATTCTAATTTTGTATGTAATCTATTATAAATGTTTATTAATAATTAAATGTACATTTTAGAAAATTGGATTCTGTATTTTATTTGAAATTCTCCAAGAGTACATTGTATTAAAGAACTTGCGACCTCAGAGAAATTTTTATGCTCTCTTCAAGAGTATTTCTCATTTTATCTTATTTTATTTTTATTTTCATTAAAATATCACAAATGACGCAACAATGTGCGGCATTACAAGAAATAAAAGTAAATTATTATAAATAGCGCACCAACGTGTGGCATTTCAAATTTTCATTTAAACTAAAAATATTTCAGGTTAAGATTTTCATGTATTCAGATTGTATTTGTTTAAAAGTGGAAAAACAAAAGTTATATTTTGCAGAGAGATATAAAACTATTTTTTCAATTAAATAAACAGAAGTTATACATTACATTGAGAAATAAAACTTTTTTTTTTTTTCAATTAAGTAAAAAAGGAATTTTAAATGATCAAACTTAAAAAAATAAAATATTTTGGTTTTTAGTTTTATTTATTTGTGTTATAAAATTAATCCTGTGTCCTTTGTGCATTTTCAGGTCGATTAAAATGATGTGTTAAAATATATGTGCTCATATTTTAAATAATAAGTATAGATTTTGCAAACTGCAATTTCAAATGAAACTCCAGGATAGAGAGTTCTATTATGAAGATAAAGAGAGCTAGAATAATCAAATTAAAGAGAATTTTAATAAAGACTTAATTTTTTTTTGTAAAAACTATCAAGAATAAATTTTCCTTGTAGAATTAAAGGTAAAACTTCATTCTTGCAACGAACTAATGTTGTACATGGCTCCCGGGCAAAGTGGAGTTCATTCTTGCAGTGCACTCCTGTTGCAATATGCAATGTGTTATAACAAAATAACCATCTGTTGGTTTTCCTAGCATTTGATACATGATTGTTACAATGTTCAAGAGATTTAAAATAGGTATTACAATAAATAATCCTACCAATTATGAGGTTTGTGTTATGATAATAATAATTTTGATTTATCCACAATCTTTAAACAAAAAATATATAAGTGTAAAAAATAATAGTGTTGCTAAAATGGATAGTCAACTTGTTAGGTTTTAAGGGTCAGACATTATGAGTTACAATAAAGTTAGGAAATGTTGTTTGTTTAGGAGTGGATGAACAAATGATTATGTCGAAAAGCACAGTGGTCACCCAATATTAAAAACAGATGGTATAGTAGAACAAATAAACGGAAAAATTCGTGAAAATCGGTGATTTATGGTTTCAGAATTGACTTTACATTTTCCTAACATTTCACCCTCAATAATTTATGATGTTGTGATGAAGAAATTACAAAAAACTTGTGTTCCAAAATTTTAACAGAAACATACAAACTACAAAGTGTAGCTCATGCTCAAACATTTTTATAGGTTTTATGAGTTCATGCTCATCGAACACATCGTCAATGGAGATGAAACCTATGTTTCATATATAAATGTTGAGTCAAAACAGCTGTGGCGACACTCATCATCTCCAAAAGTAAAGAAGTTTAAGCAAGCATGTTTAAGAATGCAGTAGGTCATCAACTGTTCAAAATATTAAAGGGAAATTATCAATCATCCATTCAATAACCCTAACTTTGCACCAAATGATTACTTTTTGTTTCTGCATTTAAAGAAACTGCTTAGATTTCAGCATATTGAAAATTATGATGAACTGAAGGCTCACATTGGTTCAAGGAACTGATGGTGCTTTTATGGAGATGGAATAAGGAGCTGTTGAAATAATATAGAAAATGGGAGGAACTCAATGGATATTATGTTGAAAAATAATTAATAATATTATGTAATGTGTTGTTTTTGATCCAAAATGAACACTAATTAAAAAACACACTTCATATAATAAAATTTATATGATATATTAAATTTAAAACTTACCTTTAGAAAGTGGAGATAGTAAATGATACTCAACTGAAGCACCACCAGCACTCTCTCCGAAAATTGTCACTTTATTAGGATCTCCTCCAAAGTTTGCTATATTATCTTTTACCCACTTCAATGCCAGGACTTGATCCTTCAGTCCATAATTTCCTGATACCTTATCATTCTCTAGACTTAGGAACCCTATAGCAAAAATATAAAAAGTGTCAATGGATTTAATATTTCACATAAAAAAAAAATCAAAAGCAAAAATTTACAAAACTGTTAGTCTTTATAAAAATGTGATTTCTGTTTGTTTCCTGCTTTACAAACTAAATGTTTAAGTTAGAAATAATTTGACAGTTTTTCTTTTATCACTCTGAAAATGGTGATTTTAATTCCAGTCTCAACATTACGAGCACAAAGGTGTTTCACAAGTCTTATTAATACACAACTATAGAGTAATTAGACAATAAAATTTGTAAGCATTCTACATTTCCACAAGGAGGCTGATAAGGAATTACAAGGGGTGTTTCATTAAAGCCTTAAAGGAACAAATATGTACTCATATTGAACCATAGAGTAATAGACAATAGATTCTATAAATCTTCTGTATTTTCACGAGTTGAAGAACTACAGTGGATGTTTCATATGTATTAAACAATATATATATATATATATATATATATATATATATATATATATATATACTTATATTCAACCAAAGAGTAAAAACAATAAATTCTGTATGCCTTCTACATTTTCACAAGTAAGCTGTTAAAGAACTACAATGGGTGTTTCATAAGTTAATGACTTTCTTACTAAAATTCGATTTATTTTAGATGTAATTTAAATTTAAGTCAATACATGTTGTCCAAGAGTTTTGCACTTAACTCCCTTAGAAAAGATATTATTTCCTTAAATCTGTAAAATAGGCATTTGTTTCGGTGATGACTGTCTCATTTGACGTGAATCTTCATCCACTGAGCTATTTTTTAGTGTTTAAAAAGAGAAAGAAGAAGTAAGCTGCCAAATCTTGAGAATAGAGTGGAAGAAGGAGCAGTTCATGGCCATGGCAATTGAAAAAGTGTGAATTGGTGAATTGAAATGATGGAAGGGAATGGCTTTATTCTAGTATGCCAGTAAAATTTATTCTTCATCACTTTTTATCAACTCACTGTAAAATTGAGCAAATAAAAAGGCATTTTCTTCTTTTTCCTAGGTAGTCAAAAATTATTCCAGAAAATTGTCTCTATGTAACCATTTTGCCTTCTTCAGAACATGTTCACTAAGAAAAATGTTTTGGCTGCTTTTTAATTTTTGGAATGTAGTACTCGTTCTATGATTCATCAACGATTGTGCAATACCTCAGTAAATCATTTGAATTGTGCGTGAACCTGTTTAAACATGGCTTCGAAATGGTTGTGTGATTCTATATTTGCTCAACTGTAGCAAAAATGGCACAGATCTTACCAACAGCTTTTTCATATCCAAATGTTCATTCAGGATATTAAAAACACCTTTAATGTAATAGCAGATATTTCTTGTTGAAACTCCATATTCAAGGATAAAATAAAGCAAAAGCTTAAAGTTTCAAATATTTAATAGTATAAATAAGCTCATTTATACTATTAAATATTTGAAACTTTAAGCTTTTGCTTTATTTTATCCTTGTATTAAAAACACGTTGATCTGAGAAATACGTTGATTGAACTTGACTTGTGAGATTTAAAAAATTTTAATAAAACGAACATAATTTTTTTTAAATAAAATGTTTCTCTACAACAATCTTGTCATCTTCAGTGAAGCATGGGCTATAATACAATAATTAAATCATAACTAACTTAGTACAGAATGTGAGAGTAGGGCAGGGGCAAAAATCTATTTTACAACTTTATAAATTGTAAGGCAGTAAGAAATGCCTTATCATTCTAAATAATCTATGTAAATAATACAATATTACTGAACTAATATTCATATATAAGTATGTAATAATGTGAAAATTAGAATTGGAGTTTATCATATATTTAAAAGCGCGTGATGAAAATACAGAAAAGGGGGAAGCCATTGAAACGATATGCAGTCTTCAGTAAATTCATTTATAGAAACAAGATAGATTTTCAAGACAACAAAAATAAACAACCATGTTTAATATTAGTATAACATAATTAACTACAAGTGTTTAATTTTAGTATAACATAAGTGATTACAAGTGTTTATTTGTTTTATATTTAATAAATAATGTGTGCAAAAAGTAAGGGTGTGTGAACTGTTTATAACAGCGGAAATAACAGAGGAATGAGGAACGGTTTCCAGTTATAGGACAAGAGATCTCGTGGCGAATTTCTAAGACAGTCTAAGTTCAGTACTCTAAGAGTAGAGACATATTTCTGTTTTCAGAGCGGTCAGAAATTTTTTAATAGAATGTAGTGATAAAGTATCGAAAATCGGTTATTCGAGCATAGACATGTATTAGTGAATGATGTTTGCTTGTAAATTGACTTTTTGTGTAATAAAAAAGACAGAGAAATGAATATTTTATATTAGATGATGCAATATTTGCACGTGTTCAACAAAAGAAACAATGAACTTTCGTGATAGACATAAGTTCCTATGAAAATAAAGAACTGTGTAATTGTGCAAAAGGACGTTTTAAGAAATATTATTGACGTGTGTGACCAAAATTATGACAACTAATCTCTCAACATGTGTAGATAACAAGCAGGTACCATCACAAAAGCCTACAACTCAACGGACTGGAGGACTACTGTGAAAACAGGATTTGTAAATTAATTCAGTGCTTGAATTAATTTGTTGAAAGTGACATTAATTCAACAAAGGACCTGAACTCAGTGTTAAAAAACACTAAAAATATCAAGTATTGTTAAAATATTTATAATAACTATTTGTTCTATGATTTTATGTAAGAATTTATAATTTTTATAACTTTTAAAGCATTATTCCATATCTTTGAAATCAAAGATATTTCATGAATTCAACATTTGGTTGAATAAAGTAAATTCAATGAAAGATTTACAGATGATAATAAACTGTTAGTTTCACTAAATAATTTTCAGAAGTTGCAACATAAAATTTAAAGTAGAGTCAAGAATTGTTTTGTCAGAATTTAAAAACCTTCTTAAAAGGAAAATATAACAGATTTAAATAGGATGTATAATTTATAATTTTATATTTGAATTATTCATGTATGTGTATGATTTTATTTAATAAATGTTTTTTGTTAGATTTCATCTACAAATGTTTTCATTTCTAAAAAACCAATATCACTGTGGAGTACACTTTTAAAAGAGCTTACGACCCTTGAGATTATAAATTTATTAAATTCATTTTTTCTATGTTAAACAACGACGAAAGTCTGGCGCCCAATAATTATAAAATAACCACAAGTAAACTCATTTTTTTTTTAGACAAAATAAAAATTAAGAACTCTTCAAGTTCAAAATAAATTCTTTTCTTTCTTTTTTCTTGTTGATAATATTTAAATTATCACAAGTAATACAATTTTACTTTATATTAATATAGAATTTTGTACATGGTTTGTGGTTAAATTCTAGTGGTTAGTTAATATACTAGGTTAGTTATAGTTTAGATTATAGTAGCTCATATTTCATTGAAGATGGCAACACTGTAATTGAAATGTGTCTGAGTTGTAATAACTATAAAACTTAAGGTTTTATATAAAATATTACTTTACTACTAAAAAAAAAATGAATTTAAGATTATTGTTTTTTATTTTATTTATGATTTTAAAATTTTGCTCAGCTTATGGGCGCGCCAGGCAGCTTTCGCTTACCAATTTTGAAAAAGAAAAGAAGTTAAATATTATAATATCTCGGGCATGGATTCTTTTAAAAGTGTACTTTCAGTGATTCCAGGTATCGAATGAAGAACTCCTTTATATGCTGAAATTTTACATAAATTTATTAAAAACAAGTTATTTTTTGTACATTAACATTTGTTATAGAGACATATATCATGAAAATAACTATAGCTATCATCTTAGTTAAATTACTTTTTATTTTCTCAGAAGGAGAACTAATCTTTTATTCTTTGAACTTGAAAATTGACTCTAAGTTGCAACTAAAAATGATTTTACGAATAAAAAACAAATTGAAAACAGCTGTTTTTTAATATGAATTTTACGTTCCTTTAATAAGGATAAATATGTCATTAGAGATTTATTATTCTTTTAGATAAAAAGAAATTGCTATCCTTTATACATTAAATTTATATATTAAAAATTAAAACATTAAACATTGTAAATTTCTATACAATAACAGAGTAAATATAGTGTGTTATTTAACACAAGTTACCAGACCATAGTCATATTGTACATAATTCAATGGTGTTCCTGCTGCGTCCTAAAAATGCTGTTGTTCTGTCCGTGGCGAAATTGTATTTGCACCTCGCGAATGTTTGTAAAAAGAAAATCTGTTTACACATTAGCCCATTCTACAATTGTTCATTTGCCGACCACATTGCTATAACACACGCTAATTGTCTATTGTCTATTCGCGTGAACACATCTAACCAATTTAACTGTTCAAACAGAGTTTTAATACACTCTCACCCTTAATCAATCAACGATTAAACTCTTCACATTTTTTATTGTTCTACATATCAAATTATTACATCACACAATGTCCGTTCTTTCCACTAAAGTCTCTGAACTTCTTACTCAACTTGACAGATACACATTTTTATTAAAACACCTCTATACCAACCTTTTACTCGACCTTCCATCTCAACACCCCAAACTAGACTGCCGGCCTCATGGTGGGAATCTCACTTCCGTCAATTTTCAGGGTTTACCCTTCCTGTATCATGGACTCTATTCAAAATCTCGCCGTATCAGCATTATCTGTTCCATCGAATGCACTGTTCAATACTACGCGCATGACAACTAGTTCTTTTTACAAATTTATATTCACGCACAAAATTATTTAATTTCTTAAAACTAAAATTTCTTAAAACCTATACATTATTATTTATTTGTGTTTGGAAATCTATATTAATTGAATTTACTTTATTTTAACTTTTTAAAGACACAAGTCACGTTTTCGACTTACGTTTTCCCCTTCTCAATTTATTTCTATACGATTTCCCACTATTATTTATTATTCAAACTGGATTAACTTTTTTAGGTGTTACAGAGTCAATAAACATATTGTTTGTAAGAAATTGTGTTTTATTTTAATATCATGTGAGAAGTGTACGATCTTAGGTATCTCACCCATCTTCACTCGAAAGTCATTCGACACAATATCATAGATTTTACTGAACATTTCTTTCATTTTGATGTCACAGATGATTATATAACCACAGTGAATTCAGTAAACCATTTGTGGACCATTTTATGAGACAGAGCAAAGTAACCATAATACTTTTGACCTTTTCTTCAATAGTGTTTCCATACAAAAAATAGAATTAATTTTTTTATTGCAGGAGAAAACACAAACTTATCCACTTTTGAATGCTGTCAAAAGTTTTCAATTAGATAGATATTCTTGAAACTTTGTGGTTTACCTAAATAAAATGGCCAATATTAAAGATAAAAATTAACATAAAAATTGAACACCATCATTTATCAAAGTCACTAACCTATCAAACAGCCCTCGTCGATTTAGTGCAAGTTGCAAATGTTTTTATTTTTCTATGTGAATATTTATAAATATGATGTAGCCTAATCATTATTATTATTATTTAGCTCCACCATCTATTATGATTTTTTTTAACTTATCTAGTTTGTTTTCTTATACAATATGTAAATAATTAAAATATTCTTACCCATAATATTTACTCTGTAATTAAATGTTACTAACACTACATCCTGTGAAACCAAATAGTCAGGGCCATTAAATTGGATTCCATCCCCACTCTGAAAATTTCCTCCATATATCCAAAACATTACGGGTTTCAAAGACACTTTTTCTTGAGGCAACTGAAAATTATGTAGAAATAAAATATATTTTAAATGCTGTCTTAACATTTCTCAGAAGTAAGTACACTTACTCTAGAATCATATGGTTTGTAAGTAAAAATGGTATCTGCTAGGTTATGTATTGTATATACTATTAGTATTCTCATATACAGACATTGTTTTTGATGTTTTACTAGGATTATATTATATTAACAATACTTTAAATAACGATCATTATATGTTTTATAAAGCCAGAAGACACTTATTTGTTTAAGTCGAATACGTTATTCTCCACTGTTCCAAAAGATATAAATTTAGAGGAAATGGGTCTAATTAAAAATGTTATTCCTACCATCTGTAGAAAGTGGAGAAATATTACATACAAATTGGTATTCAGTTAAGGAAGTTATAACATAATTCTTTTCTTATATGTTATAAAATATTTTATCTTTACTATAAAATCCGAAATAATGAAGTTACTTTATTAAAATTTATTTGAAATATCTACAACTAGTCTTCAACTACTACTAAATAAGTTGACAATAATGCAGATAATTTCAGTTATATAAATTCATTTGTTTATTCATTTAAATTATAAATATTTTCTTTTAGTAAATTATTTCTTGTTAAACATTAATAATATTTGCTTTTGAGTTCTTTTAATAACACAACAAGGTTAAATTGTCTTTAATTACAAAGTTAAATTATTCCAGGCTAGCTCTAGGTTTGGGTTCATTACATATATCTTTATCATAGAATTACAAAGTTCTTTTATAAATATTAGTAATTAATATTTATTATTTTCTCGGGGCAGGCACTCGACCAGACATGAACAAACTGTTTTTAACGCATTTTGTGAAGTTACAGTTAAGAAAAATTGAGATTTAGGATCGGTGTTCTTTTTTGAAATAGGCTTATGAATTGTAAAATTTGTTAAAGTTTATCTTCAATATTAAGAGTTTCTGGACTTTATTATATTTGAATTTACAGAGGATACCACTCTCTGTGTGATTTAGCACTGAATTTACCACTGTTTATACTGTTTTAACATACTAAAACTTGACGGCATCACTTTTAAAATTACGAATAGAAATTTTCATCTTTGGGCTCTGAAGTCTTGATTGGAATGAATTTTTGGCTTCGGTTTTGGAATTGAATTGTTGCCGCGGTTCCCAGCATGCACTGTTCTTCCGTTCCCTTGGTTACTCAAATAATATTCTCTCGTTTTGTACAATTTGATGTTCTTGACTTGAATAAATTATAATTTTGATATTACTTTATGTCTTTTTTGCCTTTGGTCTCGTGATAATATTTATTCATATTTACATTGCCGATTCTTAAATGAGTTTACTGATTTTATTGTTAATTGTATAATTTCCCGTTCCAACAGAATGACGTACTTATATCTATGACTCAAGTAGTCCTAGTTCTAATTCTAATTATATAACATTTGGGTCTTACGGTTACTATTTATGTTCTTAAATTTACTTTAAGGATTGTTTTACTATTCTAACAGATATTGTGACTTATTATTTATTTTTATTTGATTTTATTAATTTCGATTGTGATAGTCGTTTCTTTGATCTAGTTGTACTAACAAAAACATGGCGTTCATAGGGAATGCGTTTTACCTTCATATATTGTATATGCTATCTTCTGATGATTAAAATAAAGAATAGTTGTTTACTGAGGCTATATATACATGTGTAGTGCTTATATTAATTTATGGTGTAGTGTTTGTGATAGTATTATGGAATTGGTTTCAATGTGTTTGTTTAGATGTTAGGTTATAGGTTTTCATGTTACAAGGCTCTGTCTAGGCTTTATTCTATATTTGAGAATTATATTTGATAATATCCATTTCTATATGGATTTGGGTGAATTCTTGGGGTGTGAATTGGTTTTGACATAGTTAATTTAGTTATTGATGATGTTTTTCCTTGTGTATTACTTTCGTAAATTGTTTAGGCCTATCAGCTGATATTTTAGTGTCGGTTTCTTGGTTGGCTTTGTGGGCCATTGAACTTTGCTTTGTTTTGGTGTCGTTTATTTTAGGCTAACTTTTTATGATGGAATTTGTGACGTTATAAATGCCCTTTAAATTTGTTTTTGTGAAGTTTACTGAACAATAAATAAATTTATAACTAACAAATTACATTGTAAAATAACATATATAACATAATATAACATAACATAACATACATTGAACACTTATTCTTATGGAATTATAGGTTATCCTTACTTATTTTATAAGTTGATTTTGAATTGGTTTAACAAATTGAATAAAATTAACAATTGGATCATATGGATTTTATTCTAATATTAGGCTACATATAGCTAATTAATTGATATTTTATATCATAATTCATGGTTCATGGGGTTATACATAGTTTATCATTTGGGTAACACTTTATAGTTGGGGACACATGTTTTATCATTGGGGTGGGAAACATATAGTTGTCATATGACATATAGTTCATACTAAGGAATGTCCATTGGACATGGGGAATACACATTTCGGGGACACTTTGTAATAATTTAAAAATTTAGCTGAAGTTACTTTTGATATTAATAATTTGTTAATTTGCTCGACTTTAGGGCGCCAGGTTTGCTTTAGCATACCAATTTAGAAAAAAGAATTAATTTAATTATTTATAAGATCTCTGGGGTCGTAGGCTCTTTTTACAGTGTACTTACAGTGGATTTTGGTTTTAAATGAGAACACTTTGGCTGAAATGTTACAAAGAAAGCATTTATTAAACATTCAAAGAAACATCCTACAAATATTATTAACAAGAAACTCATATTTATAAATACTAGTTATCCTTTTAGTTTGAATAACAAATTATGAATTTATATTTCCTTTATTTCTTTCTTTCAAATTAATTAATTTTATCTTCAAAAATGCTTCTACCAATAAAATTGTTGCAACAGGAATTTAATCTATGAATTTTTTAGTAACTTTGTAGTTCTAAAAGAAAAATAAAAAGATTCTATTTTCATTATTTAAAAGTTTCATTTTTTACTAGTATCTCTTCTAGTAATAATCTACTAAATTTTCTTTAAATAGATAAACATTTACAAAAAATTAATTTAAAACATAATACAGGTTATTAATCAAACAGATAATATATAGCGTCTATACCACAACGCCGATTTAAATAAAAAACATTGTCTGTGTCCGAATGGAAAACTGATGTCCTACAAGTTGAAGTTCTACGGCTTGTAGAGGATTCTCCCTCGTTCAGAAATTGTTTCCTCCAGTTGTTGAGAATATTCATAACTCGCGTACATAAACTATTATCATTTATGTTCCCACGTTATTGTCATTGAAACACGCTAAATATGGATTTTTAAATACTTTCGAACACTATTTGAGATAAAAAATCAAATGCACATTGTTCTAACAGAACCTAGAAACTCTTTCTACGATCTTAACTCTCCAAACACTGTATTTTGACTTTGAAAAGCACAACCTGTTCATTTTAAGCGGTAAGCTCAACTCTTAAAAAACACATCTTGTCCCTTCAATCGCCGGACTTAGACTTTTTAAAACACATCTAGTCCCCCCAAGCTCTGGACTTCAACTGCTGTTGCCATGAGGCAAATTCTTACTTCCGAAAGCGTTCCTTCCGGTTACTGTTCACACATTTTACCACACTGCCGTAAAATACAAATGATTTACTTAACATAACAAACAAACTAAATTACATTAAAATTAAACATAATAATTCATACTGTTGTCTTGAAAATCCATTTTTCTTTTATTAATGACGTTACTAAATTTAAATTATTATTTGAATCTCTTATCTCTTTGGCTTAACCGCGTCTTTTAAATGAGTCTATTAAAATCTGACTTTTTACACTGTCACAAAACCCCACAAGGTTTGTATTTCAATACAGGTATTGGAATACAAAGCTTTTATATATATATATTTCAAATCGAAAAAAAATATTAATGGATGTTCAAGACATTTCATTTCAGAAGCTAAGGACCTCATGAAAGAAAATAAGTATCCCTAGTATACTTAATTTAAGAAAGATTCTCTTTTCTTATAAAAATAAAAATCTATTTGCTAAAATCCTATTTCATTATTTTAATTTGTTAGCGTTATAATAACTCATTGTAAAAAAATAATACACAAATCAATTAGTGCTAAGCCTTATCTCTATTTATACAATAAAACCCATCATCAGTTTCCTTTCCAACCTTGTTGGCTGAAACTTTCCATCAACATTTTTTGTTGACAGGATCCCGTCACTCAGAGCTTATCTCCCAGACAGCCGTCTGTATATTTTCCTGCCATCTAGCATTTCCTTTCCCACACTTTATTTTTCTGCCAAGACGAAATTTCTACATCTTTTATAAAAATCTACACCCATCTTTCACTATCAATCTAAATCATTTTTCAACTAAACGCAATTAAAATTTTAAAACTTCTCATTATTAATTAACATTTTTACGAAAATTATTTACTTATTACTCAACATTGCTTCAATTCACCTTAAAACTTTTCAATTCAGACTTTACATTATTATTTATTTTAGTTTAAATCCAATAACTATTTATTCTTACTTAAAATCTCTATTCTCCTTTGTCTTGCTGGGATAACATATTAACTACTGATTTTATAATTACAAAAAAAACTCTTTTCTTCAACTAAAATTCAAAATATAACATCATTATTACAAAAAAATATAAATTTACTTACAAAGCTCATCTATTTATTTCAAAATTACCTCTTTACAATTGTATTGTCTTTCAGTATCCTATCTTAAAATTATTTCCATCTTATCTTTCATATTTTAATAATCTAAGTTGCATTAATCCCCAAACAAAATTCTTCATAAATAAAAAAAAAACTCCTTATTATTTACCCATATATTATTTCATAAATAATCTCCTTACTTCAACGCAGCTTCCTTCAAAAATCATAATAATCGCCGTATTTCGTAGAATTCCTCAAATCTCCCTTTATTCCATTAAAATCGTCTCATATTTCCTTTATTTCATTAAAATCGTCGCATATTTCCTTTATTTCATCGTAGTATTCAAAAAACCTCTTAAAAACTAAAAAATTACCATTAATGCAACCTAACTACCTTTTTTATAAAAGTTTGTTAACAGAACAACTTCATTTTAAATACCACTTTACTCAACAATTCTGTAAAGTCATCATCTTCATATAAAACTCAAAAATTCTTTCATTTAAACCACTTCATATTAAAATCTTCTTAATCATCTATCACTTGTATATAAAAACTCAAAAAAATAAAATTTACATTGTTTTCCCAGCTAACACCGTATTTCATCAAAATCTTTAGACATCTTTATCAAATAACTTCTCACTATCATCTATTGCTTTAAATTCAAACATTATTTATCAAAAATCATTAATTGTTTATTTCATTTATGAATTTCATCAAAATCTCTCTTATCATTATTAGTTTACTATTTTTTCATTAAAAAACAAAAACTTAACCTCCTTTACTCATTATTTAACATCAAAAAACTTAAAAAAACTTAATTATTATCTGTCTTGGCAAAACTCACATAGATTCTCTTCATATTATATTATTTATTAATTATATCTCCTTCTTTAAAAAACAAAAACTTTAACATTTTTAACTCCATTATTCATTTTATTACCATTTCATTATTAAAAAACAAAAAACTTCAATATTATTATCATCTTAGCAATGCCTCTTGAAAACCACTCAATTCCTTTACAAGTCACCTTTCAAATCTCAAATTATTTAAATCTAACAATATTTTGCATATAATTACTTATTTTATTATTCTTAACTTTTGTAAACAAATATCAAATACTTTTTTTTTTTTTTTATATAAGCCAAGCATTATTACTCTTAATCTATTATATACATTTAAAAATTGCTATCTTTCTTACGAAAGTACTCCAATTCTGACTCGTCCGGTTTTATTTTGTATATACAGATTGATCAGTTCTGTATACACTACACTTTATCTTTCTTCAATCATCTGTCTAAAGTATCATTACATGGAAATTCTATGTAATATTATATCAAATTATTATTGTCTTAACCGTAGTTACAAAATCTCCATCATCTTATCAAAAAATACTTTCAATTTTACTTAAAACATTTTAATTTCAAAACTTTTACAAATTTTAACTCATCATTTTCCAAAATTTACTTTTTTATCCAATTTTTAATTACTTAGTAGTCCCTTGTATTTTCTCCTATTATCTCCAATATCCGCGACACTTCTTGTCGACTTAATTACACTTTGTATCCTTCTGATTACAACTTTAGACACTTACATTGAAGTCTGCATTATGATCTTCAGATGTGAGAAGGTTGAAATGCAAAATTCCTACTCAGTTCAGAATAAAGCCCACCTCACAACCTTACAACCACAATACACCTTTAATGCTGTCTACATGCCTTATTTCTAAGAATAAGACATGTTTTCGACTACCGTTACCCTGCCATCCTCCCAAAATGTTCATGTACTCCTTAAATGCATTTACACGAAGAAAATTTTTAAAATTCATAAAAAATTTCATTCAAATCGTATCATCCGAAGTTGAAATAATGTTTATTTTACCAATCTTATTATTAGCATCGTCAATTTTCTGTTTATGTAATCCTTTCTAGATGTTATTATTCAAATTCAATAAGAAATTTTATTTTTAAAATTTATTCTAAGTTCTTTACTTAGAAATTTACTTTTAATTCTATTAAAGTTATTTATGTAATCTACTTTTGTTCTTATTTACTTTATTTAAAACCAATTATCCTCTATTTAAATACTCTTTATTTGAAAACGCAAGTTAATTTTGAATTATAAGTCAAAAGTTTTTTATTTTCAAAACAGCAATTTTGTAACACGCTGTATCTCGTCTCAATGTCATGCAAAGAACTTATACCTGACTAAGGAATAAACAATTTCCCCTTTGTATATAGAGACGCAATTCTTTATCTGTTTACTACTGATAAGAAGTGAACCTTTTGGTTCCAATACGGTCTATAGATGAATCTCAACTCTCGTCACATTTTATTGAATATTTAATATTGAATCCACCTACTTAATATTGAATATTATTTCTTTAACATTAAATATTATTGATTTCCATTAGATGCACTGTATCTTTGCTTCTAACCAACTTGCTTATCTAGTCACGTTCTATAATTATTTATTATTGGAATAAACAACATTCAGAGTTATCTACTGATATAAACCTAGCGTCTTTCACTTAGCAAATACCTACACGTTTTCTAAATATTATTTCTTCTATAAACATATAAAGTTATTCACTGCTATAATCCAGCGTCTTTACTCTAACAAATACTGAAACCTTTCTTAAACTAAAACTTCTAACATTTTACGCTTGGCCTATAGTTATTATTTATTCTGATTTAGCTTACAAAATTTATTAGTACACACAAATTATTAATATTCATAACTCTTAATTATTCATTATCAAACTTAAACTTATTTATTAACAAAATTCTTATTCTATTAATTATTTTTCAAAATCAAGTCCTTGTGTTTATAAAAATGTCTTTACATTATTATCAGTCGTTCCAAATTTCAATTGATTACAACAATTATGAATTATCCGTTTTTTTCGATGGTTCCCCGATTGGTGAAAAATTTTAAAGTACATGATTGAATTTTTTAACACACTTTCAATGTTAAATACTACTTCTAGCTTAGATAGTTTTTCTAGGCTAGTCTCTACAACAGACCCTTTCCTAACAAAAGATTCCCCTTTGTTATTGTCTGGAAGTATTGACAAAACAACTTTTCCTTTCTCTCTTACGGACATACCTACATCTCTCCTTCCCTCAAACATCTTAGAATCTAATGCCCTAATTTCAACATCTGTTAGTTTAGGAATTCTAACCCCACCATTCTTGTATATCATCACAAATACTTCTTTAATACATACGTTTTCATATTTATTTTCTAAGCTACTCTTTTCACAAAAACTTTTAATTATCTGATCTTGAATTTGAAAGATACTCTTAAATTTTGTCATTACATAATTTTTAAACTCTACATTCTTATGACACACTTGCTTTTTAAAATAAACAGCTGATTCCTTTATCGTAATATTATTTGTTTTTATCTTGTTTTTTAAATTACTCATACCTATTCCAACCCCACCAAACTTATTCACTTCAACATTACTTGTTATTTCTAGATTTACCTTGTTACCTAACCCATTATTCATTATTTTAGAAATTTCTTGAACACAATCATTCACACAATTGTCTTCTATTATTATTAAATCATCTGACATCTCTTTTGTTTCATTAAAACTGTTAATTTCAATTTCAGCTATTGCTTGATTTAAATTGTTATCTAAATTATTAATTTTTTCTACCAAAACACCTTCTACACTATTGATCTGTTCAAATTCTACTTTTTTTTCACAATAGCTTAATTCAAATTCTACTTTATTATTAGTTTCCATTACATTAATTTCCATTTGTTTAACTTTCAATTTAAGATTCTGATCTAATTTTATATAATTTGGTTTTAATTCAACCCTCATTTCTTCAAATTTTTTACACATTGCTTCTTTTAAGTTTAAATTATCTTGTCTTAGCTCCAATTTACTTTGTTTTAAATCATTGTCTATTTTATCCAGTTTAACATTATTCTGTTCAAGTTTAATATTAAAATCTTCTAGTTTAGCATTGATTTCCAGCTTATTTTGATCAAATTTATTATTAAAGTCATCAAATTTATTATTTAAATCTTGTTTCAAATCTACATTATTTTGTTTTGTTTCTAACCTACTCTGATTAATTTCTTTTTTTGTTTCTAAGCTACTTTGTTCAAACCTTTTTATATCCTTTCTCATTTCTATCAGCATTTCTATCATAAACGCCTCACTTTGAGATTTTTTACCTTCATCTAACCTATTTGGTTCAATTACCCTAACCTGTTCAATTACCCTAACTTCTTCTTCTCCTAATTCCTTATCTGAATTTTCTTCTACAATTTCTACCCCTAGTGTTTCCACTAATTTTTTATTCATATTTTCACACTGTCCTTTACTATTTAGAATCCCATCACTGCTATATCCCTTAAAATCCGAACCTGAACCACTACTTTTACTCATACTTGAACGTCTACTATTACTATTACTACTTATTTCTTGATCTAAAAAATCTTGTCCCTGTTGATAAAACAATTCATTACTACTATTACTTTGTATTGTCTGCTCATTACTTTGCAATTTCTGCTCTAAATTTTCAAAAGTATCTTTTTGAAATTCCAATGGCTCTATGTTACTTAAAGAATTTTGATTTCCTAACCCTACCTGTTCATCATTATTATTAACATTTACAATTTCTGACTACATTTTTACCTTACTATATTTAACACAAAAAAATTTTTTAAAAAAGAATCTTTCTTATTTTATTTAGAGAGTCCTTACCTTGATTAAATGTTCGCATTACCAAAATCACTGTTTATTTCGACCATAAACGCCCCATTGTTGGGCCCAATTGTAATAATTTAAAAATTTAGCTGAAGTTACTTTTGATATTAATAATTTGTTAATTTGCTCGACTTTAGGGCGCCAGGTTTGCTTTAGCATACCAATTTAGAAAAAAGAATTAATTTAATTATTTATAAGATCTCTGGGGTCGTAGGCTCTTTTTACAGTGTACTTACAGTGGATTTTGGTTTTAAATGAGAACACTTTGGCTGAAATGTTACAAAGAAAGCATTTATTAAACATTCAAAGAAACATCCTACAAATATTATTAACAAGAAACTCATATTTATAAATACTAGTTATCCTTTTAGTTTGAATAACAAATTATGAATTTATATTTCCTTTATTTCTTTCTTTCAAATTAATTAATTTTATCTTCAAAAATGCTTCTACCAATAAAATTGTTGCAACAGGAATTTAATCTATGAATTTTTTAGTAACTTTGTAGTTCTAAAAGAAAAATAAAAAGATTCTATTTTCATTATTTAAAAGTTTCATTTTTTACTAGTATCTCTTCTAGTAATAATCTACTAAATTTTCTTTAAATAGATAAACATTTACAAAAAATTAATTTAAAACATAATACAGGTTATTAATCAAACAGATAATATATAGCGTCTATACCACAACGCCGATTTAAATAAAAAACATTGTCTGTGTCCGAATGGAAAACTGATGTCCTACAAGTTGAAGTTCTACGGCTTGTAGAGGATTCTCCCTCGTTCAGAAATTGTTTCCTCCAGTTGTTGAGAATATTCATAACTCGCGTACATAAACTATTATCATTTATGTTCCCACGTTATTGTCATTGAAACACGCTAAATATGGATTTTTAAATACTTTCGAACACTATTTGAGATAAAAAATCAAATGCACATTGTTCTAACAGAACCTAGAAACTCTTTCTACGATCTTAACTCTCCAAACACTGTATTTTGACTTTGAAAAGCACAACCTGTTCATTTTAAGCGGTAAGCTCAACTCTTAAAAAACACATCTTGTCCCTTCAATCGCCGGACTTAGACTTTTTAAAACACATCTAGTCCCCCCAAGCTCTGGACTTCAACTGCTGTTGCCATGAGGCAAATTCTTACTTCCGAAAGCGTTCCTTCCGGTTACTGTTCACACATTTTACCACACTGCCGTAAAATACAAATGATTTACTTAACATAACAAACAAACTAAATTACATTAAAATTAAACATAATAATTCATACTGTTGTCTTGAAAATCCATTTTTCTTTTATTAATGACGTTACTAAATTTAAATTATTATTTGAATCTCTTATCTCTTTGGCTTAACCGCG
This sequence comes from Aphrophora alni, assembly GCA_963513935.1. Lineage (NCBI taxonomy): Eukaryota > Metazoa > Arthropoda > Insecta > Hemiptera > Aphrophoridae > Aphrophora > Aphrophora alni. Next base: position 80,555,937 of record OY740774.1, read on the forward strand.
TCTTTTAAATGAGTCTATTAAAATCTGACTTTTTACACTGTCACAACTTTTACATAAATACATATTTTGTGATACTGTTCATTTTTATTTCACTGTTTTTATATAGGTTCACTATTCATGGAGATATACATATATTTTAACATATAAATATTTGTGATAATTCACTGTTTATGGGGGGGATAAGTTGTGTGGGTTGTGGGAAAAATACTGTTTATGAGGGACCACTTTGTTTGTAGTAAAAACATATTGTTGATGGGGAACATACATATAGATAGTCACATTTTTTTATATTTAAGCACTTTGTTTATGGGGGATATACATATATAGGGAATTATATATAAATGGATAGTCACATTGTTTATGGTGAACACTTGTTTTATATTGAAGTACATTGTTTATATCGTTGCACTTAACTTTATGTCGATTAGGTTGGTTCGTCGGAGGTCTGTACACGCAAGGCAATTTTGTAACGACGTAGGAGAGATATGTGATATGGTCCATAGGTTTTTCCATTATCATCGATTAGGGAGTAAATGGCTTTTCCCATTTTCTTCAATATTTTTAATGGTCCAACATATATTGTGAACAATTTTGCTGTTTCACCATATCCCATACTGGATTGGGGAAATGACTTTACTAGTACTAAATCATTTTCCTTGAGTATCGTTATCTTATGTTTTGCATTTAATTTCTCTGCTCTTTTGGCTTGTGTGGTTTTTATTCGAGATTTTGTTAATTCTAACTTTTGTTGAATGGGGATTTGCATTTTGAAAGGTTTTTGTATTACCTCTTCCCAGAATCTGATATCACATTTGTTTAGTTGTAATTCATTAGGAGTGAAACCAGTGGTTTCATGTTGTATTTCGTTTAGGAAACTGTTTATGGTACTTATGTAGTTTGACCAACTTCTGTGATTTTGAGCACAATATGTCCTGAGGAGCGTTTGACTTCTTTTATAGGACATTCTGCCATGTTTGAGATGGGGTGGTATACTGGATTTAGTATGTGTCTTATTTGATTCTCTTCTAGTTTTTGAATCCAAATTCTACTTTTGAATTGAGTACCATGGTCAGTTAAGATTTTCTTAGGTTTTCCGTATGTGGGTATGTATTCTTTGAACATTCTGTCTATTACTGCCTGTGATGTGGCTCTCTTTAGATTGTATAATTGGACAAATTTTGTGAATGTATCCAGAATGATGAAGATATATTGGACACCACCTCGACTTTTTGGTAAAGGACCAATCAAATCGATTGCGATTAGATCTCCTTTTCCTTCAGATTTGACTCCACTAGTCTCTCCATAGAGAGGATGGTTACTGTGTTTGCATTTTTGGCAGGTGTCGCAGGTTCCTATTAATTGTCTAATTTTCCTAGCCATATCTTTAAATATGAAATCCTTTTGTAAAATTTGCAGGCATTTCCTTGCTCCACAGTGTAGATAAAATTTATGGCATTCTGAGATTAAAGTAGGCCTATTGACAAGTGATTGGGGTATTGTAATTAACCAATTGTTGTGATGTTTCTGGTATAGTATGTCGTCATTTATTCTAAATCTATTATGTTCTGTAGTGTTTGAATTTTTAATTTGGAGATATATCTGTTTGAGAGTTGGATCGTTTTGTTGTAATTGTATTAAATTTCGAAGGTTTTCTAAAAGTTCTAAATTGTGTTCTCTTTCTAAATTTGCGACTATTAATTCTGGTGTGGTTGTCAATGAGTTCTGTTGATTCTCATCTGTTCTGACTCTGCTGAGTAGGTCAGCTATTGTGTTATCCACTCCTTTACAATGTACAATTTCAAATTGGTGATCTTGTAATGCAAGTATCCATCTAGTTAATCTACCATTTAACAATTTGCATGTTTTCAAAAATGTCAATGCTTTATGATCAGTAATGATCGTTAATTTTGCGTTTAAAATGTAATGTCTGACTTTTTGTATGCAGTAGATGACTGCTAGCAACTCCTTTTCTGTAGTGGTGTATCTGATCTCGCATTTCTTCAATGTTTTGGATATAAATAGGATAGCCCTTTTGTTGTTCTGGCTGTCAATTTGGAATAAATGTCCTCCTATCGCAAAGTCTGAACTGTCTGTCTGTAGGTAGTAGGGTTGGTTTGGCATAGGATGGTTCAATACATTTGTTTTTAGAAATAAGTTTTTAATTTCTAGGAAGTGTTTCTCTTCATTAGAAGTCCAAATAAATTTTACTTTCTTAGAAGTCAATCTCATTAAAGGTTGTACAGTTTTTGCATATTTGTCTACGAATTTGTTGTAGTAGTTGATGCCTCCTAGGAACCGTTTGAGTTCTTTCCTAGTGGTGGGTGATGGAAAGTCTTGAAAACATTTAATCTTTTCTGAATCTGGTTCTAGACCAGTAGTGGTTAAATAGTACCCTAAGAAAGGAACTCTATCTCGACAAAAGATTGATTTAGACAGTTTTATTGTCATCTTTGCATCTGCAAGTTTTCTAAATACATATTCTAAGTGTTGTAAGTGTGAATTGAAATCAGGTGATATAACACATATATCATCAATGTAGACTAAAGAAAAGTTTTCTATCGTGTTCTTGAATACTTGGTCTAGTGCTCTTACTAGGGCAGCTTGTGAAGTGGATAGGCCAAAAGGGGTTACAACATATTGATACACTTTGCCTCGAAATTGAAATGCTGTATACTGTCTAGATTGTGGTTCTAGCTCAATCTGCCAGTATGAAGAGGTAAGATCTAATGCAGTCAGCCAGTTGGAATTTGTAGCTTTAGCTAATAGCTCATTAATGCTTCTGTTACATTCATAGTCGGGGGTAATTAGTGCGTTTATACGTCTCATGTCTAGACATATACGGAGATCGCCAGTCTTCTTCTTGACAATTATAATAGGGTTTACAAATGGGCTATTTCATTCCTCAATTATATTGTCCTCGAGCATGTCATTTAATTTTCTCTCTACTTCATCCTGTAAATTTATGGGTATTGGATAACTTTGGGCTCTATAATGTTCTGGATTGTCTACCCTGATATGGTGTTGGTACATGTTGCAACGTCCAGGTTTGTCTGAAAATACTATATTGTTTTGTTTAATTAGGTTGATTATTAGGTCCTTTTCTATTTTGTTGAGTTTATCGTTGTCTTTAATTAAATCGTTTATTTCACTGTTGTTGTTATTATTATGATTTTGAGTTTGATTATTGTTATTTATTCTATATTCATTGTCGTCGTATTTTATTATTTTGCATCCTGCTGACTCATTACTTTCGCTATCGAACTTCATTATTAATATTCTATTATCCTTACTCATTATAGTAATTGTATTAATCTTGAAATTTATTTCCATTTTTAGCATACGTATTGCGTCTATTCCCATTATGCAATCTTTAATAAGGTTGGGGACAATTATACATTGGATATCAAACTCGATATGTTTTATTTGGGCTTTTAATAGCACAATGTGTGAAATTCGTTTCGATTTATTGTTCAACGCAGTGGTGATGAATGTGTTACTCACTGGCAACTGTTCAAAATGACCTAAATTGTTCTTGTTTACCTGGAACCAGTTATCAGAAATACAGGATATACTGCTTCCCGTATCTACTAACGTATTTGTGGATATACCATTTAAATTTATAGTTATTTCTGGACACTTACAGTTGGTTTGATCTGGACTATTGTCAGTATCTTCAATTAATAGAAATTCTCTATCGTAATAAAGGTTTGAGATGTTGTAATCATTATAGTATGATTTGGTTTCTTTTTGTGGCTCTGTTCCGATTTTTGTAAAATTTGTTGGCACTGACTTAGAGTGTTCGGGTTTTTCTCGCAGATATCTCTCGCTTTTGCCTGTACAGCCTTGGTTGTTATTCGAAGTTTGGTCTAGGCCAGTGCGTTGGAGTTTAACTCTTGGTTACATTCCTCCTGAGGCACTTGTCTTGGCTTCTCTAGTATCGGTGGTTTAGTATTCATTGCTATAGCTTGACATACCATTCTTTGCTCGTTTGTAGGATACCTAACCTCTCTTCGCTCTTGGTATGGGCCTTTTTGTTGATAATATCGTTCTTGGTCTTGTTGTGGTTGTCTGTATTTGAACTCAGTCCTTATGGGTTCTGGTTGTCTATCGTAGTTGGTTTTCTGGTTATAGTTTCGGTTGATTTGATTATAATTGTTTGTATAATGTTGGCCATAACCGTTGGTGGGCCTCTGATTGGGTCTGTAGCTATTTTGACTTTTATAAGGGTGTTCTCTGTTCTTTCTGAACTCGTTTTGGGATTGATAATTCCTAAAGGGTGGTTTTTGTGGTTGGTTGTAGTTAGTATTTGTTTGGTAATGTCTAAATGGTCTGTTGTTGGTGGGATTTTGTGTTCCTCTCGGGCTTGTATTATTACGTCTCCTAATTTCCGAGTTTGCCTCTTCCGTATCTTCTCTTTGGAGAAGGTCAGCAAATTCCTTTATTGTACTTATATTTTGTACTCTTTGCGCATCCTGTATGCGTTGGTCAAAATGTTCTACTAGGGTTGCGATGATATCTTCCTCCGGTGGTTGGGGAGTCATCGACTTCATTATTAATACCCTGTCAATGAAGTATTCACTTCGAGTGAGTTTTCCTCCTAAACGATATTGTTCGAGTTCAAGTTTTTGCCTAGTTCCTTTTTGAACATCCCTATTCCAAAACTTTGATAGGAATTCTTTGCAGAATTGCTGGAAATTTGTAGTATCGCCTTTTATTAATTGCCACCACCGAGCAGCACTACCCTCTAAACTGTTGTCGATTATGTCGAATAGACAGTCTCTGTTGTATCCGATCTGGTTGATTTGTCGACAAGTTAACCTCTCGTAGTATCTTGTTAATCTATCCAGATAATCATTTGGATTATTCTGTCTTCCGTTAAATTTAGGAAGTGTCGGATTAGTTAAATTGTTGATTTCTTGACTATTACCTCCACAAGTTACGTTTATATGGGATGGTATGGCATTTTCGATATTTGATTTTGGTAGTTCAGCAATCATAGCTTTTACCTCATGGATCACATTATTTTTATTTTGTAACAATTGCTTCTCAATTGTGGCCTTCTGTAGGTCTAGGGACTCATTTAAACTCTGACTATTGATTGTGGAATCTAATCTACTTTCTAGGTTGTCTATTCTTTGGTTGTTCTCTGTCACAGCTTGTTCCATTTCAATTAATTTATCTGTAAATTGAGTTTCTACTATAGCTATCTGTATTGCCAAACATTCCTTTAAATTAGTAATTTCTTTCTGGACTATTTCAAAATTTTCTTTCAAATTGGATTCATTTTGAATCATTTTTAATTCTAGTTTTTCCTGATTTTGTTTAAATTTATTTTCTAATTGGTTCTCTAATTGCTTCTCTAATTCATTTTGATTTTGTTTAAATTTATGGTCGATGTTAATCTGTAGATTGTTAATTAACAGCGTCATTTGTTCTAATAACGTAGGGACATTTGGTTCTGTATCTTGGACACTACTAGCACTACTCTGCTCCATAACCTCTATTTGGCTAGGCCTAACATTTAGTTCAGTGTCATTGGCATCAATAGTCTCTCTAAAGGTTTTCAATTTCCCTTCCTTGGCTTTTCCGGTGGGATTAATTTTAGGCCTAAGGTTGTATTTGCTACTTTCTTCTTGGTTAGCGTCCATTTTAAATTATTATTTTTGATTTTGGTATATTGAAGTTAGGCTAATCTTAATTCTAATACATATCTTATTCTAGGCTATTAAATTTGTTCAATCTTATAATTAAAGTTGAATGAATCCTTATTTCTAAATTGTTGTCTTAAATTTAATTTCAATTTACTTATATAATATATTTACTTAATCTAAGTCATTCTGTTGAATTCTCATTTTGTTCATGCCCTAATCGTTGCGGCGCCATTTATAACATAATTCTTTTCTTATATGTTATAAAATATTTTATCTTTACTATAAAATCCGAAATAATGAAGTTACTTTATTAAAATTTATTTGAAATATCTACAACTAGTCTTCAACTACTACTAAATAAGTTGACAATAATGCAGATAATTTCAGTTATATAAATTCATTTGTTTATTCATTTAAATTATAAATATTTTCTTTTAGTAAATTATTTCTTGTTAAACATTAATAATATTTGCTTTTGAGTTCTTTTAATAACACAACAAGGTTAAATTGTCTTTAATTACAAAGTTAAATTATTCCAGGCTAGCTCTAGGTTTGGGTTCATTACATATATCTTTATCATAGAATTACAAAGTTCTTTTATAAATATTAGTAATTAATATTTATTATTTTCTCGGGGCAGGCACTCGACCAGACATGAACAAACTGTTTTTAACGCATTTTGTGAAGTTACAGTTAAGAAAAATTGAGATTTAGGATCGGTGTTCTTTTTTGAAATAGGCTTATGAATTGTAAAATTTGTTAAAGTTTATCTTCAATATTAAGAGTTTCTGGACTTTATTATATTTGAATTTACAGAGGATACCACTCTCTGTGTGATTTAGCACTGAATTTACCACTGTTTATACTGTTTTAACACACTAAAACTTGACGGCATCACTTTTAAAATTACGAATAGAAATTTTCATCTTTGGGCTCTGAAGTCTTGATTGGAATGAATTTTTGGCTTCGGTTTTGGAATTGAATTGTTGCCGCGGTTCCCAGCATGCACTGTTCTTCCGTTCCCTTGGTTACTCAAATAATATTCTCTCGTTTTGTACAATTTGATGTTCTTGACTTGAATAAATTATAATTTTGATATTACTTTATGTCTTTTTTGCCTTTGGTCTCGTGATAATATTTATTCATATTTACATTGCCGATTCTTAAATGAGTTTACTGATTTTATTGTTAATTGTATAATTTCCCGTTCCAACAGAATGACGTACTTATATCTATGACTCAAGTAGTCCTAGTTCTAATTCTAATTATATAACATTTGGGTCTTACGGTTACTATTTATGTTCTTAAATTTACTTTAAGGATTGTTTTACTATTCTAACAGATATTGTGACTTATTATTTATTTTTATTTGATTTTATTAATTTCGATTGTGATAGTCGTTTCTTTGATCTAGTTGTACTAACAAAAACATGGCGTTCATAGGGAATGCGTTTTACCTTCATATATTGTATATGCTATCTTCTGATGATTAAAATAAAGAATAGTTGTTTACTGAGGCTATATATACATGTGTAGTGCTTATATTAATTTATGGTGTAGTGTTTGTGATAGTATTATGGAATTGGTTTCAATGTGTTTGTTTAGATGTTAGGTTATAGGTTTTCATGTTACAAGGCTCTGTCTAGGCTTTATTCTATATTTGAGAATTATATTTGATAATATCCATTTCTATATGGATTTGGGTGAATTCTTGGGGTGTGAATTGGTTTTGACATAGTTAATTTAGTTATTGATGATGTTTTTCCTTGTGTATTACTTTCGTAAATTGTTTAGGCCTATCAGCTGATATTTTAGTGTCGGTTTCTTGGTTGGCTTTGTGGGTCATTGAACTTTGCTTTGTTTTGGTGTTGTTTATTTTAGGCTAACTTTTTATGATTGAATTTGTGACGTTATAAAGTAACACCATTATCGGTTATTTATTTGTTAAAAGCTAAGAAAAGGCAAAAAGAATTGGAAGAAATAGTCTCAAAAACAAAAGGAAGATTGCATGGAGAGAACTAATGCTTTGAGAGAAGATTATAAAAATGTACTAGAAAAGGAAGAAAAAATTAAGTGAACAGAGAAGGAAGTGATCGGTTGTTTTAATTCTAGATGGAGCGATTTTGATACAAAAGGAGAATCGATATACAGTAAATGATAAATATAAATTTACTTATGTTGGTGTTTCAGCAACCTGGTATAAAAATCTGGTATAAAATGGTTTATTTTTAAGAACAAGTTTATTGAGTTTAATAAGCAGAGAAAACATTTAAAGGAAGATGAGTTTGTTTTCTTCCCACATAATGGATTTTTATATAGGATAATATATATAATATCTATTCCGTTAAGAGGGGAGAAAACCAACTCCTTCTTTAAATTTTCTCTCTGTTAGTTAAACTCAATAAACCTGTGCTTAAAATAACCCTTAAGGTTACTTTTGTATATAAGATTTAACTTGGGATAAAACACCAAAATAATACAATTGTTTGTATCGTTTACTGTAAATCCATAAAGATTATAAACTCTTTTTATATTGACATCTCTCCATATAGAATTAAAACGACTGATCACTTCCTCCTCTTCCTTTTCTAATACATTTTTCTACTCTTCTCACAAAGAATTAATTTTCTTCATGTAATATTCCTTTTTTTTACACTCTATTTCTTCCAATTCTTTTTGGCTTTTCTTAGTTCTCAACAAACAACATAACAGATAATGGAGTTATTTCCTTAACCAAGTATGGCATTAATTTGTGTGTAATATTTATCCACTTTATATAGATGGTAGGAATACCATTCTTAATTAGGCCCATATTCTCTAAATTTATATGATTTAGAACAGTGGAGAATAATGTATTTGACTTGGAAAAATATGTTCCTCCTATCTTTATAAACAATTTTTAAGCGACAAAAATCATAATTTTATCCTCCTTGTTTTCTGTTCTTTGTACAAACTTTGTCACATTTTACATTTTTGGATCTCAACTTTGTGTTAGTACTTGATTGTATATGAAGTGAGCAATATACAATGTAAAAGACTTACGTAATATCTCGGTATACGATGGTATATTAAGATCCTGTATTGACGGACAGACATAGTTTCGAAATTAGTTAATGTTATAGAATCGTGAGTAAATGAGTTGTATGAATGGAATTTATTAAATAATTGAATAATAAATGTATAGTTTTAGGATATAATTAAGTAAATGTAATTTTTATAAAATATTAAAACTAAGAAATCATTAGACAAGTCCCAAGTAAATTCAGTGCAGTGTTGTGTGCCGATGTATTAGTCAGGTTAACCCCAATTGGCCAAAAATGTCTACTAATTTGGACATCAAATGATCCAGCATTTGGCTTCTAAGCTGGAACAGTGTACTTCTGGACGCATTCGCCCATGATCATCCGGCGAGGTAGTCCTGTTTGCGACTCTCTCGCCTCCACGAGATCTTCTCATTTAACCAGAATCTGCGTAATCTACAAGAGCTATGTTTCAAATGAGCATTTTTAAATTATACAACAGTTTTGAATTATATTTTACATAGAAGGAGTGATTGTGTCCTTAGTATAAGATGCCTAAGTACCGTTTGAATTTTTATCTATTTTATGAGAAAAAACATTGACTATCTTAAAGTAAAAAATACGATAAATAAAACTATTTTAAAGAGACATTATGCTTTAAATGAATTAAATTTTGTTTAAATTACAACCTGTTGTGGCTTTGGTAAAGAGATTAATGAAATCGAGGATTTCAAATATTTCAAAGAAAAACTATAACTGTTAAACATTATGCATGTCCCTTGGTGTTTCAAAATAGGCAGTCATATACTATGAACTCCACTATTTGTTTTAGTATTTTGTATCTGATTTACTGAAAACTGTGTAGTTATATTTATGTTAGCTGTAAGCATTGTTTCTTAGGAAGTACTTCCGTAAGGATAAACCATTGATTTATATAAATATGCATATATGTATGTTCTTTTCAGGTATGACTATTCAAATGAAGTTTAAATGTTGAGATTTAATTAAATCTGTAGTTTATTTGTGATTATGAAGGATATTTTCCTAGAATCCACGATCCCGAAAAATTTCATTAAGTGTTTGTACTTACTCACAGAATGACGCCCAATAAGTTTAAATAATAAAGAAATCAAAAAAACAGTAATTCAAAATTGTAAAAATACAAAACTATAATACAACAAGTAGAGAAAAGTTACAACTTAACTGGCAAGTAGTTAAAGGAAAATGCAGATAATACAAATTTAAGAAAATTTTCCCTCCATTTCTTATTTTCTGGTAATTTTAACTATATTTCTATTAACTTGGCTTATTAAGTTTTCCCCAATAAAAATACTACTGTAAAATATCCCTAAAAACGAGACAACTATTTTGTAAAGTGTCAATAAGTTTACATTACATTCTGGATAATGAAATAGAGTAGAATAGAGCTTCTTTAAAATATATTTAATTTTTCCTTAACAACTCTAGACAATCATCCAGTGGATTAAACTCTCTCTCAGTTTGGAGATTTGGATTAACATAATTATAAATTATGGCTTCCAATTTTGTTTAGCTAAATTAGAATTAAATTTTCCTTTTAATATTTTATCTGGACAGTTTACAAATTCTAAAATATAGCTACCAATCTGTTTGTTTACTCCTGGGGTTGTCAGTTGGGGGATAAGTTTATTGTAAATTTTTACTTTAAAATTAGAGATAATCCATGTTAACACGTTCAGTGCTACAAGCGCCGATCGACGCCCATGCGTTGTTAGATTATCTATGCTGCAAACACTGATAGGCGCTTTGTGTAACAATAGTTTTAGCGGGAAATTACCAGCTGATAGTTTACTTTTGAGGTGATATTATTGTGTAATGTCATTGTTAGGACCTTTGTTGATATTTTAGTGTCATTTATTCGTGGTTACAAGAAAGTTCGTAATACAAAAAATGTCGGATGAAAAATCCAGAAGCATCTTCGTCTAGAAAACGAAAATATAATGAAGATTTTGTAGATATAGACCATCTTACAGTAAGTGAAATAGTTCAGTTTTATTGTGACTCAGACAAAGAGTACATTTCTAATGATGACAACCCATTTGATGATGATCGATATCCAGATTTAGACCCGGAAGAATCCGATGACGATAGTGAAACTAGCCAACAAATCCGAGGAATAAGTTCTTCTAACTCTAAAAATTATTTTGAGAATGACTGTGAAACACTTTACAATAACAGTAATAATCCTACTATTGACAGTGAAAATGAAGATGATAATTCTTTGACCGTTGACATGGACGTTAAAATTGAATTACAAAATGTTGAGCGAATTCACCCTATCAGAGGACGAGGTAGTTCTAAAAAAAACTATAAAACACCCAAGTATAAATGGACTACTAATTGTAACTTAGTTGATCTACAGTTCACAAAAACCAATGAACTTCTTGTACCCATTCCAGGTAATAACATACTAGTTGACTATTTTCAATTGTTAGTAAAAGATTCATTTTTAGAAACAATTGTAAAAGAATCAAACAGCTACGCCCTTGAAACCTTTTTGAATAGATCAGACCTTACTGAAAAATCTAGACTTAATAAATAGACTGACATCACAGTCAGTGAATTGAAAATATTTCTGGGTTTGGTTTTACATATGGGAACTATAAAAATGCCCAGGCTCTCCGATTACTGGAAAACAGACCCACTTTTCGTGTCTGTGTTGTAATACATGCATTTTTGAATTTTGATGCATTACGATGAAAACATATGGTCAAAAAGAAATTACGTGATTGGTTGAATGAAAATAAATGGACAGACGTGATTGGTTCTAAATTTTGGAGAAGTAACAATGCGAGTCAAATTAAAGTCTAGAGAAATGATTTAAAATGAAAATAAAATAACTTTCAATATGTGTCCAGAAGAATATATTGTAATATAAAAATGCTTAAGATTAATGTAGAGTTATAAATTGAATAGAATTTTGTGTATATGTGATGTAAAGTGCTGGTTGTTGGGCGGAAGTAAAATCGTGTAGGGAAAACGTGGTTTTATGCAAGCTTTTCTTAGCTTGTAACAGCAGTCGGAAGGTAGAGTCTGAAGTAGATGGACGTGTTATCGTTCGTGAGAAAGTTATTCAGAATGTGATTCGTATAAATATGTCTTTTGAAGGGAAATTAATGTATATGACTTATAGAATAGAAACGTATGAACAATAAAGTGAATGTATTAAAGCAGTCGGAAGGTAGTGTTTGAGCTAGATGGACGTATTACCGTGGTGGTAAAAAGTTTTCATGGAACAGTGAATTTTGTGCAAAAAATGTATTTTGACATGAAATCAACGTGATAGATAAAGATTAAAAATGTATAAACAGTAAATATTAGTGTAGACATTCGAGAAATAAGTTTCTAAATGACATAGACGGGTTGTAATGTTAGACAAACCGATAACGAACAGTAAAATGGCTGCACGCTAGACAGTTTAAGTATTTTCAGATCATAGTTGTATCTGATCGGATGTGAACTATTTGAGAGGTTTTTTGTGAATAAAAAGACAGTGAACATTTACTTAAAATACTGAAAAATTTTGCAGTGGGGGCGGCGGACGCCTATGGGCGTCCATAAGTTTTATTTATATATTTTGATTACATGTAACATAGAGTAAAGATTTTAGCATAAATAAAGAAAATTTTAAATGTATTTTGGAAAATAGCAATGCAGCTCCTGGGGAAAGTTTTGTAACACTACTGGTAGCATTGAACGTGTTAAACAATCCTTACCCACAGTTTTATTATTATCTACAATTACACTGTTACATCCCATCTCTGTGTTCCCTTTGTAAACAATAATTGCAATTCTTACATAGATAATCATTTTTGTTTTATTAAAAATTATAGCATAATCTTGTGTAATGCCTAGATATAGTAAGTAGTAATTTTCAATAGACAATAGTTCTAATATTTCTGGTAATCCATTTTTCAAGTTTTATATCCACAGCTCTATTTTACAAGGAATAGCAATAGGATTTTTAAATTTTTGTTTTATAATATTTATGTTTGTACTAAAAATATGTTTTACTTCTTTTGATTCACTCTTGTGATAATTTTCCTTTTAAACCAAGATTAAAGTTATAAATTTTTCTTCTCAAATAACTTTCCGCATATCTCTAGTTTTAATAATTTCCTTCTTTTTTAGACACAATCTGTAAAATCGGTTTCTTTTACTAGGATTACATTTAAAAATATCGTTCTGTAATCGGTTTAAATTCTTTCTGTAATATAGTTAATCGGTTCTGCATATTTGTAATTGCAAAGTTGTAATTGTATAAATTTTCTTTAAGTAGCCATAAGCCAAATCTTTCATAAGTTTGTTTAATTTTATGTAATAATAACTCTGAAATAGAGTAAAATTTATTGGTAGCACGGGTTATTATTTCAGCTTCCATTTAATAAGAAATTATGGTAGAAATATAAGAATTAAAAAGTACCCCAAACAGAGTAGAGGAAGAGAACAGCTACGTCCTTTTCATACTTATTTGATAATATTTCTTTAATCAAGATTAATTTATTATTATTTTTTAACTTTTTATATTCATTATTAAGAAAAGGAGTTATTTATTTTGTTGAAGTTACAGTAAAAATTGAGTTTACTCCCAAGTGTGCTATTATATCTTATTAAGTTATTGATGAATTGTTTGAATTTTCAAGGAATTAATTACTTTCTTGATATGTTTAACAAGAGAATCAAATTCTTTGTAAGTGTACAGTAACATCATATTATCATCTAGTTCAATTTAATATTACGATTTTTCTACCTAGTTTTAGGCTGAGTAAACCACTGTAAAGTTTATATTACCTTTGGGGTGTAGACATTGATATACAAGCAGTCTTCATCAACTCTAGAAAATAAAGGTCCAAACGGTAAACACCCTGGGCCAGGTTGTAGAGCATCCAGTACTCCTGACCATGGTAAGGCAGGTTGAGGGGGCTAAAACAAGGATAGAATCAATGTCAATGATGGTAAAATTAAGTACATCAAGGAATTTGATGGTGGAAGAAAAAAGAAAAAAATTAAGATCATACATTATCAAATGTCCAAGAAGCACTGTGACAATGTTCACTCTAAGAAAAACAAGAAGATCCTAAAAAAAAACCAAAAAAAACCTAAACTTAGATTATAATAAATCAGTATGTTTATTATAATACCCTTATCTAAATATTAATAAAATATGTGTATTATAATAAAAAATACTAGATTTGTTGTAATCTTAGTTTTATGGTTCGGAGAATCCTTGTTTCCCTTATCAGGCATTATATATGAAGATAGAAAGGAATTTGCAGAAAATAAGAATAGTCAACATCTAAATAGTTGGATTCTCAATAAGAATAACACAAGAGGAATTTAGGATGTGTCCAAATCAGCAGGACCTGGTAAGTAGATCCCGTGTCACTTTAGAACAAAAGTAGAGGGGGGGGAGGGGGCATGTGACCTAACTTAACCTATCCACCATCTTGTTTTTGACCGCAATTATGGCCACCATTTTGTTTTGGCAGCCAAGGCTCTGACATCACAGCCTTAACTTTTTATTTTCAAGGGGGATTCGAATCAATGAAGTCTGGATTTGAACCCAGAGACTATACCGTCTGAGCTATTGTTCGTAGTTATAATTGTTGTATTCTTAGCGCCTATATAAGCTGCCACAGTGTAGAAATCTGGAGTAATAATTACACTTTATGCAAATAGATTGCACTACAGACATTTTTATTGTTAATATAATGTGTAATATATTTATATAACTTTTACACAATTTATTACCACCAATACCACTACACAACCCCGACTCTGTGGGATAGACAATTAACAAAAATTGTGTAGCAAAAATTATGTGGCCCAGCCAAGGAGCCCACCAAACCAAAACCATAATAATTATAAATTAGGATGTAACGGAATTCTAAATAATAAAATATGAATTGGCACTTGCGATTTTGTTGAGCAGTGCAATATGGCATAGAAGGGGGGGAGAGACGAGGAGTGGAAGGCTTGAACCAGCGAGCCGACCGGGAGTCTGTTCCGAGAGCCGCGAGAAGAAAGACCGCTACGGGACGAGGTCAGGTCAGTCCATTTTCAGCCACGTGCTAGCTAAATTACTCGGTATGTTTTTCGGCCACTATTAAGGCTTTATCATGCCGTTATGTCTTTTTTATAAATCATAATTATTTTTGTAATCTTTTAGTTCGGCAGCAAATAAAATATAACATTTAATTTCACCTGCGTTGCGTGCGTTCATTAGCGTCCTAACCCGACTCCTTGGCCCATCCTGACAAGATTCGGCTAAAGTGTACGCGATCTCCAGCCAGCCGGAGCTTCCAGCTGGTCAATAGAAGTGGAGACGGTCACAATTATATGTTAATTGAGTTACAGTAATTCATAAGTTGAATATAAACCAAGGTACAAAATATTACATATATAATCAAACTAAAATTTAGTACAATAAATATGGCAACTACTAAATAATAAATCATGGATTAATTTATCTTAACATTGTAGATAAACAAATACAAAATTTGACATGAAATTTACAAGTAGTGAACATTAAATATAAAACACTAAACGGACAGAACATTATTCAATTGAAGTTCCTAAATACAAGGCACAGCTCTCTGAGAGTCTAACTTTTCACTATACTCAAAAATTTGTGCATGGATTAGTAGTCACCAGCTCTCAATAATAACCCATTTAAATGCCTCTTAAAATTTTGGTAATTTTCTATACTTCTAAAAGACTCTGGTAGCCTGTTGAATAGTGTTATTCCACATTGATCAGATATTTTGTTATGGAGATTTAGTCAATGTTTACATAATCTTAAATTATAACGTTTTCTAATGGAAATAAGTATTATAATTGCTATTATACAATACTTGAAATGACAGAATAGTATTGTCTACATTATTTACATACTAGAAAGGCATAAGCATTTTCTGTTTTAAATGCATTCATAATCTGGAATATATTAACCCATGGTATTCAGATTTCAAGGTATGCTTGCTACAACTTTGTTTGGCCAAGTTTCAAAAAACAAAAATCCAACCTCATCAAGTTGCTTTTTATCCTAGAAAGATGTTAGGAGTTGAATCTCTTGATTTTCACAGAAACCAAAGTGCATATGAATGGTATTCTTGGAATTAATTTGTAAATGAATATTGTTAAAAATCATTTTCTAAATAGTACAGCATCTGAAAAGGGTCTTTAAATATTCAAATAAATTAAAATTAAATTAAATTCCAATAAATGGAGTGAGAGTTAATCAGAAAAACCAAAGACGTAATTCCTGTTGTATTTCTTGTGTTTGACGTCTTCTTAAAGGTAGAGGGAGCAAAGTCAGTCAAGTTATTAAGGAGCTGATCGTCACAAATGGCAGATCAGAGTATGGATAAAAGAACCTGGCCATAGCAATATGTGTATAGGTGATAATAAAACATAATATTGGGAGATGACATACTATAAAAGTATGCGATGGATACAGATACTTAGGAGTGAATACATCACAGAGTGAAACATACCTATTAAGAAAATGAATATCCAGAGAAGAAGAGCAAGCAATGTGATAAACAGATATAGAAGAAAACAAAACTGAATATATGCTTCCATTCTAAAAGCATCATATGGCTCAAAGGTATGTGCTGTAATAAATAAATAATGAAGCAGAAGCTGAATGGCATCGAAATTAATTTCTGGTAACGATTGGTAGATATTTCTTACAGAAATAAGATGACCAACCAGAATGTGCGAAAAATAAGGAGAGTTTTCACACTTTATTAAACAATATTAAAACCGAAAGATAGTGTGATGTATCCATTAGAAAATGAGTGAAAATCACTGACAAAGCAGATATTACAATGGACACAGCTGGAAGGAGACTGAGAAGAAGTTGTAAAAAAAGAAGCGTTAGGGCAATAGAAAAGAAATTATTGGAAGAAATCAATTTTGGAAGAGGGATGAATGGAAACTTGGTATCAGAGAGCGGCAAAGTTCACTACAGACAGATATATATATATATATATATATATATATATATATAACGCCATAGTAACTTTCATAAACTTTAAAACGCCGCCATTTTGTTTAGGGTGAACCTTTTGAAGTCGGATTTACGGCATTGTATTCTACTAAATTAGACCTTTAATTTGATGTACAACTCGACCCACGCTCTCATTTAAGATTTTATTCCGACTCCTTGTGGGCCGTCCCCCCAAAGTGGTAGCGGCTTATTGAAATTGTGATAAAATAGTGTTTTATGCCCAGTAACAGTGTACCAAGTTATATAGTTCCATCTGTAGGCCTAACTGTTAAAAAAATATTAACCCGTTCTGGGACTTTTCACCACCCCTGTATATATATCAATGAATTACTTTCGGGATGCAGGAACTGTAGAAAGTAGGTTAGAATTAGGAATTTTAATGTAAGAAAAAAGGTTACAAAATTGATTCTCATAATTCACTATGATTTAAAAATATTACAAATACACTTTCACTAAAGTGTGCTATGAAAGTTAAAGTTTAACATTTAACTTGAAAATTTATTGAAGGTTTATATTTGCAGGTTTATATATTACACTCTAGCATATTTTTTATGATAAATGTGTTATTCCATAGTAAAGATAAGACAGTATTACATGTGCTGTAAAAACATGTAAATTAATAATTAACAACTAAATACATGAAATAAAAATATTAATACTCTCTCATCTATTAAATTTAACCAAACCTTCTCTAACCAAACATTACAGATACTGGTTCGACAGTGCATTTCTATATTCAACACCAACAGTTCCTACACTAATCATGTACAAGCAGATATTTGCTGGATTCAATGGTTGTAATACACATCTTTTTGAATTTTTGAATATTAGTAATGAAAATAAATAACATAAAAGAAACAACGTAATTGGATGAATGAAAATAAATGCGGTAACGTTATTGGTTCTAAAGAAAAAGGGAAGGGATAATGTCAATTGAGTCAAAGCTTATTGCAATATTAAAAAGTGGGTAAATAAATCATAATAGATATCCAAAAATATGTTTTTTAAAGATAATAATGTCTAGATTTAATATAGAATTAGTATTTGAATGAAATTGTGTGTATGTAAAGTGAAAGATATTTGTTACCAAGCAATTATGGGTTGTTAGAGACTATGTTTTCGTGAAAAGACGTATGTGAACCCTGGGTTAGCATCCAGCGTGCAACAAGTTTCCCGCCCAGTTCCTCGGCAGTTTTCTTGCAAGTCAGACGTGTTCTCAGTAATGTAAATTTTATTAGAACAATGTGTTTTATGAAAGAGACGTTTTAAAAGTGAAGTTAAGAAGTGTTAAATAGACTATTAACATTTGTAATTTAGTTTAACCCAGTTTTTAGTGAGACTTGGTATAGTCAGACGTGCTGTCGTTAATGAAATTTTTAGTAGAACAATAAATTTGTGAGAAAGGACGCTTTATAATGAAGTGGAGAAATATAAACTAGTTATTTAAAGTATGGACGACCAGTGACAATGTGTCGTGTTGTGGAATAATTGTTTAACACTATAAATATGAACAGTGAATAATACAAAAGCCAAACGGACAGTCCATTATCAAAACGTGGTACGGCCTACGCGTTTTCTTTGATATGAACATTTCGAAAGGTGTTTCTAGTGAAAGACAGTAAGCTATAATTAAACAACGTTGTTTTTATTAAAAAAAAATAAGGCATGTGGTATTCTACCAATCATAAACTCAAAAAAGAGACAACTACTTTCAGCTCAGCATACAAGAAAATTGCGGACTTTGCTAAGCAACCTGCGGACACCAGCTTACGTGGGAACACTGGAATTTATGCCGTAACGTGGTAATATGTATAAAGACAATACTAGTACAAATGTGTTATAACGTTGAAGACGTTCTCTCTTTTATTTTTATTAGTTATTTGCTACACGTTGGTCGCTTAAATATAGGAAAACTCTCCTATATTTCTTTTTACTATTTATTAATATTATTATTATTCATTTGGTTATTAGTTCGTTAGTTATTTGACAATTGATTAAAATAATAACACTCAAAACATGTGGGATTATAACTCAATTTTAATTAAACATATTGAATAATTAACTCTTTTAAATATTAATTTTTTAATCATTTAAAACATAATTTTTACCTTGATGCTCAAAATATTACTGATTAATATCTTATTCTACAATTTTATACTACGGCTTAAACTAGGTACATCTTCACTATAAATTCTTATCCTAAACAACTTAGTCTAAAACAAGGAATTTAAGAATGCATCAATTTAATTTGTATTTAATTTTGACTCTAATTTTAATTAGCTTTATAAAATATTTGCTCCGGCTAACTGAAGGTTATTTACTTGAATTTAATTTAAATCTCTATTGGGGTTCGTTGGTTCTTAGGTGGCTATAATTTATTTTATTATTACAAAAAACAAAATTTGGTGGTAATTTATAAAATGTATTGTCCTTTAAGTTCTACTTATCAATTGACGTGTTCCTTTCCAGTTTTTGGGTTGTTCTCGTTCCGTGGTTCTCTCGAAGATTGCGTGATGGTTGGATGGTTTGCCTCTCCCGTAGATGATCCCAATCGCGGGTTACACCTTTCTTCACTCACTCTTGCGACGATGATGCTTTTAATTCTTACGACGTTACTTCTTCTCACTGATTTAACTTTAATACGACGATGACTCCTTAAACTTCACACTTATCTCACTTAACGACCACGCAGACTTCTTATACTTTAATACGATGATTCTTTTAGTTTTTAAAACGACGGATAACTTTTTATTGACTTTTATAAACTTAACAGTTCTATTAAAAAAGAAAAACGACGAATAGGATAGGCAAAGTCCTTCACAAACACTTAACTCTTTCGATCAGGAGAAACACTTCCCCGGAACAACCTTCTAATACGACGTCGGAACCAAAATACCTAAAAGAACCACGTGTCCTCCCTTTTACCCTTATTTATAAGTTCTCCTCTTTTTAAAACAGCGTCATGATGCTCTTCTTCCATTGGCTAGTTTTAATTCTTGGACGTTATTTCAGAACTGATTCACTTGCTCTGATTGGCTTGTTACAATTTGTTTCGGTATTAAAAGCTTAATTTTGATGGATCTTGTGTGACGGTTTGGGTGCGTTGTTTCCCTGTTGAAACATTTTTTTATGTCCGTCAATCCTTTCATGTCTTGGCGATTTATGGCCTGCCGGGTACTGACCTTTGGAGCTTTCTATTTCGGTATGTTATAGTGTAATAGATTTAAGTCAATATTTTTTTATATATAAAAATATAAATTGTATAATTTCAAATAGTAAGATGTTTTAATATTTTCATATAAATGAATCTAAATATTTTTAGACAAAGGGGGTCTATCTTAAAGATTCGAATTTAACTTAGATAAATAAATCCAAAATAATTTTGAACATAAGACAAAAGATGCTTATGTAGTAATTGATTTAACGAGTTGCAACTACAAGAAATAGAGTCATTTCTTAAAATTTAAGTCTCCTAAAGACAATGATAATATGATATAAAATCTAAAGTTTTCAATCGAAGATAATTTCTAAAGATAAGTTTATGTATAATTTAATGTTACTAAAAACATGTTCAGTTTCAGAAAGATACAAAGAATTTCTCAATTACCTTAATACCATTTGGAGTACACTTATAAAAGGATCTACGACCCTGAGTATATTTTAAAGTTAAATAAAATTCAAAATTTAATTAGTCTAAATTGGTAAGCGTAATGCTGCCTGGCGCCCAAAAAATGAGCACATTCTTCTTTTCTTTTTATTAAAAAACAAATTAAATTCAAAACCCTGGTATTTTAATATTACCTCATGGTCACAGCAACTGTTGAATTTAGAAACCTACCCATATTGTCTAAGATAAATTTAAGTGAATATTGTTCATATAATAAAACAATTACCTTAAATCGAAGTGGTCCAACTGGAGCTTGTGCATATCGTATGCCTAAAAACTTGTAGAAGGGTTTTCCAATTACAATATTATTTGTTAGGAAATAAGCGGATATAAAGTCTTTGCTACCTCGAACTGTGCCTTTATTAGTGTTCACTAACACAAACTCAGCTGTTGATTGTTCCATAAGATCAACTAAAACACAATTAAGACACATATTGAAAATAATGTTACAGTTCAAGAGTACAGTTTAGCATATTCGTTTCGGTTAAAACTCTTGCCATCAAAATTTGATTGAAATATCGTGCACAAATTTTGAGCTAATTGACCCATTAGAACAACATTTATAGTTTTTACATTTTATGACTAAAATTCCTGCCTCAGAACAATAATTATATTTGAAAGGTACATAAAACAAAAACTTCACAACTTAAATAATCCCTACTTACTAAATTTTATTAAAATTAGACTAATAAATTAATTTCTAGATTTTAATTTTAATCTACAGAGTCAAAACAAGAACAGATAATTTTTAAAAAATACATTTTGTGATGTTTTTTTATGGTAACTATCACAAAATTTTATGGTAGAACACTTATACAATTGATCTTTAAACCTCATGAAAAAATCGAGAAGTCAAATGGTATAAATAAATATTGAACTTAACTTGTGAGAAGATATTAGATAGAATAAAACTCGAACACAAGATCTCACAAATATTACATTTACTTAATCAAACGTGTTTCAACGTCAAAGTTGTTATAACATAGTTTTAGTTTAGTTATTGTAGTTCATGTATCACTGAGGATGGCAACTTTGTCGTTGAAATGTGTTTGATTAAGTAAACATAATTTTTGTGAGATCTTGAGTTCAATTTTTATTCTATCTGAAGTCGAATGGTGGTTGAAGTGAGCATGCAATTCGACCTGTACAACCAACCCACCAACCTGGGAATCACTTAATAACAAATGTTTGGACTTCTTGCTCATAGTGAAGGGAGTCTATCTTAGTATTTTTTTGTTTAACTGTGGAATGAGGAAATTTTCTAACATATTCAAACATATGACATCATTTACAGTTTTCCCCATGAAATAGATTGGGACAAACACTTTAAATTTCTGAGGGTACAAAAATATTCACTTTTGGACTATCACGGACATGCTCCAAAGATGCATATAAATTTTCGCTTCCTCAGATTTGCAGTTGTGGGAATTCACCTTGCCACACTGATGTGAATGTAAAAATTACTTTATTCAGGAAGGTCTTCTCATTTCTGCACAGACTACCTGATGAGTAACTTTATCTGAATCAGTAATTTGTTGTACAATGGTAAGTTTGCATGGCTTCAAGTGCAACGTTAACATAGTAAGCGCCCAACAGTTGTACGTGTATGTCAGTCTCATAAGACGCAGTAACTTGATGATTTAATGTCATGAATAAAACTTGGAGGTGCATACTATACTGGGTACAAAAATTGCATTAAACTGTAATCATGGAGTTTATTTCCTGAAACAAAAACACAAGGCAAGAGTTTTACACCAGAGAAGAAGTCATTTTTAACCGCAACTATGGTGGCACCTCCGGTAACTGTAATAATCTGTATTATGTGAGTCAAACTAGATATGTTTTGCTTCAGAATAACATGTCAACCGATTATTTTAACAACACCCTTCTGTCCTTTGTGTCATCTTTGGTTGGAGTCTCTACAAGTTTCTATTAAATCCAGATCTCACAGTAAACTGTAAGCGACTTCCTTAATCTTATTCAACAAGGTCCAGAAATTGATTATCATTTTAATATTATTAAAAGGGTACTTACCAAAATTACAAATAAGAAACCATCGAACAAAAAAGGAAATGAACAGCTTCGACTCCATATTTTCGCAGTACAAATAAGAACTGAATAACAGATATAATGGTTTTCTTTTTTATAGTTTCTCTTTTGAAAGTATAGTTATGTAAAAACCAACATTAAACATAAATGTTCTGCAAATTCCTATTATTTTTTCATATCATTTATTATCCAGTACTACTTCACTTGACTATAAATCACACAGGACCTTGAACAATGTACGTAGCTAAAATTAAAACAAATATGAGAAATTACTGCAAATTCTTATTATTTTTTCATATCATTTTATCCGGTACTACTTCACTTGACTATAAATCACACAGAACCTTGAACAATGTACACAGCTAAAATTTAAATAAATATAAGTATTACAAATAGCTTTATCTTATTTGAATTGTAATGTTGAAAGATAAATAACAGAAATTAAGCCTGAATTCACAAAAAAATTATACAAAATGGATGAAAATACTCTTTGTCATCATTAAAATTATTTTTTGTATGACAAAAAATAATTTTAATACCCTAGATTTCCAAACTTTCAAAATAGTAATTAAACAAAAAAAAATCACTTCTGTAACATTTATGGCATTAAAACAACTCATTAACAGCAAAAATTAATTTTAGTATTGATATCTTTTTTTTATTTAAAATTGGTTACTGAAGAGGTATTGCCAAAATGGTAGAGCATCATCTATAATGAATGAGAATTATTAGTATTTTATTCCACAATTTGATCAAATAGTTTTAAATTCGTTGTTCACAAATTCAGTTTCATTATCAGACCTTAAAATTTTAATTTTTCTTTCTATTTATTTGTTGATTTGCTATTATCTTAAAACTTCTATAGAGGTTTAGTACAAAGAATAGAATCCTCACTTGAATTAATCTCTGAAGGTGACTTAATTTTTTTTGCACAAGTTTTACTTTAATAGCATCACCAGTTATTGAAAGACACCAGCTCTTTCAAATTCCATTATCATAGGTTTAATTCTTTAGATAACTCTGCAAGTAATAAACGAACGATCCATTCATCAATAAAAATTTTAATTTTATAAGCAGTTGATATAATTGTATCATAATACATATTTTTCTTTATTATTTTTTGTACATATTATAGACATAAGCCTGTGCAATATAAGACAAATATGAAAGTCCATTGATACAAAAACAATTAACTCTTAAAAAAATATTTGGGTGTGCTTAAGACCACACGTTAGAAGTGAAAACTTGTTTGAACAGTATGTAACGCTTATATACTTATGATTTTTGTTTTAATATATATGGGTATGTGAGAAAGTTTGTGCAATATTTTTGTATTGATTTTAGTTTGACTATGTATATGAGTTTGAGAAAGTTAGTGCAATATTAGATTTTTAGTTTTAATACGTATGGGTATGTGAGAAAGTTAGTGCAATTTTTTTCGTAGATTTTTAGTTTTAATATATATGGGTATGTGAGAAAGTTTGTGCGATATTTTTGCATTGATTTTAGTTTAACTATGTATGTGAATTTTGAGAAAGTTAGTGCAATATTTTTCGTAGATTTTTAGTTTTAATACGTATGGGTATGTGAGAAAGTTTGTGCAACATTTTTGCATTGATTTTAGTTTGACTATGTATATGAGTTTGAGAAAGTTAGTGCTATATTTTTCGTAGATTTTTAGTTTTAATATGTATGGGTATGTGAGAAAGTTTGTGCTATATTTTTTCATTTATACTAGTTTAACTATGTATGCGAATTTTGAGAAAGTTAGTGCAATATTTTTCGTACATTTTTGTTTTAATATATATGGGTATGTGAGAAAGTTTGTGTAATATTTTTGCATTGATTTTATTTTGACTATGTATATGAGTTTCAGAAAGATAGTGCAATATTAGATTTTTAGTTTTAATATATATGGGTATGTGAGAAAGTTTGTGCGATATTTTTGCATTGATTTTAGTTTAACTATGTATGTGATTTGAGAAAGTTGGTGCAATAATTTTTCGTAAATTTTTAGTTTTAATACGTATGGATATGTGAGAAAGATTGTGCAATATTTTTGCATTGATTTTAGTTTGACTATGTATATGAGTTTGAGAAAGTTAGTGCAATATTAGATTTTTAGTTTTAATACGTATGGGTATGTGAGAAAGTTAGTGCAATATTTTTCGTAGATTTTTAGTTTTAATACGTATGGGTATGTGAGAAAGTTTGTGCAACATTTTTGCATTGATTTTAGTTTGACTATGTATATGAGTTTGAGAAAGTTAGTGCTATATTTTTCGTAGATGTTTAGTTTTAATACGTATGGGGCGCCGTATCCGTTGTCTATATATTAAGGTTGCATTACGGTAGTGTGCGTGACGCGATTTCTATTGAAAAAGTCCATCCCAAAAGTTGCATTACAGTAGTGTGCGTGACATGATTTCTATTGAAAAAGTCCATCCCAAAAAGTACCCAACGCGCCAATAGAAGTTTTCACTTAAAAAAGAAACAAATATTCTGTTATTCCATTGTTATCCCATGCATTGCTCTACAGCAGCGGTTCCCAAACTTTTTTGATGGCGTACCACCTAATATGAAGTCCTCCTTTCATGTACCACCAGTATAAAAATGATTAATCATCATTCCATTGCCAACATAGTAAAGTTTGTAAATAATAATTAAAAAATAACATTTAGCCTTTTAAGTACTTTACTTTAAAACAATGTTTATTTAGTTCTTTGCAGTTAGTTGTAAATAAATTAGTTAAAATTAAACTTTTCATAGTTATAACCAATGCTTATTTTGAAATAAAAATTAGGATGAAAGAATATAAATAAACTTTAAGGTGTAGAACAAAACTGTATTTGTAAAACAATACAACAAATTCAAACATAAGTACACACAAGTTAATGAGAAGGATGAGCTTGTAGCGATTTGCTTAAAGTTGCAATGTCTGGTTTTATTGGGCTTAGCTTCAAACGCAAGTCATTTTCAACACAAGCCAGCCTATTTCTGTATTTGTTTTTAAGGTAACAAAGAGAAGAAAACGCAGCTTCACATAAGTAGGATGTTGAAAATGGGAGTAAAAACTTGACTGCTCGGTTGGCGATTTCACCGTAGTCTTGGCGTCGTTGAATCCAAAAGTCAATCAGGGTAGCTTTATCAAAAACTTCCTTCAAATCTGAGTCACAATTTAATTCGAACAGTTGATCTTTTTCGGCTAATGAGAGATTCTCTGGGATTGTCATTTTCTTAATGTCACTAAACGGGGTTTTCATCCACAAATGTTCTTTATAGTTTTCTGGGAAGTAAATGCTCAAGTTTTCCTTCAAAATGTTACAATGGTCACTGATATCACTAAGAACTGTCTTACTAAGTGAAAGCTCATTTTCTTCAACAAAAGTGCTGAGAGAAGGAAAAAACGAAACCTTGCTTTTCTTGGCTTCATCATCTGCAAAGGTGATTTTTTGTTTCAAGGCATTAATTTTGTCACACACTCGAAACGGGGTATTAGAAGTACCTTGAAAACTCATGTTCACATCATTGAGTTTTGAAAAAATGTCTGCTAAGTAAGCCAGTCGACACAGCCATAGTTCATCAGTAAAACGACTTCGTAGCTCAAAATCAGAATCTGTTAAAAAAATCAATATCTCGTGACGTAACTCAAAAACGCGAGTCAGCATCTTTCCTCTTGAAAGCCACCTAACTTCTGTGTGGAGCAGTAGTTGTTTATGAATACTGTCCATTTCTTGACATAAGTTGCGAAAAAGGCGTGAATTCAAGGCTCTGCTCTTAATAAAATTCACTGTCTTTACAGCCTCGTTCAAAACAGTTTTTAGTTGTGCTGGACAGCGTTTTGTTACAAGCGATTCTCTGTGAAGGCTGCAGTGAATATGTTGTGCCTCCGGAGCTTCTTTTTTTATTTTAGTTACCAATCCACTATGAGCTCCTGTCATGGCTCTCGCACCATCCGTGCATATACCAACACATTTCTTCCAATCCATTCCATTCCTGAGCACAAATTCATTTACTTTATAAAATATGTCTTCTCCAGTAGTATGAGCTGAAAGAGTTTCACAAAATAACATATCTTCACCAACTGAGTATTTTTCTTCATAGCGAACATAACATAACAGTTGAGCCAAATTTGCGACATCTGTTGTTTCGTCCACTTGTATCGCAAAGTATTTACTACTGTTCACTTTCTTGAGTAAAATGTCTTTTACATTTAAAGCCATATTAGATATTCTTCTTGAAACAGTATTATCAGACAAGGAAACCACATCGAGCTGTTTTCCCTCTTTATCACCTATAATTGTGGAAACAAGGTCTTTAGCTGCTGGCAAAATTAGAGTCTCTCCAATAGTATGAGGTTTTAGTTCTTGTGCTATTCTCAGACTAACCTTGTATGAAGCTTCAACAGCCCTAGTGTTTAACCCCGTAAATGAAGTGATTGCTCCTTTATTCACTTTTAACTCAGACTCCTTCCGTTTAAAAAACTCTAATGGCTTGTTTATGAGATTGATATGCTTTGTATTAAAATGACGCAATAAAAGTGATGGTTTCATCGAATGATTTGACAAAGTTTCTAAACAAATGACACATTGTGGAACAGGTTCACTGAAATTTCCAGTATAAGTAAAACCAAACGATAAATACTTCTCATCATATTTACGTTTACCTGATTTCTTTTTGTTTTCACAAGTTCGTAACAAAGGCGTAGAAGTAGAGGAACAGCTTGGTTGCTCAGCATCTGTTCCTGCTGCAATAGGCTTTTCTTGTTCCGGTGACAAAGTTCTTTGCTTTTTAGAACTACTACACGTAGATCTTACCAAAAACTTATCCATTTCAATTCGACAGCTAACACTTACCAACAATGTTATTCTCACTGACTGATAGACACAAACTCTATATAAACAACAACACGTCAAACTGCAGGTTAGGTTTTCTACGGAGCTACGTAGTAGATAGTGCTCGCTGAGATGACAGACAGGCGACTGGGACTGGCTGACTGGCATCTGGCACAACACAATAACAAAGCGCGTTTATTGAACGGCGCTACTCCCCTCCACGCCCTCACAATCTTTCCCACTCCGACTGTCACCCCTCCATCCGCTGCTCGCTCACCCTCACGCTACTAGTAGAGTATACCAATTTTCGAACTTCACTCGCGTACCACCAGCAACGTTCCCGCGTACCACCAGTGGTACGCGTACCACAGTTTGGGAACCGCTGCTCTACAGGATAAACATTATTTTCTTTTAAATATATAAGTATTTTTTATTAAGACCTTTCCTCTGATATTATTTTAATTTTCTGCAGAATATAGTTGTGTTATATGGCACCAGAAATTGTTGGTGATTAAGCAGTTTGACCAAGCCTATGGTTTAGATGCTCAGGCTGTATATTTTTCTTGTGTTATTTCTATGTATCTGATTCTAGTAACGCTATGATAGTAAATTTATCCATCTATTTAGGCTTTCCTAACCTCTTGAGACTCTTAAACTAACATTCTTTCTTTATGTACATTTTTGTCTTTAATGTTTGTTAAAATTACCACGCTACACTATTCGTAGCTCTAAAAAAACATGGCAACAAACCATTGTCAAATACACAATTTATATATAAGCTGATTAAATACCTAGTAATTGAAAAATTGCAAACCTTTAGACATCATTAAAATAAAACCTGGAAGGCCATTGCAAGGACCAACTGAGGAAAGATTAGACAGCACTCAACATTTTATTGGAAAAAAATATATACATATTTACTTTATCTGGGCTCAATATATATGAAATTTTAATCTGCGCTGATTTGCTGATAACTATCGTCTTTGATTAGAGCTCCAGTTGAAACGACAATAAGAAGTCTCCTTCCCTCCATTACTTCACACTTCAAAATTGACCACACAGTTTACATTACAAGCTACCATGGTTTAAATCCAAGGTCATTAAATGTTTCTTGAATACTCTTGTCCAGTTATGAAGCTCTACCTTCCTTTGGTAACACCTACTTAATGAACTAATGAGGTTTACATATCTAGAGAATTTTTGATTGGGTTGATACAATGACACATAGAGCTTTCCCCTTGAGGCATCTCTCTAACAGTTTCTAATTTAATCGAGCTTCTCAAGACAGTTCTTGCTACAGCTTTGCTTATTCTGCACCAATGAATGTCATCTGGACCTCTTGTTTTACTAATTTCTCAGGTTTCTCATTCCCCTCTATGAACACACACCCAACTCAATTCTACCTGGTTGAGACTTAACCAAAATCTGCGGACATTCCCATAGTAACAAAGAATTGTACTTGTGGAAAGTCGTTTTATCTCTGCCTGGCCATCTGGCTTAACTATGATACTCTCATTTGTTTGAAATACTGTTGCGTAGTTTCTTAATATTGTGCTAGCCTTCACCTTAGCTGATTTACTATAAATACCCGAACTTAATCCTTGACCAAAATGAGATTCACTCTATCTTGTCTTCCCTCTTATGCAATTGTGTCTCATTATCAGAACATGATTGTATAATTCATGACAGCATATTGAGCCATGCATCTTAGTTCATTGACTATCTTAGAAGATGATATACACAATTTTAATAAAATTGAAGATTTATGAACATAAACCAATACATCAAGATACATGTAAAGTAAAATTATGGTTTATGACTAGTTCCCAAATACTTTTCCAATTATGATTATGGAACCACGGTTATTCATATTTAAGAGTTCAAAATGAACTGTACATGAAATTTCACAAATTTGAAACATAGGACAGTTAGACAATTTTAATACACAGGGTTGTCCCATTAAAAATGTGACTTGTAATCCCCCTGCAAATAAATTAAATATCAAAATCAACTCAAAGTCAGATAATAAAACAAATTATCATAAAATAAAATCACATTGTATTATAGATAAATATTCAACATCATTTACATAATCCGTGCATAAACTTCCATTATATGTCATGCTAATATGTACCATTAAAAAAAAATTGTAAATAAAATATTTTTTAATTAATATTTTGTAAATAATATAAGGTATGAGAAATAATAACGTTATTTTATTTTATTCAATTTATACCATTTGCTTTGGTTTTATTATAATAAAATGTTGATTGTTTAGGCTAAATGTGAATTTAAAACTTTAAACAAAAAGAGACAAATTTGATTAAATTTCATATTTGTAAAAATTGTTCATGAATTGTATCTAAACATTATTATTATTTTTTTTTTTGAAAATGAACAAAAAGAGATTTTAATTAACCTATATAGTTTTAATTCATATTTGTAGATGGAAATATTCAGATGTAATGAAGAAAAAGTTATTTATTATCTTTGACTTACCGACAGCAATCCTTGATTGATTCTTTTTTTTCTTTTCAGTTTATATTGTCATATATTCACTACACATGTTTCGGACATTATCGTGATAACACTTAGTTAAAACATTCAACACAAAAAACAAGTATGCACATAACATTCACGCACAAGAAACACAATATTTTTCCAATGTAAGATCTTTTTATTCTATCAGACCATACAACATAATAATATAAGTAGTTACATTGAGGGTGGGGGTTAATAGGGCTCAAGCCCCCTCCAGCCAGGTTTTTGGCTTGTATAACAAATAAATGTAAAAACCATGAAGGACCAAAGTGATGATCAAATACAAATTTGTTTACGAACTTCTTAACATCTTCTGACAATAATCACAACTATACAGTCACGGTCAATCCAAAATGTCTGTGCCGAACTATTAACAGTAATTACAAAACTTGTTAGTAGCAGTTTCAAAACTCAAACTTTGAAAGCACATTTGTCAACATCTGATTTTTAAATTTTATTTTATTTGGAACTTAACACGTTGATATAGGTTTCTAATCTTTAAATTTCACCAAACATTATCAAAATTTGTTGAACCAATGCTTAACTTTAATTTTTAAAACAATACATTATTAAATTAATACTACAAACCATTAACGGTAAAATACTTTTATATAAAATATTGTATGTAAAAGAAATACAAAATTATTTGATTCTATTGCATCTGAGTATAGTTCATGTGGATACAATATGTTCCTATATTGTAAAGTAATGTTGTAGAATTAAAATATGTGGTATAACAATTCCCATCTGACGTTTTAGAAATGGGAATGTTATTTGTTCGATGTGCCTAAAATAATGTTATCTCATAAAACCTGGAAGGCCATTGCAAGGACCAACTGAGGAAAGATTAGATAGCATTCAACATTTTATTGGAAAAAAAATATAAAAATATTTACTTTATCTGGGCTCTCTATATATGAAATTTTAACCTGGGAGTATAAAAATAAATATTCACTAAATCATAACAACTTTAATCATAGCTGCAATACCAGAAATAGAGAAAATTATGATTTCCACCTCATCTTCTGAAATTAATTGAAAATAGCCCACTGTACATGGGCTAAAATTATACAACTAATTATCTTATAAATAAGGTATTATTATAGCATTAATGAATATTTTAGTATTTAGAAAGAAACAATGAAATATAATATAAATTGAATTAATTTTGATAATTCACCGTTTATTAGTAAGAAATGTTTTGTACAATAAATATATCATATACAAAGATATCATATTCAATTCCCTACATGCTTTATCTTTGTTGCAATAAAATTAAAAAAGTTGTTTTCTTCTTCGTCTTTTGGTAAAAAAATTGTTATACAGATAAATACAGTTATGGAAGTATAAAAGATTGTAATCATAATTACTTTACTATGTTTAATTACAGTGACTGCACTAATAATTAACTGTAAGTGGTTATGTATCCAGTTTGAGGTCAATTGGTAAGTTAATTACTGTGAATGTAGAATTCAAAAAATAAAATTCATGCTCTTTAAAATAAATAATAATTTTGTTTTAGTTCCTAATTGAATTAGAAAGAAATATGTCAATAGAACTACAATGATTGGAAATATGTAATGAAAGTATACTTACAGTTGAACGACTTGTGGAGCATTGTGGAAACTAATGAACCCAAAGATGAAACAAAGGCTGAAAGGCATTGTCAATGGATAAAATAAGTGATTAAATCTGAGAAAACATTAGATGAAGTTTGAACATCACGAGAACAAACTTTTAAGGATTTGGAACTGACAAGAAAAATGATTCCTTAAAAATGTTGTAACAGCACAATTGAAAAATTGTAAATTAATAATTTGACCCAATTGCTCTTGAATTTAAATACATGGAGGATTTAATGTTAATGATGAATGGATTGGACCTCTATTTAATTGCCAGCAAAATTATCTGAAGATGCTATTAAATTAGAACTGTGCAAGATATAAAAGTCACTTTTAGTGGTTAGGCAAAAGATGATTCTGTTCTTTATACTAAATCAGTAAATCTATATAGAAGATTTTTAAAAAATGGTAAAACATGTAATAGAAATAAAAATAAAAATGTTAAGGTCCAATAATGAAATCGAATATGTAATGTGAACAAAGAATTTAAAACTTTTTTATCAGATACTTGCTTCCCTTAACTATCCTAACCTTAGACTCCAGATAATGCTTTATCATTTAGTGATACCTCTTCAATAGCTAACTTTAAATCCAAAAAGAAAACAACACTAAAATGATTTTGGTCTCCAGATGAGTTGGTGTATTGCCATAAATATTAGACTTGTGAACATTATAAAGTAATTTTCAGGTGCTAATCCAATTCTTTGTTAAATTGCCATTGGAAATAATGGTTTAATTGAAAGTTTAGAAATATAGGGTTTTATAAAATATAAACAAATTTAATGAGGTCTGTTAAAGTAAGAAACTAATGGATTAATGGTGATTGTGATGCCTTTTGTATGAAAAACTTTGTGAATGTTTGCTTAATTTCTGATATCTAGTAGCTTTACAAGTCAATAAAGATAAATGTATTATGTTAAATTATAATACTTATATTTGTTTTAATTGTAGTTATGTTAAATCCGCAAGGTTGTATGATTTTTAGTCAAGTGGGGTAAAACTGTATTAAATTGATAATAATTTGCTGAACATTCAGGTATTTTGTTCATTTTCACCCAACTGCACATTTAGACGGGAAAACAAGAAGCACCCAAGTCACAAAATCTGTTATTTAGTTCTTACTTTTACTGTGGAAATATGGTTTCAAAACAGTTCATTCCCTTTTTTGTTCGATGGTTTCTTATTTATAATTTAATAAGGACAGAATAAAACTAAAATGATCAATTTTTAGACCTTGTGTAATGTGCATATTTGAATATGATATTTTACTTGCAAAATTTGTTATTTGTTCAAATGTTATTTATTTTGTTAAATATTTCTCTATTTTATTGTTTATACATTCTCTGATACAACTATTTGTATAAAAGAAATAATGTGTTGTGTGTTTTGTAATGCGTTTTATGTATTGATGTAAAGGTTTAGACTTGTTGTATGCAATTGTATTGTCAACTACAACCAAATAAATGAAATGAAAAAAAAAAAAAAAATGAAAAAATTATCAAACGCAGTACTTGCGTCATTTACAATATAACATTTTTTAAGTTTATGCAAATGTTCATTCGAAATGGATGCAAGCGTTGCTCTTTGAACCTACTGTAAGTCATTGCAGTGTGTTAAGAGTCTTTATAATAAGTTCTTTGGAGAACAATGCAACAATTGAGAGATTTTTCCAAATTTTATCGTTTAAGACTAAAGTTTTATCAGATCATGTATGATTATTCGCAAAGCCTTTTTCTCGAAAATGAGAGCTATCGTAATAAAAATTGATGACTTATTGGGCACTTAAGTTTCTGGTTTCATTAAAGTAATTTTTTAATTAACGTAAAACCGAGACATAATAGCTTTCAACAATGAACATGCATTAACCCTGGTTGAACGCCATATTCTCCTGCTAATGACTTGACTACTACTTGAAACAAACTGCAGGTGTAGATTACGTAATCGGGATGTTAATGCATACCTTGTTCTGTATTTGTAAGCAGCTTACAAAAACATCATGCACTATAGGATAACTACAAACAATTCTTCAGATTGCGTGACTTCTGGATCAACCAGCAAGTATTGTTGATTTTATCTTTAAAATATATATACAGTTTAGTCGTTAACATTACCTATAAATACACTGTTTATACCAGAGACTTTTATTATACTAAGTAATCAAAATTTCTTTACTTTAAATGTTAGTTTCTTTGTATTTTTTTAAAAATGTATAATACATTCTCAATAGCATGAAATTAAAAAATGTGTTATACTAGCACTTTTATTGCCTAAATTTGTAATTATTCATTAGGATAACTATCCAGATTTAAGTTCCAATGGACTATTAAAGAAAAAACAAGTATATTGCACATCATTTTTTATTGTTTAAATAATTTGAACAATCTATTTATTATTTTTTTAATACAAGATAAAGGAAAACAAAATGATATACAAATATCAACTTCTTTTACATTTTATTCAGTAAAATGATACAGTCCACATTACCCATGCATCTATTTTTCTCTCACACTCACACACTTGTCAATATAACAATGTTCTGAAATTCAAGATTTAAAAAATACATTTATCCTTTCTAGATGTTGATTTACACAGACTTTCCCAAAACTGCATACTTTCCTGCTGGACTTTTCCGCTTTTAATTTTAAGAATACCGCTATCACTAATTTCCAAGTAATTTCTTTTGTTCTTATTTAATTTTTCCCACGTTATTTTCATACTTGGATCATTTGGATTTCTGAAAGATAAAACAACAACTATAATTTTCCACATTACATTTCAAGAAGTACAAAACAGTTTGATTTTGTAACTATTAATTTCTATTGTTGTCATGTGATCATTGTTACTGCTTCAGTTGGATATAATGTATTTAGTATCATAGTTATAATATTCCAAAATCTCTTATTCTTTGAAAAATATGACTGGATAATAAAAAAGGTTATGTTCATTCAGGATTCTTCAAGATAACATGGGATATATTTGTTGATAATGCAAAAATTTTGTTACAAAAATGATGTACAGGATCTGTGACAAATTCAATACAGAATAAACCATCTTCTGTTATGACACCAGAAGCAATAGCCAATATTCAACACAAGATTTCCCAAGTCTAAAAAAATCAATATGAAAATTATCAAAGAACAAAGTGTTGTAAAACATGCATTGTGCTAAATAATATTTGATTATTTAAATTTGAGACCATATCATGGAATAATTGTACAACAACTGAAAGAACTACTTAAACTAAAATATTCTAATACTTTAAAACTGGTTTCTCAATATCGAGTTAGACCTGATTCTACTTTTTTTGGCTAACAAAGCATGATTCCATCTTTGTGGGCATTTCAATTTAAAGAACACTAGGAGTTGGGCTACACACTTTTGGATGAACTAAAGGCAAATATTCAAATTGTAAGCATAGCAACTGACTGCATTGTTTTATGGCGAATGTATCTAATTATGATTACAGTACCACAAATATGCACTCTGTGGAGGGCACTTATTTCCTACATCTTTTGTAAAAACAAATGTAAGAATTCGTGAATATTTTGCAGTTTAATTGCGTTATCTCATTCATAAAAGCTTAAAATATGTATTGCCTATTCAGCAGGCTAATTTTAAGTTGTTCACTCTAAATAATAAGAAAGTAAGCTCAAGGTAATTTTTTTAAATTTTAAAATGAGATTTTCATAACAGAATGTAAACCAACTTATGCTGCTTCAACTGAGGGAAGAATCATGCATGTCTTTTATTATGACATAATAACCATCTGTTGACCATATTAGTCAGCATTTGAAAAGCAACTGTTGCAGTACGTGAACGATTTAAAATGGGTACTACGATAAATAATCCTACCAACTGTGAGGTTTATTGGCATTAGTATAAAAGAACAGTGCTGCTGAAATTCAAAGAAAACTTGAAGAGGTCTATGGATCAGACGTTAAAGTTACGAAGTGATAGTAAAGTTACACAATGGTTTCGTTATTTTAAGATATGGATGAAAGAAATTGGGTGAATCATGAAGAGCGTAGTGGTCATCTAAAATTAATGACAGATTGTTTAGTGGAACAAGTGACTATACAAATTAGTGAAAAATAGCAATTTAAAGTTCCTTAAGTTTCATAATTAGTAATTTACAACATTATGAAAGAGAAACTTCATTATAAGAAACTGTGTCCTAGATGGGTTCCGAAAATTTTAATTGGCATAAGCAAACAGAAATGTGTGGCTTCAACTGAACATTATTGCAGCATTTTTCAAATGAAGGGGTTGTGCTGTTTCAACACATTGTCATTGGAGATGAAACCTAGGTTTCGTTCATAAATGCCGAATCAAAAATACAGTCAATTCAATGGCGACATTAATCATCTCTGAAACAAAGATGTTTAAGTAAACATGTACCACCTGAAAAATGATGACCACTGTTTATATTAAGATAAGAAAGGCTTCATACTGAATGATTTTATGGAATCTAGAAAGACTATTAATATATATATATATATATATATATATATATATATATATATATATATATATTTTTAAGGCGTAAAGCTGACAAGTACTGTGAAAACCTGAGGAAACTTAAACAAGTCACTTGGTGGTTATTCAGTGGGATAATATTTCTACATATTTGTGTAATGTTCGACTTCACACAGCAAGTCAATTGTTTAATTGTTACAAAAATTTCGGTGGGAGATTTTCGACTACCCTTATTAGCTCTGATCTCGTACTTAAGTGATTACCACTTATTCCTGCATATAAAGAAATAACTTAAATTGCAGCACATTGAAAATGATGATGAACTGTAGACCGGTATTACTAGCTGGTTTTAAAAAATTGGTGGCAGATTTTTTCTAATCTGCAAAAAGGAAGGTGTTAAAAAATGTGTGAAAGTCAATGATGGTTATGTTTAAAAATAAAGAAATACATTATTATCTTTTAATGTGTTCTGTTTATTTCAAAACTGACCTTACTTAAAATCTACACTTTGAACATTACATTTTTGATAGGCATAAATTATTTGGAAAAAGTTTGAAATTCAAACCATGTAATACAAAAATTTTGTTTATGAAACACTAGTGTAAGTCCTTACATATTCCAGGATCATTAGCCATAATAACACTTACCCTGTTTTCGCAAAATTTGTCCACATGTTTATAAATTTGTCTGAGACCATTTGGTCACTATCAACCAAGGATACATGTTTTATAGGGAAAAACAATGATAATTCATCAGCATGGGCAGCTCCTGTAATTAACAAAAAAATCCTCCTTTATTATTCATTTTTTTAAACAATAATTCCACTTTTTATAAAACTATATGAGGGGGTCTTTTTTGTTGTCTGCTATGACGAACTAAATTCTATTATCATAATGATTTATCATGGTGAATAATTACTAAAAGCAACAAGATGTAGAGTAAAATAATTTAAAGTAACACAGAAACCACAATGTAACATCCTATTATTTGTGATGCAAAAGTTATTGTTTAGGTGACCAAAATTCGTTGACACTTCATGGCCTGTCCAATATTTCTACCATTAAAAAATGTCTACCTATTTCTGTCCGAGCAGTGGATTATCAATAATATTTCTAGTAATAAAATAAACAAGATGATAATCCCAAGCTAGAACAGACACATTTTATATCACCAAATTCATTTTATAAGGATCTAGATATTATTTATAATATAATAGAAAATAGTTTAGGTTGTAGGAGAGTGGCAAAAAAGACCCTATTTGAATTATTTTATGTTATAAATTTGAAGGTTTTATTAAGAAGTCAAAGAAAACTAACTTTTTTTTCTTGAAGTTATTGGATTGCTCGTATTATTGGTAATATAATTTATTCGAACATTTGCCAACATCTATATACATCAAAATTATGATGACCTTTCAAGAGTGTGGATCAAGTCTTATTATCAAGTGATAAATCTAAAACATTAATTTTTTTTTTTTTAATTTAAGAGTTCAAAATAGTCTAAGACTAAAACTAGTAACAAAAAAGGACCCATAGTTAAATCTAGGGCTGAGCTCTTAAAACAACTAAGATTATATTCAAATATGATCAATAAAACCACAATCAACATAAATACACACAGACAGAAGAAATCGCAAACACCAAATTAAATCAACTGGTCAACTGAGCAAACGGGCGTGTGCATCATTATCTATAGTTTTTTACAAGGCACAAAACCTTTGTTCCTTTTTTCTAAACACTAAAGCATGACCTTGTAGTCACTGCCCCCAGAACATGTTTGGCCTTACTAAAATTTACTCAAGTTTTTATTAATAATTCACAACGCCCTTATTTCGATGGTTGGTTTGGCTGATAGCTTTTATTAGCATTATATATGAAGTTTCGATTATTTTTTGGTTTATGTAAGTTTTTCCCTGGTGAATTTGCTTCTTACAATTATTATATTTAATGATTTTCGAAGGAAATATGTTCAGTTATTTCCGATTTATTAACTAGCCCTGTATTTATGTTCAAGATTTATCACATGACTCAGAATCTCAAAAGAAGTATTCCTTTTATAGATACAAATAATGGCAAACATCAGAATAATACAAACATGTATTATATATTGCTACAAAATGTATATTTAGTTTAAAATCTAACAAAATATTTATTTCTATATTTTAAATATTCATTACAAATCTGCTTATCGTACTATTTTTTAAATTAGTTTAGCTAATTGTTAATTATTTAGATAGAAATTTATTTTTAAAATGATGTTTTAAATGATAAGGAAATAAACTACACATAAAGCTAAACTAACCTTTATAACCCATAAACCGACGTTGTTTCTCCAAGGCCATAGCTTTTATATAACTCAACAAAGGTTCATATGCCATTTCATAATTGTAAATAGGAGCATCTGAATGATTCAAATAGGCTGTTATGGATTGGTCTGTACCAATAATAAAAAAAGTGTCGCTATAAAACTGAAAAATTAAATAA
This sequence comes from Aphrophora alni, assembly GCA_963513935.1. Taxonomy (NCBI): domain Eukaryota; kingdom Metazoa; phylum Arthropoda; class Insecta; order Hemiptera; family Aphrophoridae; genus Aphrophora; species Aphrophora alni. The sequence continues at coordinate 80,594,334 of OY740774.1, forward strand.
TGTCAATTAATAACACAAGTGACAACAAATACAAAGAGTGTTCAGAAAGTAAGTTCCGTTTATAAATATTGTTAGTGGAGTGTTGCAGTCTCGATGTTGCTTATGCGTCATTTCGTTTGAAAAACATTGATATCATTTTAGCATTGTGGTGAGTATTTATAATGTTTAAGATGACCACTATATATGAAAGACAGTCTGTGATTAATTTCTTGAATTAGAGGAACATTAAACTGGCTCAATTCACTTTAAACTTTGGAGAAAATACAATGAGTGAGTATTGGTTTGTAAATTGATGCAACTTTAATGATGGATGAGAAAATGTGCACGTTGATGAACAAATCAAGAGACCACATTTGCTGAATGAAGATTTGTAGAGTTGTAGTGAAGATTAGAGAGAACAGAGAATTCACGTATTTACAAAAGTGTTCAAGAAACTGCAGTAAGGAATTTTATTCGATGACACAAAACAATACAAAATTAAACGGTTAGGCAGTGTTTTGGCCTTTCAGACACGACAACACTGAATAAAGCAACAAATATTATAACCTTGAATAGAACAATAGTCTATGGGAGGAAGTCCATAAAGTAAAAAAATACAAGCAAACATTTCGAAATGTGCAGATTATTTATGTGTAGGCAAGGAGTTCTATCTGTAGACTTCTGCCTCGAGGTTCTACGACAGGTGACTGTTGTGAAAAGCTTAAGAAATTGGATCATGTCACTCAGAATAAGCAACATAGCATGCTCACCTGGGGCATTTTGCCTATTCATAACCAATGTCTACCCACACTCTGCTGCTGCATTGCAGTATCACCTAACGACCATTGTCTGGGAACAATTTAATCATTCTTATTACTACTTTGACCTCACATGTTTGTTTCATGTGTTTAAACAACTGGTTGGTGGTTTCATAAAGACGAGATCAAACAAGGTGTAAATGTGTTTTGTATCTTCTAAAGGATATAACATCTGGTGCTCTACTTCTAATAAGCATTTCAACAAAGGCAGAAACTTTTACCGAATACCTCAAATAACATATAAAATGATGTGCAATATACTTGTTTTTTCTTTAGTAGTCCAGGAACTTAAATCTGGATAGTTATCCTAATGAATAATTACAAATTTAGGCAATAAAAGTGCTAGTATAACAAATTTTAAAATTTCATGCTATTGAGAATGTATTATACATACATAAAAAAATAAAATGAAATAAAATAAATAAAAAAATACAAAGAAACTAGCATTTAAAATAAAGAAATTTTGATCACTTAGTATAATACAAGTCTCTGGTATAAACAGTGTATTTATAGGTAATGTTAAGGACTAAACTGTATATATATATTTTAAAGATAAAATCAACAATACTTGCTGATTGATCCAGAAGTCACACAACCTGAAGAATTGTTTGTAGTTATCCTATAGTGCATGATGTATTTGTAAGCTGCTTACAAATAAAGAACAAGGTATGCATTAACATCCCGATTACGTAATCTACACCTGCAGTTTGTTTACTACTGCAGTTTGCAGTAGTAGCTAATTCATTAGCAGGAGAACGTGACGTTCAATCAGGGTTAATGCATGTTCATTGTTGAAAGCTATTATGTCTCGGTTTTACGTTAATTTAAAAATTACTTTAATGAAACCAGAAACTTAAGTGCCCAATAAGTCATCAATTTTTATTACGATAGCTCTCATTTTCGAGAAAAAGGCTTTGCGAATAATCATACATGATCTGATAAAACTTTAGTCTTAAACGATAAAATTTGGAAAAATCTCTTAATTGTTGCATTGTTCTCCAAAGAACTTATTATAAAGACTCTTAACACACTGCAATGTTTTACAGTAGGTTCAAAGAGCAACACTTGCATCCATTTCGAATGAACATTTGCATAAACTTTAAAAAATGTTATATTGTAAATGACGCAAGTACTGCGTTTGATAATAAAACACTATTTTGTGAGACTTTATTATTTTTAGAAGATATACCTTCTCACACGTTAGCTAAAATTTTATTCAAAGTTTCAGTATTTAATAAAAAGCATAATTGTGAATTGTATTATGCCATTGTAATGATTTTAATAATACAAAAAGCTGGATCTATAAAATGGATGCCAAATCAAATTGTTGGAACAATTGATCATAAAACTACAAGACAGATCACCAATAGTATTTAAAATATAGGGTAGAAAAAGAAAATAATTGAATGAATGAAATATTATTACTTTTGTTAAATTTTAAATTGCTTTTCAAAAATATTATTATATACCTTCACTATATCGTTGACTATGCGCTTGGAAATTTGTTCCCCATTGAAATATTTCTTTTTAATCAATTGTCCTAAGTAATCTTTCTCTTTTTCAGAATCAATTTCCCAATTCATTGGGACAGCCCAGGTAGATTCATTGTTCAAAAATTGTAAGTAATTGTCATCTATTTTTACACCTGAAATAGAAAGTAAACATTTTTAAAGTGTAGGACAAAAGTATACAAATTTAATGTTTGTACTAGGTATCCCAAAAGTTTCCTTTCCAAATTTTGAATGAGTGAATACAAAATAATGAACTTTGGCTGTACTACGGAATATTGGGCAATTTTACCCTATACTCCAAAAAATGGGGGAACTAAATAATTTAAAATCGTAACCCCATCAAATGATACAATATTTTAAAAGAAATAACAAGTGAGGATAGAAAAACCATCATGTTACCCTAAATTTCAATTAAAGTTTACACACTTGTACCCATATTTTGTACCAGAGCTTGAAATTAATTTGATTACAAAGGAGGCAATTACATTAAATAATAGTTAACCATGCACATTTAGCCACAAATAGTACTGCTAAGCTGATTTAATTCGTCCAATAAAATAAGAATAGATTAAAATGTCAAATTGATGTTACCGGTTTGTTATTGACTAATCGTCTTTACAACACTGTCCACCAACGTACAATAAAAGATATTTTTTTCTTAAATTCCAAGTGATCTACCCTAAACTACAGAAAAAATTGCTATTTCACCGTAGGCTATGAATCTCAAAAACCCCATATTTATTAATCACATTTTTAAGCATAAGTAAAAATAATAAGGATACATGGTGATCTATTTAAAATTTAATTTAATTTAGATTTTGTTAGGATAGGGACACAGGCTAGAACAATAATTGTCTTCTTTTTAAAATCTCTACTGATTGAAAAAGTGAAGTGTTTACGAAATATTTCAGAACTTTTAGTGTTTTACTGTGCATTTTTCTATTTGTTTATTACTAGGTAAAACCAAAGACTTTCCACGATAAGCCTTTCCAAGATAAGCCTGTGTTTCCAATCCCTAAAAAATTTAAACATAATAGGCTCTAACTCTAACTTAAATTTCTATATGATGCCATTTAAGATAAGGACAATATAACAACCTTCGATTTGTATGGGTTTTCTCTACTTGTTTATCATGTTTTACTCAATAAGGCTTTACCTTTTCAATTATAAAGTTACTATATTTATCACTTGGAGTATGTCCAATTTGAGACCATCACCAAAATGTAGATTTCTATATAGTGTGGCCACTCAATTATGTTCTTGTCTTATGACAAGTTCTAGTCACAAATCTTTATTAAACTAACAAACTAACCAGAATAAATTATTCAAATTTTTGCAAAAGAAAGAAGATATTTCCTTGTTTTAAAAGTGTCCGAGTTTCAAAAAATAAATAAAATATAAAATATATGATATATTCTACTCAAATTCTATTATATATGTTTAATTTATTGTAGTATTCTCACTTTTTACACAAACTAGCTTTTTTTTTATTGAATTAAAAAGTAACCCAATGAGTTTGAAATAGGAATTCTGCTCAGTACAATTTACTATTTGGAAAGGGAATAATTCTTCTGAAATCGCTCATTTACATCAATTATCCTACAAAAACAGTCCATAAAAGACACACTTTATCCTATAAAATTAACATTAGGCAAACTGGCACTAAAAAATACATGTTTAAACAACGTCTTACATCTGTTACACAAAGAAGCAAAATATTGATTATGATGTTGTGTTTCAATTTACTACGCAGATTTTTACGGTCTATAAGGAGACACTTCAATACAAAGTATACCGAAAGAACAATGCATTATGTTCTCTCAGTGCATAATGTTTATCTAAACTTTAATAACCTAGTATTCGTATTATAGTCCAAAAAATAAAGTTTTAGAGCATTTAGACGCCGACTAGAATACGGTGCACGATAAGAAAAATTCATTATTATTTTCTCAATAAATAATATTTAATTTTTAATATAGTACATTTAAACATGATATATTGGATAAATTCTCTGTTTGAAGTTATTTGTTAATGATGGAAATTCAATTTTATTATTATACATTTTTCGGACATTTGCCATCATTTGTGTGTTAAAAATCAATACATGACGTTTCAGGAATAAGAATCAATTCCTGTTATCAAGTGACTAAAAACTAAAGAAACATGAAACTAGAAACTAAGCCTATGTAAGAAGTAAAATTAAATAAGAATACCACCAACCTTAATATCTAAGCATGCATCTCAGAGCTAAAACTGAGAAGTCAAAAAACACAATCACGGTAACACACAACTAACGTCAAATACGTGTTGTTGTATCAAAGATACAGCAACAAGTGACGTGGTCCAGAAGGTGTGACAAACTATTACTTTTACATTACTATTACGAACTATTAATTCTTACATAGGCTTAGTTTCTAGTTTCATGTTTCTTTAGTTTTTAGTCACTTGATAACGGGAATTGATTCTTATTCCCGAAACGTCGTGTTTTGATTTTTAACACACAAACGATGGCAAATGTCCGAAAAATGTATAATAATAATATTGGGCAAAGTTGGAAATAAGTTAATAGACCCAACAACAGCACACATAATGGTTTCATAAGTCTGCATCAATGAGTTAAGACAGAGTCCTTACAAAAGCTAAAAATAAACAAACTAGCCTAATATAATATAATACTTACAACTAAATGCAAGAATTCCTTCTGCATTTAATGTACCGATAATCATAGGCACTTTAGTAAAACTTCCTTCTAAAAGAATGTCTATTGGTGGTTTGGTAATGAATGGATCCTTACTGTTTTCACTTTCTACGGAAGGAGATGACAATGAGAGATGACTGCCTTTTTCATCCATCTAAAATAGGTTTCAAAATATATATATATATATATAATATATTATACATAATAATACTAAAACATACTATATAAAAGTACAAAATTTACAATTTCTGATTTTAGTAAATGAAATCTGCAGACTTACGAGCTGTGACCTTTGTTCACACTTATTATACAGGGTGTTTTAAAAATATGTGTCCTTACTTCAGCAAATGATTCAGGGGTCGGCCATTTTGTGTTTTTCCAAAAATAATGATAACCTTAGATTTGAAATTTGGTATAAATATTGGTATACTTTTTTCCTAGTATACCACGAATCAAAACTTTATTTTATAGATTTTCAAAATGGCGGCCATTTACTGTACATTTTTTCGAAAGTTAATGGTTCTAGAGATATTCAATATTAAAAATTTCAAACGGCAGCCATTTTGACAATTTATAAGATCAAGTTTGGAACTAAAAAATTTTGACTAAAAATCTTAATAGTTTTTAAAGTTGTCATTATTTTTCGAACACACACAAAATGGGCGATGAAGTATTCTCGAACATATGTTTACAGAAACTTTTTTTAAATTTTGATACCATAAATCACTTCCAGAAGTTAGGACACATGTTTTTGACACATCCTGTATAAAAGTTAATCAATTAATAATAAAAAATAGTTTGAAATGTATATCTTATATTTTTAATTTTGTTACTTTATGAACCACATTTAAAGAACTAAACTAACAGTTTACATATAGATGTATCTTTTTGTTTGTTTTTCAATCAAACTATTTTCTATTATGTCATAATAATTTTTGATGGTGAACACTTATCAGAACTTACAAGAAGAGTGAACAACAAACAGAAAATATAACCCTACTTGATTTTAAAAACAAAAGTTATTCCTTAGGTGGCCAAAACTCCTTGATAATCTTTATGATCTGTTCTCACAAAAATATTAATCTAACAATTCCTGCTTGTCCTTCGCTCACATTTGATTTCAATGTTTAACTGTGGTCCACATTAACTCAATACCAGTAATGTGTTTTATTTCAGGATAAAATTTTCACATAGTGAAAATAATAGTTAAAAAGTCCAACGAGTGGTATTGATATAAATTTTCAACATTTTGTAAGATGAAAAATTCCTGAGATTTTTGTTCTTGGCCCTTTTTCATGATACACTGTGTATTATGAACTGTTTATTAAAACAAAATACTTGTACTGTAGTATTTTCTTTCACATATTCCTTATTATACAGGATTACAGGAATAAAAATGTGATCAGAATACACTGCCGATGTGAATTGAGGTCAGTCAACTTGGGTCCTCTACAACTCAAAGTCGGTGATTTTTGTCCTCGATAATTTGAACCTCACTATATCGAATTATTTGATAACTCAAAATGTTAGTAATACTCTTAAGATTCGAATTATCGAGGTTCTACTATATAATTAATTTGGGCATTTGACTTCATTGTGTACATCAAAATTAATACATGCTCATATGTGTAGGTTATGATGGCCACCATTTTGAAGCCTGACAAGATTTTTTTTAGTTAACGAACTCATCAAAGGTTTTGTAAAGATATGTATGTTTATACCAAATTTGCACAAAAAATTGTGACATCTAAAACGGTTATACACATGCACACACATAAAGGCTTTACATTTTTTGTAAATATTCAAAACGTGTTCTACGGGTCATGTGATCAGTAAACATTTCATGCTATACCGGACCTCAACTTTGTCATGAGGATGGTTGCAATAATTATATTTTGAAAGAAAATTTACTACAATCTGAAATGTTCATGAGCGCCTCAAACCAGAAGCTACTTTTTAATTATACAGTTAACTTACAGGCATTTTTTTTAAAAATCATAACATTTGTTAGCAAATAGCAGGACTAAAGACCACCCCATACAAGCAAATGCTACAAAAAATTATAATAATCTCTAGAGGAACATAAATAGTAGCCTATAGCCCATATCAAAACAAAAGTTTAAACAACTTAGAAGGGAAAACTCTAAGATTTATAAGACTAATTTGTCTAGAAAAACAATAAGGGAATGTCCTTAATCTATCTGTATAAGTAGTAAATAAAATTTAGATGTAACAAAAAGCTGACCTTAAAACCACCTGTAGATAAAGATGTCAAAATATGTTTAGGTATCATTGTAGGCTTCCAGTAGGGCTACATCTTTATAAAATAATATAAAAAAAGCTGAAAGCAACTGTTATTCAGTTATATGTAATAATAGTTATAATAATAATAATACAAATTTCATTAAAAGGAACTATCTATAAGTTAGTTGAATACATCACTCAAAGTAGGAAAATTTCTTTACACTTACACTTGCAAATATTACTGATCCAAAATTTAAAATAATTAGGTATTTAAATAGGCTTTCCACATATATATACAAAATTTGGTAATGCTAAAAATTAATAAATACGATTATAGAACTTGGTAATTTGAAATGTTATGATAGGCCGAGGGGGTAAACAAATCATCATATACATATAGCCAATTAAATTATAACATATGGTTGATAATTTAAGTGTATAAGTACAAATACTTTTTTTATAGTTTTACTCTTATTTCCATCCATAATGAAAATAAGGAAGAACACAATACTGAATCGACATATTAAACTAATTATTAGATAAAATAGGAACAGTTACCTTTAAATGATGTAAAGACGTGTCTAACATTCAAAATAAAAACTAATTTTTGTTTAACTAAAAAGGAATACAAAGACATAGACAACGGAAAAACACGTTTTGTTTTCATACAATTTATGACGTTATGAATTATGAAGGTAGAAATGTATTATTCAGTTCAATTTGAACAGGTCATGGAAACGAATAAACAATCCAAATCAGTAATACAAAATACCTATTCTTCTCCCCTTCCCGCTACTAGAAAAGTGTGCAGCTTCTAGTAAGATTGGAACTTTCCACCACTAGTACACAGAATTGCCCTATCCATTTTACACGAGTGATTCTCAACTCAGAAATTCGATCAAACCAATAAAAATTAGAAGCTCTGATGTAGCCCCACTACGTGGGAATTTCTTTATTTCCGTCAACAGATCGTGACTTTTTAGCAACTTCTATGACCTTTTCTTTAATTTGTGACTTTTTGGGATTGGTAGAAACCCTGTGTATAAAATGGCAAAAATAAAAAATAAATTCATGTTAATGTATAAAAATATAGTGTTCTGAGGATGTTGACTTATAAAAATTAGATTGATACTTGGGGATCTGAAAGTTAAAACCTTATGCATGTCAACCAGAGTTTTACTGTGCTCCCCTTAGGCCTTAGCCATACCAATGATTCCCATATCTTTTACTATTTTGAGAATTTTATCACCTCGAGTAGTATCTTTTTCATCCCCAATGAAAGAGTCCAACAAGTATCCTCCTCCTATACCTTCTCTCTAGTCATTCACAGTCCATGAGGACTTGCTTTGCAGACTCACTTGCTTCCCATCCCAACACTTGATAGTTTTGGTCTCGTGGAAGAAACTTACTTTTGTTAGCCATTGCTTAAAATAGTTATGTCCGGTTATGAACCTGATCAACGACTTTGTTAAAACTATCTCAATCACTTAATAAGATACCTGCACTTTTGTTACCATCTTTGATGTTCATCTTTTCTGACTCATTGGTTGATTGGGTTTGGAGCTGCTGAACGGCCGATACCCATAAATCAGTTTCGATAAAAAAAAAAATAATAATAATATACTCAAAGAAAAAATAACTTCACAACAAATTTCATATAAAATAAACTTTATTTGCGAATGTTGTCTCGCCGTTAGGCGTCTTCAGACACATGAAACCTAATGGTGAAACAGCTGTCACAACAAATAAAGTTTGTTTCTGTGAGATTTTGTTTAAAGTTATTTTTGCCCTAATATGAAATTTCACTAAGTACCAACAGTGTTTAAACTTAATATACTTGAAGTTTAATTTAGGATCTTTATGAATTTCGTAAAGTATATTTGGAAAACAATCCTATGCTGAAATTTAGGCATTCTACATATAGGATGAAGAATAGAAATAATATACTCATATTTGTGTTGCAGTTTTCAACGCAGCAGAGGGAAAATGTATTTTGAAATAAACCAATTTATAGAGGAAATTGTTTGTAAATAACTTGTTATTAATGTTATTAATTTTTCATTAGTAATAAAACACACACACACTTGTTTCAAGAGGCTGGCCGTAATTATGTGTGGGGCACTCATTGTGTTTTAATAGATATTGTTATCTTCATCGACATCATATGTATTCTTTGAACAATTTCGATTTCCAACAAATCAAGATATCTTCTGCCTGTTAATGTTCCATGATAATATATGGCGCTATTATGTGCTTTCCTAATGTGGCCCAGCCAAGAAGCCCACCAAACCAAAACTATAATAAGCATAAATTAGGATGTAATGGAAAGGGATTTTAAATAATAAAATATGAATTGGCACTTGCGATTTTGTTGAGCAGTGCAATATGACGTAGAAGGGGGGGAGAGACGAGGAGTGGAGGACTTGAACCAGCGAGCCGAGCAGGAGTCTGTTCCGAGAGCCGCGATACGAAAGACCGCTACGGGACGAGGTCAGGTCAGTCCATTTTCGGCCACGTGCTAGCTAAATTAAACGGTATGCTTTTCGGCCACTATTAAAGCTTTATCTTGCCGTTATGTCTTTTTTATAAATCATAATTATTTTTGTAATCTTTTAATTCGGCAGCAAATAAAATATAACATTTAATTTCACTTGCATTGCGTGCGTTCATTAGCGTCCTAACCTGACTCCTTGGCCCATCCTGACAAGATTCGGCTAAAGTGTATGCGGTCTCCAGCCAGCCGAAGCTTCCAGCTGGTCAAAAGAAGTGGAGACGGTCACACTAAAATACATCCCTAAACTGTGAGTGAGTGACGGTTACCAAATGAGGATTTTGAATGGCATGAATGAAAGTGTGTGCTTCAGTCCGAATGATGATTCATCAGTAAAACAAATACTGCTGATGAAATTGTTTTTCAGTTGTGCAAACTCTATTATTTCCTAACAAAATTCCATTAGTTAAAAATGAGCTCCCTTGTGTAATTCCTGATGTACATTTATTTTGAAACTTTGGAACTTATTATTTTTAATTTACAAAACACAGTTGTGTTACGGATTCCTAAATCTCATCATATATGTCTTTTAAATGAATTAGGTGACACTGGATAACTTCTAGCTCGTTTTGTTTGGTGTCGTTGAGTCTTCGTTGGTAATGACTTCTGTTTCGAGGGAATTCCACATTTAGAATGGTTTTAAACCTTTATATCACATGAAGAGCGGTAATGTGGTTTAGAGCCGCTTGTCCAGGATATTCTTTGGCAAAATTTACTGCCACTTCATGACTGCTTAGCCCTCAGATAATACTATTGAACCCATGACACCGTGACATCAACGGAGTACATTTCAAACTGTTAATGGAGAGTAAAATAAATTAAAAACTGACTTTTTCTCGATCCAGCTTTAGACCTGTACAATAAACAAAAACTTGAATCATAATAAACATAAGGCTCAACCAGAGTCAATCATAATTCAACAATATTTAAATAATCTTGGTAATCTTAAATATCTTTTGGTGCATCGAAAACGGCAACACCTTATAATTTAAAATGGTGTTGCATTTTTACTTGCACTATAAATTTTCCCCCTTTTCCCTAGGGCCCATCGAAAACTGCAAAACCTGGTTCATACATGATGATTTGCCTTATAGTTAAAAATCATACATTAACACTAAAAAGTTTTGAATGAAACATAAATTTGAGTACAAGGACATATTTTAGAATTACCTCTAAATTAACCAAAGTATTGCTTGCAAGAGCTAATGAGGAAGCTGACTCTTGCATAAAGAAATAATATAACTCTTTATCATCATTTGAGTTATAACCCAAATACTGAGCTATATTGATTGCATTTTGCTTAGGTGTATCAGTAAAAGCCCATGGATCTAAAGTTGAACCACTTTGAATAATGGCTTGATGAAACAGACCTGAAAAATGTATACACTTTAGTTATCATCAGTTTTAAAATATAATATTTTATAATTAAATTTAGACTAAATTAATAACGTAAATTATAAAAATTTTCAAAATATAAATATTAGTGTTTTTACCCAAATTGTTTAATAAAACATCGTACAACATTTTATTAGATCACTTTATGCATCTTTAAAATTTGCATCCAATAATGATTAAACATGTTTCTGTAGTAAAAAAATAACAGTTACAGTACAATTCATGATAGTCCGACACTTGACAATCTGACACGCTCGGTAATCCGACGTGCCTGTCAGTTGATTCACTGTACTATGCTAACAACATCGAGGTAATTTATGCGCTTTGTTTACCATACTATTTGCCTGTTATAATGAGTTTGATTTTAAAATTTTAGATGATAACCTTATCGCTGAACTCGCAGATGGTGAAATTATCACTGAAATCACAGAATCTGTTGACGATACAATCTAGGAGGCGTAGGAAGTAAAAAAAGTCAATTGGGATGAAGCTGAATCAGCTGCAAACACATTGTTACAATAGTGTGAGGAGAGAGGATCTGATTACGAACAAATATTGATGTTAAAAGACATTCAAGATAGATCATTGACTGACAGTTTTTGTAAGAAACAGAAGACTATCCCAGATGTCTTCAATGTGCCTTTCATGTCTTCAATGCCTTTCATTTAAAAATTTTATAATACACAATTCATGTTTTGAGTACATACATACATTTTTTCATAACTCCTTTGTACTCACTGTGTAAAATTTATTGTTTTATTAGCCTACTGTCCTAAATAGTTTTACATACGAAAATGACTTGCATCTTGGATATTTAAAAAATCACATTCAATAATACAGATAATTTTGGTAATCTGACACTCTCTCAGTCCCAAACCTGTCGGATTATCAAGAGTCTACTGTATTATTATATTTAAAAAAAAATTCTTTTAAAACATAACCTCAAAATTATTTTTAAAATGAATAATAGCTCTAGTAATAATAATTTTAGCAAATTTAGCATATAAAAATAAATAAGTTGTTCTATTTCTTTAATATAATTTTTAGTCATATAATTTCGAAATGGCTGTCATTTTAAAATGTTTTTCCAGTAGTTTCTTTCTAAATAAAACCTACAAGAGCTTGTAAGAACTCATTTCGTACAAATTATGATAAGAATATATTAATACTATGACTGATGTCGGCTAATGACCATATATGTACTAGGGATGAGACGATTCGGGGCTTACGGATTAGAATTACTGTAACAATTACATTTTTTTAATAATCGGGGATTACCGATTATGATTATTGACAATTAATGCCCGTTAAATTATTTTAGTGCTTATTTTATAGAATGAGAATTAAAGTAATGGTATGTAATGGGTAAGTAATGGGGGGGGGGGTGAGCTGGTTGGTCCTCGTCCTGCCCCTGGATAGCTGTATTCGTCAAATACAGTGAACTGAACGCCAGCACTAGCTGCTCTTTTGAGTACAGCCCTCTCAAACATCATGGCCAGTTATACTTCTAACCGTTCTTTTGAGAACTCAAGACAAGATTATAGGAAAAGTAATCGCAAACATCCAAATAGATTTAAGGTACTTTTATGGTGTAGCCAAGACAACCTTAAACAACTAAGGGCTCAACTATATATTAACAAAAACCTAATAATGAGAGAGAGAGAGAGAGGCACGGGCAACTACACAAGAAAAGAAATTTGGTGCCCTAACAGAGAAACTGCTGTGGAAATCTGTGAGACTGTCAAGGGTAGGGCAAAGAAGAAACTCGGGTTCCATGTATCACTGGGAAAAGATGTCCCCAAGGAAAAAAATAATAAAAAGAATAAGTCCAAATACTGACAAGAATACACCTAACAACGGTCAAATTAATATCCTACATTGGAATACGAGATCTCTCAAGAATAAAGCTGAAGACCTCAAACAGGAAATAAATAAAACAAAAGCGAAGGTGGTGTGCATTCAGGAGACTTTCCTATCACGAGATGAAAAGTTCCATCCAAGGTTTCAAGGCTATACTTTGCTTAGTCACTCCCGACAAAACCGAAGAGGGGGAGGAGTGGCTTTTCTTCTGTACGACTCATTGCCGATAAGCAACATAGCCAAGTTCTCAACAACACATATAGAAGCAATGGCTGTAGACATACAGGTACACAGATCATGCAAGTTGACTATTGTAAATATGTATATACCTAGTCAAGGAATAACCCTGCAAGAACTCGACAGTATTAGACCTAAGACCAAAAATTATGTAATTACTGGTGATTTCAATGCAAGACACCCAAGTTGGGACAATGACACCAATCCAAATGGCCAAGTGGTTTACCAATGGATACAAAATGAAAATATGATTCTGTGCAATGGAAGCGATCAACCGACTTACCAATCACCAAGCTCTAGCTCACTTAGCACCTTGGACCTATCCATAGTGTCAGCAAATTTAACCCTTAAAATAGAAAACTGGAGAGAATCGACCTGGGAAGCGATCATCTACCAGTCCACTTCACACTGAGTTTTTCCGAGAAGATTGGGGAACAAAATCCAATACCACAAACCAAATATAAAATTAGTAAGGGTAAGTAGTCAGACAAAAAGTAGACGAGCATCTTTCCACCTACGACGACAGATTAACAGACATAGAAAACGCTATCAGTCTGGCAACTGAAGCTAGCATACCTAAAATCAGATGCAGGAAATCACGTCCAGCAAACATCTGGTGGACTCCTACCCTTATGGAACTAAGGAGAAATAGACAAAAAGCCAGGAGAAGATGGATGAAACAAAGAGATACAAGAAGTAGAGCTGAGTACAATCGTACGAACGCAAATTTTCGAAGAAGAGAAGAGAAGAGAAGTGTTGAAAGCAAAACGATCCAGCTGGAGGGAGTTTGTCTCCTCTATCAACTCAAACACCCCAGCATCGGCTGCATGGAAAAGATTTAAGAGAATTGAGGGACAGAATATCAAAACAATCAACCACATCAAAGACAAGAACGATAGTATTTTGACAGAAGGAAAAGACATAGCTAACTTACTTAATACAGAATATGCCAAAAAATCTACAAAGGCAATCTCTTTCCCCAAAACACTAACCTCTGAATAGCAATACCTATCATGTAATCTGGACCTCTTCACATTCCATGATGACATGGCTGATGCCCCTTTTACATTGAACGAACTCCGAGAATGCATAGCAGACATACAAAATAGTGCACCGGGTGAAGACAACATTCACAATGCCATGGTGAAGAACCTGTCCCAACAACCTCTTGATAAAATACTCATCCTGTTCAACAACATCTGGAATACAGGTAACATTCCACAATGATGGAAGCAAGCCATCATCATACCTATTCTGAAACCAACAAAAGATCCAGACGTACCTGGATCATACAGACCAATCTCTTTAACATCTTGTCTGGGAAAATTGATGGAGAGGTTGGTCAGCAAAAGGCTGGTATGGAGATTGGAAAGTGGAAATAAGCTACACTCAAGGCAGTTCGGGTTCAGACCAAGAAGAGGAACAGACGCTCTTCTACATTTCACAGAGTCAATCTATAAAAGCTTCTCGGACAACAGCACAACAGTAGCTGTAATGGTGGATCTGGAAGCGGCCTTTGACAAAGTACCCCATTCCACAGTCCTACTACATTGTCTACTCATTGGAATTAGAGGCAAGATGCTAAAGTATCATCAGAACTTTCTAAAACTCCGTAAAATCAAAACAAAAGTTAATAACATACTCTCAGATGAACTTGCAATCAATAGTGGAGTTCCACAAGGATCAGTTCTGAGTGCGGCCCTGTTCAACATTGCACTCTGTGATATGCTGGTGACTCTGCCTAACACAATAGACAGCTGTGTCTACGCCGACGATATAACAATATGGAGCTCTAACAAGGACCCAATACAAGCCACATGGCAGGTGCAAGCTGCCTTAAATGCTCTCAATGTATGGACAGAGAAGTGGAACATGTCAATCTCCTCAACAAAGATAGAATGCACTTTTTTCACAAGAAAATACTCATTCAAGCAATTTTTACCAGAACTGCAATGCAGAAGAAAACCAATACCCTACAACCCAAACCCTGTGCTACTTGGAATCACTCTGGACCCCAAACTTTTGTGGAAGAACCATATCCAACAGACCTCAATACAATGCACAAAAAGATTAAATCTGCTGAAGGCTGTTGCTAGTAGAGCATGGGGAGCAGATACTCTCATGCTGAGACAGTTCTTTGTATCATTCATCGATCAAAAATGATGTACAGAGCAGAAATTTGGAGCTCTGCTCCAAAAACACATCTAAACAAATGAAATAAAATCCAAAACTCAGCCCTTAGAATATGCCTAGGATGCCCCAAAACACAAAACAACTCCAATACGAGCCATGGAAATTGAGCTCAATGTGGAGCCTCTGGAAGTATACATTCAGAAAGTAGTCTGGCACAAATTTCTTCACATATCTGCGGACCCTACATCATTTCCAGCCCTCAGACCAGACAAACAGGAGGCTCATCACAAGTCTTCCTTTAATTACCGGACAACAACTGTGATGATAAATGCATCGGACATGACCCCAGTGCCCTACCCTGCTGTCAACTGCATCCCACCATGGAACTTTCAACCACCAAAGATCGAATTAGACCTCCCTGGACTGACATCTAAAAACGACCCTATAGAAATGCAAAGAGCTGCCGCCCTTGAAGTTATACACTCAAGATATGAAAATCACTATAGGATTTACACTGATGGGTCATTGAACTCCACAGAATCAAAATCTGGAGCCGGTTACTTTGCGGAACATTCAGGCGAGTCCTTCTTTGTCCCAGCGAATTCAAGCTCCAGTACCGACACTGAACTACTGGCCATCAACGCGGCGGTTGCTCATTGCATAACTGTAAAAAGTAAAAAGATATGCATACTCAGCGACTCCAAAAGCGCATTACAACTCCTCCAACAATATAGGCCCTCAAGTTACTACCACAGAGTCCAAGAGATTTTAGAACTCCTGAATCTGTCCACGGACAAGGAGATTTTCTTTCAATGGATACCGAGTCATTGCGGACTTCAGGGAAATGAGAAAGCTGATGAAATAGCGAAGGCAGCCACCAATATGCATCCTATACCATCTAAAGAACTACCTCTTGCAGGCTGCATCTCACAGAATCCTGAGACACAGGTGGGTGAAGCAGTGGAGGGATGAACTGACGGGTCATTAATTATTTTTTTGCGAGAAACATTGTATGATGGGACTTGGTAAGCACAATGATTTCACCTATCAATTTGTTTTCCTTTCCCACTTACAAGTAATATAAAAACATTGTGGGATGATAGCTACAAATATTATTTTTGAAGGCCAATTGTTTTTTATTTTTTTAGACAGGTGTGTAAGAAAATGCAATTTGTTTAACTGTTTATTTATATTGTCAACTTATAAATTAATTGAAATTTATAATTATAACTTAATTGATATTAAAAATCCAAAATTTACCTTTAGAAAGTGGAGATAACAAATGAAACTGAACAGAAGCACCACCAGCACTCTCTCCAAATATTGTTACTTTATCAGGATCTCCTCCAAAGTTTGCTATATTTTCTTTTACCCACTTCAATGCTTGAACTTGATCCTTTAACCCATAATTTCCTGATATCTCATCATTTTCGAGAGAAAGAAATCCTACAATAATAAAATTTTAATAAAAACAAAAGTTTTCATTGTTGATATAAAGAAGTAAAATGAATTAATAAAATGGTTATATCACGTTCATTATTTTTAACCTCTGCTGAACCAATTATTTTAGTAAGATTTTTGAATGGTATAATCAACAGAAAGTAATGCAGATAAGATAATGTTGAGCCATGTATTTAATTCAAATCATAATATAAGGAGCAAGCCAACCATAAAGCGCATGATACCTGACAAACCAGTTCATAGACTATTATTATGAAAAGAAACGGGTTTTACCTCCTGGACACTTCAGCCTACAATACTTTTTGTGTACTTCCTTCTTCCTGACTCGCTTATTTCTATGCCCTTGGTTAAGGACAGGATTTTTCTACCCAGGTTGCTTGTTGTTTTCTACCCAGGACCTTGTTGCTTGTTGCTTCAAAGGTCACATCTGGGTCGAAGATCAGTTGTCTTCTACAACCTAAGCTTCATACTTTAGAAATATATGTTCTGCAGTTTCTAGGTGTTGGTTGCATAGTCTGGATTTCAGGTTCCTTGGAATAATCCGACAGTATTAAGATGTTCCTTGAAAGTGCCATGGCTTGATACAATGATACGAAGCTTAAAATTTTTCTCTGATTTTGTTTACTTTGTGAAGTGACGAACTTAGAGAGTTTCAGATCTGGTTGGACCAATGATCCATAAAGTTTTCCTGTAAAATTTTTTGTCCATCATTCTTTAATTTCTAAGTTGAGCCATTGTTTTAGATTCTCTTTTGCTACGACTCTAGTTATAACGCATACGGTTTCTGGACCAATGAGGAATTTCTTGGATCCATTTTTTGCCAGTTTATCTGTCTATTCGTTGCCTTCATAGTCTTTGTGACATGGTATCCAGCTAAGTATCATCTGGTTTTGGGTTGAAAGCGTAATTAAAGTTCGCTGACAATCCCACACTAGTGATGAATAGTGTTTGTGTGAGCTTATAGATTTTAAAGCACCCTGATTGTCCGACCTGATAATGTATGTACTCATTGGTATATCCTTTCGCTAGGCAGAGTTGTGCACATTCTAATATTCCATAACTTCTGGTTGGGTATTTTCCCAAAGCTATACTTATTCTCTTTGGTTGTTTTTACATAATTATATTACCGTACCTGCAATTCTATATTGAGACCAATCTCTGTCAATATCCTTTCATTTTTGGATTATAACTTCAAATGGTATAGTTCATGAGGTTTTTATACTGACGTAATCACTTCACATAGTAAGTACATGATTTATACAATTTGTGTTTTCGAATGGTGCTGTGTCCTTTATGCCAACGGCTTCCTTTCCACATTCCAGAGTATTCCACATACTAGTTCATAGATAGTAGCTACATTGGGTTTACAAGCATAATTTATTGAATATATAAAAACATTCAACTAGGAGGATATTTTTATCACTCTTTGAATATGGTCGTTTGGGTGGTCAATTGAAACATTTTTCTTTCTTATTTATATTGTAGATGAGCCTGTAATAGCTCATTTTGTACAAATGATGAGGCAAAAAACCAATCTTGAGTTTTTAATGAAAATATCCGATTTAGGTCAGAGTACAAAAAAGAGATTTTAGGAATGAAAACTGTCTAATGTGCTACAACGGAAATTCGTTGTATGGGGTTATATTTTGGTCAAAAAAGAAAAATATCAAAAAATAATCCCAATGCAAGGTTTGGATGTTTTGTAGAACTTTTTACTGCTTATAGCCGGTCGGTGAGATTGAACTATGAAATGGTCCAAGGTCAAATCTTACCGACTTGTTCTAACGGTAAATTCCTATGTCGGCGGATTTTGAATTGAAAAATCATTTTTTATGAATTTTGAAAATGTGAAATAATAAGGTATAAGGATATGTAGTTGTAATACAAGTCGTATGCAATACATATCTAGTACTGTTATTTCATATTAACTAACAGACGTTACGGCATATTTAAATGAAGAATTTAAAATTTTTCAAAATTAATAAAAATTAAAAAACCTTGATATTTTTGAAAATAAAATGTAATTTTAAGTTAAAAGTATTCTTGATAAAAGTTGGAAAAAATTGATATTTAAAAAGTTAGCAGAAAAGGTTAAGTATAAAAGCTAATAAAAGTAAATAAAAATAAATTTTGAAAAAAGGATTGTATAGAAGTAATTAAATAAATAAAGTTATACTATAATTAATGATTAAAAATTTTAATTTGAGTAAAACAAAAGAGTTATGGTTTTCACGCTATATTATGAAAAGGAAAAAAGATAAGAAGTGGAAATTTTGCAAAAAGAGTTTAAAACCTAATATCTAAAAGTTGTGTAAATTTCAGGAAAATCAGTTAATAAATAAACCCCAAACCCAAAGGTGTGAAAATATGCACGGGATTACATCACTACCAGAAGTCGTAGAATTGTGTTATCACGGCTAGTGCGTTTAAATTACGAAATAAACAAAGTTACAAAGTTTGAAAGAAAAAACTTTAAAGGTGTAAGAATTAAAAACTGTAAATTACGCAAATTCTTACGTAAGCTATTGAAGGCGAATGAATAGTCCGAGAAATGTCATTCGAAGTGCGGGAAATTGCCGCGGTCGAGAGCTACAATACACCGGTTACGTATAAACGAAAAAACTGTTAGGAAAAGTGTTATAGACAATTAAAAGGAAAACAATGTAGATTTTTTCATCAGCAAGTTACAAGTTGCAGGGTTTAAATGTTCAAGGATAAGTGACGTAGTTAGAGGCGGAGCCAGAATACCAACTTACAGCAAAAATAAATTAAAGGATTAATTAGAACAAAGTGATTAAAAAGGACAATATAAAAACAGTAAACATAATAAATAAATTAATAATAAATAACTGAACCACCTACACCAAAAATAATCAAGAAATTGCATAAGAATACACCATAAATGGAACTATCGTATCGGTCCAGTGAGGGAAAAAAATTGGTATCGATATACGATAGTTTTTGGCTATAAAAAGAGCCGCACGAATCTCATAGTGAGCTCTCGTAAAAAAATTGTCAAAGTAAGTGCTAGGGGTGACTATGCCCGAAGGTCTCTCGTAAAAAAATTGTCAAAGTAAGTGCTAGGGGGATTATGCCCGACGGGTCTCTTGTAAAAAATCGTCAGAACAGTTGCTAGGGGTGGCTATGCCCGAAGTTCTCTTTTAAAAAATAGTTTGAAGAAGTTTAAGTGTTACAATGCCAACGTATTAAAACAGCGTCAGCGAGAGCGATAGAAGGGAATAGATTCGAACAACCAGCCAGCCTTCTGAACTCCATGGAGAAAATATAAGACAACTTTAATCGAAATTCAACCAACCAGACATCAGAGGACCATCAGCATCTCAGGACTCAGGATCGACAACACGGCGGACAAGGTCTGAGAAAATCCAAATTTCCTTTTTTTTAAGGGCAAAATTGGCCCGATTTTAGAGTCTCACTGATTTTCCTGAGATAATTTTTTTTTTGTGTGTAATTAAATAAATATATAAACTAGATAATGTCAAAATCATGTGTGAATAAAAATCTTTTTCGTTAAATAAATTTAATAAATTAAATAATTTAAATTCAGAAATAATAGAAATTTTTGTTGTCTATATATCAATTGTAAGAAATTCATAAGTAATTGCCTTCTGCTCAAAAGAAAAATATTTAGTTATTATCCATTAATTTTATTAGAGAAATTGTTTGAATTTTATTTTGTTGACTTGTGTCAAGTTTATTATTTCAGTTGTTTTATTTCAGTTAATTAAAAGAATTAATTTTTTCATTTATCCTCTAAATCTGTGTTTTATTTAGAATTGGTCACACATTTATATGCTTTATTTTCAGGTTTGTGATTATAAAAAAGGGTAAAATATATTGTATCAAAAAGGTATTCCTAAGGACACACCTGCGAGATTAAAATTCAAAAGTAAAGTAAATTCGTGTTCTCCCTGAGAAATAGGGTAATCGTAAATACAGTTACTGGAAGTCGTAAATAAAAAGGGGGGTACCGGTAATTTGGGGCAACTCAAATTATCAAAGAAGTTATTCAATCCAGGCCAGCAAGATAGTAAGCCAAAAACTTCCAGTGGATTGGATAATTTATTCTTTTTGTCACGCGAGAACGAATCCTGTAGGCTAAAAATCTCAGGATTCGAGACTGTTACGTATTAATTAAGATAGGGGGCGTAATTAGTCTGACTCTAAATAAGATAGAGTTTTTTTCGTTGTAGATACAAGATGGCGCCCATACGGTGAAGCCCGAATAATTGTTTTTAAATTAGTAGTTATAAAAAGTACAGGGTGAGCGATTAGTACGTGCTATTGACAAGTAATACGGACTGGTTGTTTGCATTGTATAGTGTAGCTGCTATTTGGGAAAATTAGGCTAGGCTTCAAAGAATACAGATACAGTATATTTTACCTAAATGTGTATGCTTAGTATAAGATGTATAGTTTATAAGTATACTACATACCTTAAGTTCTGGTGATCTGTGTTGGTTGTATAATTTGGGAGGGAGTGAAATAAATAAAAAAATAATAATAATTAAATAATTAAATTCGGGTATAAAAATAGAAAGATTAAAATAAATAAATTAAATAAAGATAGAATCAAGTAAAAAATAATTAATAAATTTCTTAATATTGAATAAAATAAATAAAATAAATAAAAAACAAAATGGCGGAAAAGTCTCAAGAAACTAAATCGTTAATGGCCTACTTAGAAAAGAGAGAAAAAGATGAAAGGGCGTTAAGAGAAAAAGAGAAACAAGAGGAAAGGGCGTTAAGAGAAAAAGAAAGGCTAGAAGAAAGGGCGTTAAGAGAAAAGGAAAATGAAATGAGGGATAAGAGAGATAAAGAAGAAAGGGCGTTAAGAGAAAAGGAAAATGAAATAAGGGACAAGAGGGATAAGGAATGGAGGGAGAAGGAGAGCAGAGAAAGGGAGAAGGAAAGAGAAGAAAGAAGGGCACTCTGGAATAAAATAGAAGGGAGAGTTCAGGGAATAGAATTAGAAGTAGCTAATAATGCGGCTCAACAAGAGGTTTTTAAAGCTGAAGTGGAGGTGGAGTTTAGAGAAGTTAATGGTAAAATAGAATCATTAGCGGAGAATAGTAAAGTAGTAAATTCTAAAGTAGATAAATTGGAAAAAGATAATAAATTGTTAGAAAATAAAGTTAAAATTATCGATAAAAAAGTAGGGGAAATAAATTTAGGGGGAATTAGTAGCAGAAATATAATAATAAATAGAATTGATAACGAAAATGTAAAAGTTGAGTTTTGGGGTAATCCTAAGGAAAGGCCCATGCAGTTTATTAGGCAGATAGAAAATTTATTAGAAGAAATTCAAGTGGGAATGGAGGATAAGGAAAAATTAAAGGTTGTTGAACGACATTTAAGATCAAATGCTGAGTTATGGTGGAATGTAGTGAAAACCGCGGATATGGGTTATAGTGACTTTAAGAAACTGTTTGTAGATCACTATTGGAACTTGCAATCTCAAAAAATTGTTCGAAATAAAATTGAATATGGGAAATTTTTTGAAAACGGAAATATGACTAAAGCCGAATATTTTTGTTTACTGATAAATAAAGCCAGTGATTTAGAACCACCTATCCCGGAAAAATATTTAATTTTCACGATCATGCAGCATTTTAGGGAGAATATTAGAATGACTAGTATGGGGAAACCCATGGAAAATATTCAAGAAGCACTCACGTTTCTAACTAGTGTCGATACGATGGAGGAATCGCGTAGGGGAAACTGGAATTCTAATCAGGAGAGGGATAATAGGCAAACCAAAACCTTTCCTAATAACCCTAACCAGAGATCCTATGGTGACACCCAAAATAAACCTCGACCTCCAAACCTTTCGAAACCTGGTCCATCAAAAAACCATCCTAACTCGCCTAGGAATTTAAATGGGTAAAAGAGGCCTTTTTGACACCTAATAGACCATCGGATTACACTAAGGCTGCGGATAAAATAATAAATAATAAACAAAGTAGAAATTTAATAAACAATGAAAAAATTAAAGAAAATTTAGAAAATAAAGAAACCATTTATCATAATAAAAATAATAATATAGGAGGAAGCAAGAAACCAAATTATCGTGTTTACGACTCTACTAATAGATTAGGGGGGAGTAAACAAAATAATAAATGTCAATTGTTAACATTCGAGTCAAAAATTAAAAACAGATGTGATTCTAGGGAAAATCAACCAGAAAATAAATGTAAACAATCGAGTTATGTAACGTCAGGAGACAATCTGCGTCATAATGTTGAACCACCAGTTTACAAACAACCCACGAACTCTAATTTTAATTCGAAAATAACGAAAGATAAAGGCGGCTTCCACTACGGAGTGCGAGATAGGGGCGCTTCGGTCTCTACAAAACAAATTGTAGAGGAAAAACTAATCCCGAGTCCGCAGGAAACATCTAAACTGTGTGTCGGAGGATTGCATTTAGATTTACGAGGGGATTTATTAGAAAAAGATAAAAAATATTTCTTAAAGGAAAAACCAATTGAGGAAACTCCTAAAATACCCGTAAATCTAGGAAACAATGTAGTTATGGTAGAAATAGATACAGGAGCCGAAATTTCACTAATTAGTGAAGAATTATATTTAATGTTAAAGAAAGAAGGGCTTGAAATTTTGGAACTCCCTGTAACTGGGGTGGAAATCGTAACTGCAGTTAAAAGTAAACCATATAAAATAAATAAACAGGTTATGATATCAATTAAAATAAAAGAAGTAGAAATCGAATTAAAATTATTAATTGTAAAAAATTTAAGGTCCAGAATAATAATAGGATGTGATGTATTATATGAATTAAAAGCTAAAATTAATATGGAAGAGCGATATATAAAACTGTATGTGGAAAAGGAGGAAGTAATAATATATTATGAAAAATTAGAAGAAACAAAAAGTCAATTAAAAGAAAAAAATTTTAAAAAGGATTCTGTATATTTTAAAAATAATGTTAAGGGGATAAATGTGAACGAAAGGATTCAACCCGAAGGCATATTAAAAAATACAGCAAATAACAAAGTGTGGGTTAACAATAAAAATCAACAAACTTTGATAAGAGGGAGGGAGAGAGATAAAATGTGGATAGAAAACCGGATGAGACTACCAGAACGTGACAACCCCGAACAGTGTATGCAGGAGTCGGTCAGGGTCTTAGTTAGTAAAGAAGGGGATAAGATATTCAAAGGAATGGGATACTTATCGAAGGAGGAAAAGAAAAATAAATTAAATAAATATAAATCGACGAATAAGGAATTAAATAAAAATAAATCGACGAATAAGCAATTAAATAAAAAATATAATAATAAGGACATGCAGAGTAGGATAAAGGTACTGCCTGGAATGTCTATCGACGCGCGTGAAAATAAAACTAGATCCAAAAACCACACTTGTAACACAAAATCACTAAAAACACTATCCACTAAAGTAAACGAAACAGATAATCGTAATCCAGAATTATCTGTTTCTAAGGAAAAAGACACAACCGATGTTGACGAAACCCGAAGACGACACACCACGACGGACAGACAAGAAAATCTACGTCACAAAGAAGATTTCCACATACATGTAAAAAGTTCAATAAGTAATAATAAATCGCGTAATAAAATTAAATTAAACAAAGGAAGAAACAATAAAAGTAATTTGAATAATAGTAATAAGAGTACTTCGCATAAAAACAAGCAAAATTATAGTGTTAAGTTTAGTCCGAATTATCACAGAACACACGTGAAACTGAAGACAAATTTAAAACGTTATACAGCCCATACCGTTAGAAAAAGAGAAAGTAGTTTAGAGTCCAGAGTAGACGGTCGAGCGATAAATAAACAACCGAACTTTGACAGAAGGATTGTAAACAAGATAAATGTTTCGGTCGATTATTCACATAATACTATTCTAACAGCGCAAGAGGAAATACAGTTACAAAATTTAATAAATAAATACCAAAGTATTTTTTCAGAAATTCCAGGTTTGTCCAATAAATATGAACATGAGCTTAAATTAGGATCTGATAAAACATTTGTAAATAGGAACTATCCAATTCCATTAAATTATAGAAAGCAAGTAAGGGAAGAAATTGATCACATGTTAAAATATGGAATTATTGAAAGGTCGCGAACACAATATATCAACCCCATGGTCGTAGTGGTAAAGCCAGACTCGTCCATCCGTCTGTGCATGGATGCCCGAAAGTTAAATCAGCTGATAGTACCCGATTATGAAAGT
The DNA here is from genome assembly GCA_963513935.1 of Aphrophora alni. Classification (NCBI taxonomy): domain Eukaryota; kingdom Metazoa; phylum Arthropoda; class Insecta; order Hemiptera; family Aphrophoridae; genus Aphrophora; species Aphrophora alni. The sequence continues at coordinate 80,619,459 of OY740774.1, forward strand.
GCACCACCAATGGAAGATATTCTCCGGAAGGGTCGAAGTAAAAAATACATTAGTAAAATTGACCTAACCTCGAGCTTTTGGCAAATACCGCTGTCAGAAGAGTCAAAACAATTTACGGGATTCCTTTTTGAGAATAAGGTATATAACTTCAAAGTAGTTCCATTCGGGTTACAGAATTCAATGGCTGCTTTAGTAAGAGCGGTTGATTTGACATTAGGACACAAGGTGGAAGAATTTACTCTTAGCTACGTCGACGACTTGATATGTTTGTCAGAAACCTTTGAAGAACACTTACAACATCTGGAAGAAATATTTCAAAAGTTTCAAGATGGCGGCCTTACCATTAATCCAAAGAAAACTTTATTTTGCCAGGAAAAAGTTAAATTTTTAGGTTATGTTTTTTCTAGAGAAGGAATAGGAACAGATCCTGAAAAATTAAATGCTATTCGTGATTTTCCAGTTCCAACTACTGTAAAGCAGTTACAGTCATTTTTAGGATTCGTAAATTACTATTCCAGGTTTACAGCCAAGTACGCAACTTCTACTAAGCCGTTATACCACCTATTGCAAAAGGGAAGAAAATGGGTGTGGAGTGAGGAAATGCAACAAGCGTTTCAGGCGGTCAAGGACTTGTTTTTGGAGTCAGTGGTGATAGCTCATCCGGTGGAAGGAGAAGAAACGTTCCTTCAGACTGATGCCAGCACGACAGCAATCGCTAGCCAGCTATATCAGCGCAACCAGGAAGGAGAGGTTAGAGTAATTGGTTTCGTAAGCAGAACACTGAAAGTTTACGAGAAACATTACTCAATCTGCGAGCTGGAATTGCTAGCAATTGTGCATGGTTTGAAGAAGTTTAGACCACTAGTACTTGGAGCACCTTTAACCATCATTACGGACAACAAAGCGTTAAAATTTTTGACCACCTGTAAGTTGGTGAATAGTAGGATGACGCGATGGATCCTAACAATTCAAGAATATCACCCTAGAATAGTGCATTGTGCAGGGAAAGATAATATACCCTGTGATATAGTGAGCAGAATGTATGATTCTCGGGACATCACGGATAGAATAAGGATCAAAATTAATAAAATAGAAGTAGGAAAAAATGTAAGATTACAATATTTAATACAAAACTTTGCACTTAAACAAAATGAAAATTTAGAATGTAGTAATATTAAACGTAATATAAATAATTATAATAGAAATTATAGAATTGAAAATGAATTGTTATATAAATATGGAAGAAACCGATGGAAATTAGAGATTCCATCAGAAATAGAGACGGAATTAATAATGGAGATACATAAAGCTTATGGACACCTGGGAAGGAACAAATTATATTACATGATGAAAAATATGTTTAGCTGTAAGGATTTATTTAGAAAAATACTAGAAATTATAAAATACTGTGACATATGTCAAAGGGCGAAGTATACAGTGAAGTATTTACAAGGTGAGAGTAAACCTATGGTGACCGATAGGAAACTAGACTTAGTAGCTATAGACTTCTTAGGACCACTGCCGAGAACAACAGGAAATGTGCAATATATTTTGGTCGTTATTGACATATTCTCTAAATATGTAAAGTTGTATACAGTAAGGAATCCAACTACTCAGGCGAGTATAGATAAGCTGACTCAGTATTTTAGGGAGGTAGGGAAACCAAAATGTGTGTTAACGGATTATGGCAGGGCATTCACCTCAAGACATTGGGATCAATGGATGGAAGAGCAAGGAGTTCTGCATAGGTTGATTCCAATTAGACACCCACAGGTGAACCTGGCAGAACGAGTCAACAGGGAAATCGTCAGAATTCTGAGAACTTTCTGCCATAATTCACAGACAAGTTGGAGGAACTACGTGTCATACATGGAGGAGCTGATGAATACCACGCCACACGAAATTACAGGATATACGCCAGAGGAAATACAAAATGATAGAGAACCAGAATATATTTGGCACAGGCTGAAATATCAAGGACCACAGGTGAAGGAGACGGCAAGGAAGAAAAAGCAAAATTGTTTCGCAAGGATTTTGCATAAGGGAAGGAATAGAGCTACACGTCAAAATAGGGGTAAGAGGTTCGTAATGCTAAGAGTGGGAGATCGCGTCTTGGTTAGACAAAACACCAGAATTCTGGCCAAGACGGGAAAAAACGAAACACAAAAACTCTTTCTACTGTATACTGGTCCATTTGAAATTGTAAATAAAGTAGGTAGTAAGACTTTCATTGTAAAAAACATAAACAATAATAAAATTAAAGGGAAATATGATATAAAGGATTTACGAATTTACTATGGAGCATGAATTAAAATTTAAAATTAAAATAAAAATAAACAGGTGTTTGGGATAGGACATGAATTATGAAAACCCTGTATAAATGTAAAAAGAAATATAAACATACAACGTTTAAAAGGAAAATACAATAGTTATAAGAAAATTCAAGATATAGTATAATTAAGCTGAATAATAAATAAGAATAATAGGTTGATGGATATAACATGCTGCAAGACTAAATTAAGTATCCAGATGTATACTAAAAACAGGTTTGATGTCAGAACGGGAAACCAGCCCTAATGAATGAAACCGTAAGCAGATTAAAAACATAATATTTAGATTCAATGAGTAACGGAAGCAAGGTTGTGTTGACTAGGTCAAGGAAGACAATATTGACTTAGGATGTCTACTGTCAGTCGGCTAACGGAACAAAGTCGCAAGAATACAAAGGGAATGGAATGTCGACAATTATACGAAATCACAACAGAGAAAAATTGTAATTAAAATCAGGACCAGCTTAAGTGTTACATCATTGGATTCAGCAAATTCAGACGAAAAAGCCTAACAAAAAATTTTAGAAAAAGTAAATAATTTAAAACAAAAAATTTAATAATAATAACTAATAAAAAATCAAAGGGGAAATTTTAAAGTAAAAAAAAAAAGGGGTAAGTTGACTAAGGGAAAACAGTAAATTAATTAAAGTTAAAATTGAAATTAGAGCGTTTTGACTGGGGTAACTTTGTTATTAGTAAATACTCTAGCCAGAAGTTAAGGTATGGAGATTATATAATGTCAAGTTATCTCAGGAAAGTGTTAGGTCCCAATACAGTGTGAAAAAGTGAAGTGAACTGAATAATTATAAGAAAAACAATTAAAAACAATTATAAACAATCAATTAATATTATAAATAAATGTCATGAATTAATGTATAATATAAAGATGTATCATGTATTATGTTAGAAATCTAGGAGCAGAAAAGGCAGAACAGGGAACAAGGTGAGATTAATTTTGAAGATTGTGGGAGTTTAAATATGGGGTATCGTATGTTATGTCATAACTCATGAAATAATGAGATATTTCAACGTGGCTGACATAAGGAGGGAGCTACAACGGAAATTCGTTGTATGGGGTTATATTTTGGTCAAAAAAGAAAAATATCAAAAAATAATCCCAATGCAAGGTTTGGATGTTTTGTAGAACTTTTTACTGCTTATAGCCGGTCGGTGAGATTGAACTATGAAATGGTCCAAGGTCAAATCTTACCGACTTGTTCTAACGGTAAATTCCTATGTCGGCGGATTTTGAATTGAAAAATCATTTTTTATGAATTTTGAAAATGTGAAATAATAAGGTATAAGGATATGTAGTTGTAATACAAGTATGCAATACATATCTAGTACTGTTATTTCATATTAACTAACAGACGTTACGGCATATTTAAATGAAGAATTTAAAATTTTTCAAAATTAATAAAAATTAAAAAACCTTGATATTTTTGAAAATAAAATGTAATTTTAAGTTAAAAGTATTCTTGATAAAAGTTGGAAAAAATTGATATTTAAAAAGTTAGCAGAAAAGGTTAAGTATAAAAGCTAATAAAAGTAAATAAAAATAAATTTTGAAAAAAGGATTGTATAGAAGTAATTAAATAAATAAAGTTATACTATAATTAATGATTAAAAATTTTAATTTGAGTAAAACAAAAGAGTTATGGTTTTCACGCTATATTATGAAAAGGAAAAAAGATAAGAAGTGGAAATTTTGCAAAAAGAGTTTAAAACCTAATATCTAAAAGTTGTGTAAATTTCAGGAAAATCAGTTAATAAATAAACCCCAAACCCAAAGGTGTGAAAATATGCACGGGATTACATCACTACCAGAAGTCGTAGAATTGTGTTATCACGGCTAGTGCGTTTAAATTACGAAATAAACAAAGTTACAAAGTTTGAAAGAAAAAACTTTAAAGGTGTAAGAATTAAAAACTGTAAATTACGCAAATTCTTACGTAAGCTATTGAAGGCGAATGAATAGTCCGAGAAATGTCATTCGAAGTGCGGGAAATTGCCGCGGTCGAGAGCTACAATACACCGGTTACGTATAAACGAAAAAACTGTTAGGAAAAGTGTTATAGACAATTAAAAGGAAAACAATGTAGATTTTTTCATCAGCCAGTTACAAGTTGCAGGGTTTAAATGTTCAAGGATAAGTGACGTAGTTAGAGGCGGAGCCAGAATACCAACTTACAGCAAAAATAAATTAAAGGATTAATTAGAACAAAGTGATTAAAAAGGACAATATAAAAACAGTAAACATAATAAATAAATTAATAATAAATAACTGAACCACCTACACCAAAAATAATCAAGAAATTGCATAAGAATACACCATAAATGGAACTATCGTATCGGTCCAGTGAGGGAAAAAATTGGTATCGATATACGATAGTTTTTGGCTATAAAAAGAGCCGCACGAATCTCATAGTGAGCTCTCGTAAAAAAATTGTCAAAGTAAGTGCTAGGGGTGACTATGCCCGAAGGTCTCTCGTAAAAAAATTGTCAAAGTAAGTGCTAGGGGGATTATGCCCGACGGGTCTCTTGTAAAAAATCGTCAGAACAGTTGCTAGGGGTGGCTATGCCCGAAGTTCTCTTTTAAAAAATAGTTTGAAGAAGTTTAAGTGTTACAATGCCAACGTATTAAAACAGCGTCAGCGAGAGCGATAGAAGGGAATAGATTCGAACAACCAGCCAGCCTTCTGAACTCCATGGAGAAAATATAAGACAACTTTAATCGAAATTCAACCAACCAGACATCAGAGGACCATCAGCATCTCAGGACTCAGGATCGACAACACGGCGGACAAGGTCTGAGAAAATCCAAATTTCCTTTTTTTTAAGGGCAAAATTGGCCCGATTTTAGAGTCTCACTGATTTTCCTGAGATAATTTTTTTTTGTGTGTAATTAAATAAATATATAAACTAGATAATGTCAAAATCATGTGTGAATAAAAATCTTTTTCGTTAAATAAATTTAATAAATTAAATAATTTAAATTCAGAAATAATAGAAATTTTTGTTGTCTATATATCAATTGTAAGAAATTCATAAGTAATTGCCTTCTGCTCAAAAGAAAAATATTTAGTTATTATCCATTAATTTTATTAGAGAAATTGTTTGAATTTTATTTTGTTGACTTGTGTCAAGTTTATTATTTCAGTTGTTTTATTTCAGTTAATTAAAAGAATTAATTTTTTCATTTATCCTCTAAATCTGTGTTTTATTTAGAATTGGTCACACATTTATATGCTTTATTTTCAGGTTTGTGATTATAAAAAAGGGTAAAATATATTGTATCAAAAAGGTATTCCTAAGGACACACCTGCGAGATTAAAATTCAAAAGTAAAGTAAATTCATGTTCTCCCTGAGAAATAGGGTAATCGTAAATACAGTTACTGGAAGTCGTAAATAAAAAGGGGGGTACCGGTAATTTGGGGCAACTCAAATTATCGAAGAAGTTATTCAATCCAGGCCAGCAAGATAGTAAGCCAAAAACTTCCAGTGGATTGGATAATTTATTCTTTTTGTCACGCGAGAACGAATCCTGTAGGCTAAAAATCTCAGGATTCGAGACTGTTACGTATTAATTAAGATAGGGGGCGTAATTAGTCTGACTCTAAATAAGATAGAGTTTTTTTCGTTGTAGTGCATAGCCCAAAAGTGTGAACTAACTTTAAGTAAATTCATTATGTGGGTATAATTAATTGAAAAGTATCTCCAGGCTGTTTTTATTCTTTGAATTAATCCAAATTTGGAGGTACCCCTGCCATAAGTCCAAGCACAAAATTTCGATTAAAAAAAAATAGTTCCATCAAATTAAATTTGCATTATATCATGTTAGTGTATCAGCTCATTTCAAATATTTTCTTAAATTGTTTGTAGATTTCTTTAAACAAATTGAAATATACTTACCTAAAATATTCAATCTGTAATTAAATGTTACGAGTACTATATCCTTTGGAACCAAGTAGTCAGGGCCAAATATTGAACTAGACCCACTTTTAAAACCACCTCCATGGATCCAAACCATTGTAGGTTTTAATGGCATTCCTTTTTCTGGCAACTGAAAGAATGTGAAATACGCAGTACCATTAAATAAACAATTTGGCACAAAATTCTGGCATTGCTGAAAATTTTTAATATTGTTTTAGATTTATAACAAAAAAAATCTCCATTATAGATAAATTCACGTCTTTTTTAGTGTACACAATTTAAAATCGGCTCCAGATCGATTTTCACGAAACAAAAAACATCAAATTAGCCCATTAGTCACCAAACCATCAATCATAAACTACCAATGCTTACAGAATATTTTCAGTGGCTTATGAAATGTTGGCCATACTGTTCAGACATTTTATTAAAAGCTAGACTTGTGGACAAAAATTTCATCCAGGTTGATGTCAAATACTTTACTTGTTTGAAAAGTAAACTGGACAAACAAAAATTATAAAAATTGTTGATAGGAAAAAATATGAAAAAATTCATTTAAATATCAGTGAACAATTTGAAAAACAATTTATTTCATCGCCATTACATTGAGAATCTTTTAACTTTCTTTATACAATACTTTGAAAAAAAAAAAAAAGAAAAGTGCTGCTATGGAATGAAGCTCATAAAAGTCCCACACAATTTGTCACTGAAATCTGTTATAAGAAACTAAAAGTCTACACATATTTGGCCTTTGGTGTCCAAGGAAAAATATCCTATATTGGTTCACAATTCTCTACGAGTGAAGGTGTGGTTACACAAAAGATGATAAAACAAGTATAGAAACTAAAGTCATAGATGAACAATTGGACAATTGTATAGAATGACTAACTTAGTCACCTAAAGTTAAAAAAAAAAAAGGTTTGTGAAAGCGAGCACCATCCTTCTCATTAAGAAGTAATTATTTTCAATACTGTGTGTGTATTTTTTATTATTTTACTAAAATTTTTGTTTGACTTATAAATTCTTTTTTTGTCATACAGATTTTTATTTAAAACATATTCTTTTAGCTAAAATTACAGAATATATTTAAACTGTTTGTGTATTTAACATGCTTGTGCCATCTTCTAAAATCATTATTCAAGTAAATTAATATCAATATTACATTTTACATGCATGTACTCAAATTATTATGATTATTGTCAAAGATTGTTTTTTCTTGTCTAATTAAATTATCATTTTAAAATTTTAACAATTCAAGGGTTTACTTTTTGCTATATGTTTATATTTGTTGATATTCATTACTATTTTGTATTTATTACATAATTTGAATTGGAACTAAATGTATTTTATGGTCAAATGTTTTAGTAAATTCGTCATTCCATTATCTTCTGGCACAGGGCTTTCCAAATTAACATCATATTAGTAAACAATTGTGGAAACAGAGCACACACATACACACGCACACACACACACACACACACACTCACTCCACTGTCAGTAGGGTTTGTGTGTATGTAGCAGCTGAGAATGATGACTTAGTCATTTCATTGAAAGATTGTCTTGTATTTGTGTTGCAATCATTTGTTTAACACATAAATAAATATAAAAAATGAATTTTTCATTCTCTGTGTAAATTCTAAATATTCAGAAATAATATATATATATATATATATATAAGCCTATTTTGATTAAAAGTAAAAAAAAATTACTAGAACTAGATTATTGAGTTCTGTTTTGAATTTTCCCACGGAAATGTAATGTCTAATAACAAAATTAACCTTAGTCTTAGATAGCTCAACACCCGTTCCAGATATGGTAAATCACTCAGTTACTGAAGCAGTTTGATGACCACTGAACTAGACTAAATTAATTATTGCTAGAAATATATATTGCTCTACAAAATTATATTTGCATCTTGTGGAATAGATCCATGTAAAACAAAAAAAAAATATTTCAGATTTAACTATTAATGAATGGATTGTCTTACCGCTGGAGTGAAGACATTTATGAACAAGCAGTTTTCATTGCCTCTTACTACATTATATGCTCCAACTTGTACACATTGTGAGCCCATTCGAAGAGCATCTCGCACTGAGGTCCATGGTAAGAGTGGCTGAGGAGGCTAGAACAAAGGTATAATCATATTTAAAATCAAGTAGATCTCGATGTTTAATATTAATTTTAACTTTTACATTCATTTACTTTTGTTAAATAATGTAATAAACAGTGCAAAAATCATTGCACAAACCTACTCACCCATCATTAAAAGCATCCAAAACAGTCACCAAAAATCACAGTTTAATAGTTATTATGGAAAACATTGTTAAAGAAATATTTATATATTTAAATAGGGACCTAACTTTGCTTCACTTGTGCGATAAACAAATCTTATTTTTATGACTCAACATAAATCATTTGATTAACCCATTGTCCTACTAGTTTTTTAAGCACCTCCAGTTCCATCAGATGCCATGTCTGTTACCAAAGATAAATGAGGAAGGAGACTGTTTATTTTTGTAAATCTTGTTTTGATAAATCATACTTATATCCAGATAAATGTTTTGAAAATATAACCTACTAAAAAACTGTAGTGAAAACTTTTTTTTAAATGTCTTAAAAATATTGTAACACGAGTTGAATTTTAACTACTTTGACTATAATTACTTACATTTAAAATTAATATATACATAATCTTTATCAAAAAATCAAAAATTATTTGCTTAACATTTTTAGTTTGATGAATTATTTCCTATCTAAAATAATCCAAAAGTTTAAATTTTTCGAGGCTAATGACAGATATCACTTAGTTTTAAAAGGTTAATATATATATATATATATATATATATATATATATATATATTTATATATATACTAGCTGTTACCCGTCATGGTTTCGCCCGCAATAACAATTGGAATTCCGTTATAACATTAGTTATATAGATTTTTCCTGTAGTGGAAGATAATGACGGCAACATGGAGCGTTGAAATTGAAAATCGGGTGCAATATACGACGGGGAGTTTTGATTTAAGGCAGGTCCCCTGGCCTACTGCCATTTCTATCGAGAGTGTTTTTAATGCCTAAGCACTTCCCGGTAAACTACATTTCTGGTCTTTCTCTCAGGCTGCAGAATGACTAAGCCACCAGAAGAACTGACTCTGGAGCATGCCACGTACAGTTGACCAATTGCGAAACAGTCACTTCTCAAATCCACACTAGCTACTTTTAAACTCTGCCCCGAGCCTTGTTAATTGTCATGGTGTAGCAGACTTTCAAAGGATTAGAAATATACTACATGGTGTAGTAGTCTGATGGGATTAGAGGAATGCGGGGTATGAAGACAGTTTCGCCTTGGCCAACACCTGTAAATATGGTGGCTTCAATTACAAATTTATGCAGTGCTTTAACCTGCAGCCTGGTTCCATTGCAGAGTTTAGGAGAGTTTAGGTTGCGCAATAACATGACAGGAGCACCAACCTTGAGGATCAGGACATGAGGCGGTATTCCGGGCGGGTTGAGTGTTTAAAAACTCCACAGGATAATGAACTGCATCTTCAACCTCTACAACTGAGTCTACTGATTCGTATACCATTATTGTTGTTGATAACTTCTTAAGGAGGGCGATATTTATACTATCAGTAGAGTCATTTGTTGAGGTAAGAATAGCTCTTTCTTGCATCCATGAATTATCAAGGTTGGAATTTACAACAACAACTTCGCACAGTTGAGCTGGAATAATTATTTTTCCGTCATTTTCCTCCAACTTTCCATCGCCAATGCTTAGAAGGAGACGGGAAAACTCCTCAGCCATAAAACCACCATGGAGGTGTACGCACATGTTGACAGTCAAGGGAATTGATTTGACTTTGGGCCATATGTAAGACGTTTTAGACAGGCATTTATTTCGTCAGCCTGTGTTCCACGGGGTATAACAGGGAGGGTCTGTCTAAAGTCACCGGCAAGAAGTACAGTGACTCCACCCATAAGTTGGTTATTACCCCTAATGTCCCTAAGTGTTCTGTCCAATGCCTCGACTTCTCCTTTGTGCGGCATCGTGCATTCATCCCAAACAATGAGTTTTGTCACTCTCAGCACTTGAGCTGTGCCACTTTGCTTAGAGATGTTATAAAGGGCAGATGCAGCGTGACTGAGGTTAAGAGGGAGCTTGAAGGCAGAATGTGCTATTCTTCCACCATCCAGCAGGGTTGCTGCAATACCCGAGGAGGCGACTGCGATGGCAATGTTCTGTCGACTTCTAAATGTACTGAGCAGGAGATTAATCAGGAAGGTTTTGCCAGTTCCGCCTGGTGCAACCAGAAAAAAGAGCTGACCACATTCTGAAACAACACTTCGAACTATTTCGTCATAGGCCAACTCTGCTCGTTGTTCAATTTTGGAACATTATCAGCAACCACTTTGGACAACTTAATTGTGTCGTAAGATAGTCCACTGACATATTCTTGGTGAACGACGAACTCCTGTTGAGAACTCCACATGGACCGTGGATCATGCTTGCCTTGACAATCTCATGGAGAGGAGGGTCAAGATTTGGGTCAGGAATCTCAGCACTGATCACCTTGTCGATGTCTTCAGGCCTTAGCTTTTCTTCCAGCCAGAGAAGTATGTGAACGTGAGGCCATTCAATGGCGTGTGACACCTTGAAGGACCAAAGATACAACCCTTAGTAAGAAGTCTTATCATGTGCTTGACTTTCAAATGGAATACCCGTGCTACCAAATCATGCCTATCTTGAGGTTGTTGACCTTGTTTCAGGTGCTCGACTACTTCGGACCATTTTGGATTGCAGGTGAATGTTTTAAAAAGATCAGGACGTCCAAAATGGTGCACGTAAGTCATAGCATCCTGAGTGTGTTCATGCATATAGCGCGGGCCTCCAGTGAAAGTCGACGGCAACACGACCATTTTACCAATATCTGACAAACGGCTGTCAAGCTTTACTCATTGTGTCCTTCAGGTGCACATATTCCTCACTTCTCAACTTTTTCTGATTGATGTGAATCCAAAGTAGTGTCTCTGTCTCAATCTTTGAATACATATCAACCAGAAACTGATTGAGAAGATTGAGAAATAACAAAAGATAAGAATTATCACTCTCACGCTCAAATATTCTGAAGCTGTAAAAGTTGGTCTTCTTCAAAGGTGCTTGAGTGCTGTTGTGACGTTGAGGGATATTAATGCAGTAGCCATCTTATCCACTTCAGAACATAAGCCGATATTGCAGAGCATCATACGTGCGATGTTTTTCTCTGCCGTGGAGTACAATATCCCTTTTCTCAAACTCCTGACCAACAATTAAAACCGCCACTTCCTTAGTGCTAGGAGCGTTATAGCGGCCTGTGTGCTCGCCAAGAGGTCTTTTGTCAGCTTTGATAACCAATCCTGCAATTGGAGAATTATCTGAGGTTTAACGTCAGGGAAGATGCCACATCGGATGGTTTTTTCTATGTCTTCATCTCCAACAAAGTAAATTATTTGTAGAAATTGAAGCTGCTGTTCAGATGATGATAATAAGCTCCCGATTCGATGGTATACCTGCCCTTGCACTTTAAAAGTTGGCATGAAATTGCCTTCTTTTACTTCCTTTGCACCAAAAGATGTCATTTGAAAACAACTATTATATTTACGTGTATTAGACAGGAAGTGTTCTGATTCTGGGTGCTAATGGTTAAGGAGGCTGTGCAAGGGTTCAGGATATTGTTGGATCGGGTGAAGCTGTATTTTTCCATTACTGCAACACATTCCAGGAGATTCATCCTTCCATTTCTTGGCTTTGCAAAATGTACAAACCACCTGAGAGCCAATATTCAATGTTTTGTTGGCAGAATAATCAGTTTGTGGATTATATTGAAAGCCGGACATTTTTAGTACTGTCCATGGAAGAATCTTGACTTGAGCTCTTTAAAAATTATGTGTAACAACAGCCTTTCTATTTACTTCTGGGTGGCTCTTTGTATATTAGGCCACTGCATCCCTATTGACTTTCGGATTGCTTTCAATATACTTCTTAACTGCCCTACGGTTTACTTCAGGATGTTCTTTCGCATATTTGTTTACAGCTTTAATTAATTGTTTTTTACGGATGTTGTTAGTAAATCGTTTTCTATGTTTTGAAACTCTATTTGATATAGTTTGAGGCACTGACTCGAGGAGTATTTTCGCGGTAGAAGGAGAAGATGTTAATGAAGAAGGCTGAATGAGAATCGGGTATTCACATGGTAAAATTGTAGGCGCGAATGGCTCGTAAACATCAAAATGTCCCTGCATGAACTTTCCCGTAAACCTAAACCTTTTAACAGAAGCTGCAGAACCATACATATTTCCAGTTCGGAGTACACGATTACAGTAGACCTGGAATTGGAAAGGATAAATCTCTGCCGCTACTTGAAATTCGAAAGATGTACCGTATGTGTAAGGCATAGACATAACAGATACATATTCAGCCTTGTTTAGATAAGGCTGGCAATCTCGTATCATAGAATACACCTGTAGTCTTTACCAGTTGTTAGAGGTGTGTCTGACAATGTCAGCACGCACTGTACGTGCATGTGATATTTTGCCATACATTGTGTAAGAAAGGGCAGAGAAGAGACAGGCACCATCTCCGGGAATTTTATAGACTTGGTGGGGAACTTGGGTGCAATGTACCTCTAACATTTCTACTGGAGCCATCGTGGAAACAATCAATGAACAGCAAATACAAAAAAATTAATAAAATAAGAACCTCCCTTGAGGTAAATTAAAGCCAAAAAACTAAGTTGTGAGTACAGAAAGAAAAATAATCAACTTGAGTTGTAATAAATTGCTAACTTAAACAATATTAAATCTAAAAAAAAAAAAATGGAATACACCTAACGTAAAAAAAAAAAATTAAATAAAAAAATGGAATACACCTAATGTAGTAAAACAAATTTCTATTTAAAAAACCTTATAAATGGAATAGACCTAACCTAACAAAATTAACGTTGGTAGAGGTAATTTTCTTTTACCAAAAACTACTTGTCATTATAACTAACTATGTACTACCAAGAAATGATGAAAAATGCCGAACCTAATCCAACAAACAAAGGAACTCTACAGTTAATTCAACTAAACGCTAATAATGCAATATTATGAAGTGATGGTGAAAGTACAAAGTACAAACAGAAATTACAGAGAAGTACTGTTTGAACAGAGAGAGAGAGAGAGAGAGTGGGTAAAGGTCGGGAGCGCAGACAACAATTATGTGCACGTTATGACAGTAAAGAACACACTGAGCAGACAACACAATGGGCGCTGACTGCCATTAAATGCCAAGCCAGTTGTGCCACTTTTATCATACAGTGCCAACTTAAATAAACAATTTTAATGACATAACCTGTATATATGTGGTCTTATGGTTATATGGAGAACTGATTTTTTGAGAAATTGTTTTACAAAACATTTTAAAAAAATAATCGGCCGATCGGCCCGGCACATCATTTTGAATACCATATTTTGATTGGAATTTGACGTGTCGGCCGATTGGCCGACCACACTTTTGATTGATTTCCTAGGATAATTTTGGTCTGTGATGTTGGTAACCCATGACTCAGTGTTGAGAAACGCGTTGAATAACTGCACGTAAACATCAAGTCAACATGGTTCAAACTGGAAATCGGGATCGAAGGGGAAATGTCATTTTGAAGCCTCTTGCAATAACAGAGTACAATGAGCAAAAATCCGGCATCTATGTTGCTGATCAAATGTCTATAACAATATAAACTTTGTTTTTATAGAATATTTGAATATCCAATTTCCCTTTAATTTGTCCCACGTTGTGAAGCTATTTTATAACTATTACTTTAAATTAGATTGTAAAATTTTACTGATTTCTCTTAAATATTAAATATTGGCCCTACTTAGTTCAAGCCAATAGTTGAAATTTGGAATAGAGATAAATTTGATTTTGCTTATGATTAGTTTTCTAAATTCTAAGTCTAAAATTATTAAATGAAAAACTAGAGATTAGGTAACAATATCACTTCAAACAGTTATTTATTAATTATTATAATACAAAATTATATTTGATATACTTTTGATTAGTCTTTGATCTTTAATAATTATACAATTGCAATAAATGTTCATTCAAATGCCTCTAGGCTTAGCTCAGTCTATATAGTAAAATTTGGGTTTAGAAATATATTTTAATTGGTTCAATTAATCTCGGGATAGGCACTCGGCTGGGATGATTGTATTACTTTATCTTAAAAACGCATATATAAATTGCAATTAGAGTTTATTAAATTTTGAAAAAGGAATTTAAATGTTCAAGTTCTTGTAATAGTTAATTAATAGTTCTAGGCCTTTAATATGGTTCCTTTTAAATTGATAAAAACGTTTAACTGTTATTAGACAGAATATACCAAGTTCTGTGTCTGCACTGCTTTTATTCACTGTATTAAAAACACTTATTAATTATAAAAACTCTGGAGGTGGAATTTTGGCTTCTTGCTGTGTCGAGTGCTACAATGGTACTAAAAAATTTTCATATCCAAGCGGTTTTTTTTTTTTGTTGCGGAGGGATCTCTTCTCTGCATCGTTTGTTGAAGTGCCTGTCGTCTTCCGCTGTAGTATATAGTCCTGGTATTTTATACCTTTTCTGGATATTAGGCAATTTTTGATTATACTGATACTTTCTTACATTCATATTGTTTATAATGATTCAATTTATGGGTTAATTAGTTATTATTTAAATGGTTAAAGGTTGTTTCTAATCGCGATCACAAATATCAGCTGGGCGCTGCCGCTGGGCGTATATTTACTAAGTCATTCGATGGGGGACTTTGGCTTTTATTTTACCCTAATTTTATTTCTTCTTATTTACTAATTTATAATGCTTACAATTGCAATTAACATATGTTTTTTACACACTAACAGATGTAATTAGTGAAATCTTATAATTATTTATAATCTAATCATTTTATTTAATACATCGAAACTTTTGGTTTGAGGCCTATCTTGTCGGTTTATAGGAGTGTTTGTTTTAGTATCGAATTGATATATGGATGACCTAATAAGAATAAGTTATATACAATTTCTGATATTTGGGCCTCATAGTATAGGTATTTGTCTTTTCAAGCATATTTATCTAAATTGTTTGGTGATATTTGGCTTAGGTTGGCACCTTGAGAATATAGGTTATGTTTGATCATAGCCAATGTTGATTTAGCCTTACCTAACCTATCGTTTGAGTCTCAGATGTTATTTGTGCTGTTATATGTCGTCGTACAATTCAGCAGTACGAAAGACACTAAGATGGTATCATAAAGTTGCAGAACATTTACTATTTGGCACCTGCATTGTAAATGCTTGGCTAGCTTACAAAAGTAATGTAGGACCACGAACCACAACACCAATACTTGTCAATAACAGATTTTAAATAGTTTCATTTTGCTTTCATCTTACAATTTAGACAGTAATAATATAAATAAATGATTTTTAAAAACTTAATTGTAAATAAATAACATTGTTAAACAGTTTTAAAAAATTGCTTTCCAATTTTGTAATTGTTCAATGTTTTATACAAAAATAAGCAAAATTTATTGTTTGCTTACCGTAATAGTTAACTTTTATACGTTTATTTAATTTTTTTAAATATAACAACTGTAGAATGTTCAAACTGTATATTACTTGTTTTAATGCATTAATCCATAATTCCAACTGAAAATTTCGCTGCCGTACCGATCGGTACGACGAAATTAACATATTGTTGAGGTATTTTCTTTGGTTGCTACGCAACACTATTTATAGATAATACAATGAAATATCTACGGCTATTAGCTACAACCTTCACTTAGTGTATGTGTTTTCCGCTAGGTTGCAACACTTACTGGTAAAAGACTCTAAAATAAAATCTTACATTAATGGCAGTGTCGGACCGATCGGCCAACACGCCACTTTAACAATGAACTTGCTGTCGTACCGATCGGCCCCCCATGGCACTTAACGTGTTAAACGTTTCCTCCTTCACGGTACGGCTTTGTCTACTTTGTCATTTTTGAAACCACGCCTTCTCTCTCTGAAAGTTATAACTTATTTTCAAAACTAACTTATTAAATCACATAATAATGTTTTAAATAGAAAATCTAGTCCTTTCGAAAACATTTTCTTTCTTTTATGGTACGGTTTTGTCTGATTTGTCATACTTGAAACGACATCCTATCTCTCCAAAAGTATATTTGTCACTGAGCTGATCCTGGTTGGTAACAGTCTCCCTACTTTTACACATAACGCTGATGTTACATCATTTTTCTTATAACTAACATTACATACGTTTTTTATTATTAACATACTTTTAACAAATTTCTCTGATCATTTAGTACTAATTACTTTATTTATTTATTTATTTTATTCAATAACAGAACACATCTTCTGTTCATTGCCTCGAGTAAATCTTATTTTCTATTCAAACCAAGATTACAAAACTGAAAATGTACACTATTACAATATCCAAATAGTAAAGTCATTTTAAAGGGCTAATTACAAATATAGCCGCCTGATTATTTTGGGTTAAAAATGTAATACAAAAATATATTATATGAGACATTAGATTGACATATTCATGAGTTTTAAGTAGTTTTACACTGTAAAATGCCATTAATAAGGGAAATAAAAGTTGACTCCACATACAAAAATATAATTGAGGAGTTGTAATTTTACATTTAGAGTGGCTGCCTAGTTTGTGTTAAACAGTAAATACCTGAAATCGAAGTAATCCAATAGGAGGCTGTGCATATGGGATGCCTTGAAATTTGTAGACAGATTTTTCTAATATTGTGTTTTTTTTCCCGAGATAAGGTTCTTTTTTACCTCGAACATTGCCATAAGCTGTTTTTACCACCACAAATTCCTGAAATGTTCGTGGTTTTAAAAAGACACCTAAAACAAAACAAAACAAAATGTATCTAATAACTATGGTAGCTTTATCTACATAAACTAATAAAGGACATATTTTATTACTTATAAATAATATTTATCTCAATATTGAGAATTTTTTATTTAGAAATTATATCTACTTACCTCACTTTAGGTAAAAGCTAAGTAGGTCATCAGAAAAATGCTATTTCAATTTTTGAATTTTAATGACAATAGTTTTTATTTTGCTAAAAGTGATATATTTTCTTAATAACCAAAGTTCTAGGTTGGATAAAACAAGATTAAATGGTGGAATGGTTTGAACATGTGACATCAAAATCTATTTGGATAAACAGCCCAAAACATATACAGTAGACTCCCTCTTAACCGGCCACCTTTCAACTGGCCGCCGCTTTAACCGGCCAACCCTGTCAGGAAATCGACTTCCTTTTAACCGGCTATTTCATAACAAAGCATAGCTTTAACCGGTCGTTTCGCGGAAATGGGTAACAGGAAACGCTGTTATCTGAGCTTCAACTCAAGGTTACGTCATAGGCCTGTTGCAACACGTCCGTTTACCTCCCGAATTCATTTACAGTACAGTAGTTTATTTGTGACTCTCGCGGAGAACGGATGTGCTCGTGTTTCGTTTTCGTGAAAATACAGTATGAGTGACAAACGTAAATGTAACGTTGTAACCATTGCACAAAAACTAAATGCTCTTGAACGCATCGCCAAAGGTGAATCAGTGAAAAAAATTTGTAATCAACTAAATGTGGGTAAAAGTACTGTAAACGACTGGCGAAAAACTCAGAAATCCCTCCAGGACTTTTATACTCAAGTGGAGTCAAATAAAATACTTTCAACGCGATGCACACTTCGTAAACCGACAAATGAGTTGGTAGATGACGCACTTTGGTTATGGTTTCAACAAGAACGCCGCAGAGGAACGCCGTTAAGTGGGACTAATTTAAAGGAGAAAGCTATTTTACTTCATTCGAAAATTGAAAACGGGGGCCGTTTTGTAACTAGTGATGGGTAGCTTACACGTTGGAAGAAGCGACACGGGGTTCACTTTATAGGCATATGAAGTGAAAAACTGTCGGCAGACACAATTGCAGCAGAAGAATTACCAACAAAATACAAAGAATACATAAGAAGGAGAGAGTTACATCCAGAGCAAATATATAACATGGACGAAACGAGCCTAAACTTTAAGTTGCTTCCTCAGAAAACATTCGCCGGAAGTCAGGAAAAATCTGCCGCTGGTTTTAAAACCAACAAAGAAAGAATAACTGTAGGCGTTTATTGCAATGCCGCTGGAACACATAAACTTCCAATTTTTGTGATTGGAAAGGCAATGAAGCCCCGTGCTTTCAAAAATATAAACATATCGTCTCTTCCTGTATACTATCGTGCACAGAAATCAGCATGGATGGATATTTATTTATTTAGAGAATGGTTTGTACCTCGTGTTAAGAAACACCTACAAAGTTTGAAAATGCCAATTAAGGCTGTTTTAGTACTTGACAATGCCCCGACACATCCGGAGGAGGAGCTCCAGTGTGATGATACATAGGATATTCATCTTTATTACCTACCTCCCAACACAACAAGCGTAATGCAGCCTATGGACCAAGGCGTGATTGCAAGCCTGAAAAAACGGTACAGACACAAACTCCTATCAGAAATACTGTCAAAGATGGATGATGACAGAGACATTGGATTAATTGCAACTTTAAAGACAATTAACAACAAAGATGTGATTTATATGTTAGCTAAAGCATACGAAGAAATGCCGAATATGACATTTGCCAAAGCTTGGAGGAAAATCTGGCCAGACGTCATGAATGCAATTGAGAGTAATAAAGACGACAATCCAGCTGCCGTTGAGAATGCAACGGAACCTAACGACGAACATATAGTTACTGGTTTGAAAACCATATCTCAGTGTGATACGATGACTGTAGAAGATGTGAATGAGTGGATGGCAGCCGATGAAAATCTTGAAAATGAATTTTTCACCGACAATGAAATCATACAAGCGGTTGTTGCAACCGAAGATGTTGGAAATGGAGAAGAAGAGGGCGAAAATATTGAAAGAGTGAATCATGCAGAAGCAAAAAGTGCACTAGAACTTATCACTTCTTATATTGAACAACAAGACGTATCAACACCGGCCGACATAATGTTTGTAAAAAAATGGCGTGACTACGCATTCAAAAGAGCAATTGATACGAAGAAACAAAAGAAAATTGACGATTACTTTAAAAACTAATCAGAAACCATTTAACAGTGTACAGTACTATAGTCCTATATTTTATTTGTTCTAATTTGTATTAACAACGTTTTATATTGTGTGGTGTGCCAATGACTGTAAAGTTTTGTGTTTTTAGCAAACAGTGTTTTGATGTGTTTTGTTTTTATATGCCAGAGAAACAAATTCTGGGGTGAGTAGTTAGGTTATAAATTTAATACAGTAATATTTTTAGAATTATTTTTCAAATTATTATTATGTATAGTCTATTGAAAACTGTATTTTAAAGAGTTTAAGGGCACGTTGGTTTAACCGGCCAAATTGTTATCCAGCTGTGGTCTCGGTCCCGAGGTGGCCGGTTAAGAGGGAGTCTACTGTACACAAATAAATGAATGCACATGGTCATTTCATCAATGATACTATCACTATATTTCTAGTATTCACAACCAGAGATCACTACAATCTTAGATTCTCAATGAATCAACTGTATATTTTTAAGACCTACTAAAATTGAAACCACACATTTGGCACATTAAGAGTATTATTAGTTGACCATGACTTTTTAGAAACCCAGTACAAACTGAACAACTGAGAAGGCTCATTTTAAAAGAATGACAGTTCATTTATTTAATCTACCAATTTATTTAATCTTATATTTGCTTGATCTGAACAGACATTGTTTATAGAGGTTATAACAATTTAAGAATTAGAAAAAAAAATTATAGATTTAGTAAAAGTATATTTCAAATGATTAGGAGAAATATAGGATCATTAATTCTATAAGTATCTATAATCTATATTGATAATTAGTTATATCACTAGTTTCACTCCTACTTTTGGATATAAAACTATACAGATTCCTTAAATTCACTATTTTGAATAAAATTTGTCATTATTTAAATAAAGTACTATAAATAAAGCAAAGCTGAAACATCATAAAGGATAACACTCACTACATACGATATGTTTCAATGTTTGACACCCGATGTAAGATTACTACACATCTAGTAAATATTACTAAATTTTTTTATATCATGAGTTCAAAAACATTTTTTTATCAATGTTTGCTCTTCAATAATTTTATCAACTTGATAAATTTATTTGCTGAAATAAAAGTGTCAGGGACTATACAAAAGTGTCCCATATTTTGTAGACTTTTTCAAACATCACTGCTCTAAAAAATAAAAGCCAACAAAAATTTGAAAATTTTAAAGTTTTTGTGGAAATGCTGTAAAGACAGTTTTATCTGTAAGTTATTGCTAATAAAATTATATATAAACCTCTCATAAACCAGAAATTGCTATCTTCAATTGTAAAACTGACATTGAAAACTATTTTTGAATGCATCTCATGTAAGTAATAGTTGCATCCAATTGGAAAATAAATTTAAAAAATTAAATATGTATTGTTTCATTTAATTATTTAAGTAAAAATTAACCTACAACAAACAAAACTCATGACCACTTTATGAAAATGTATTGTGTGCCATTTATTTAACAAAATAGCACCTTTTCTTAACAATGTGATGCTCGCAAGCTGAATTTTCCTTTGTATATTTTCTTTTACCCGAAGTTGACTTTTCATGTGAGAAGTATAAAGAAATTTTAGTATTTCTTAATTGTATGTAAAAAAAGTGATTTTTTTTAAATTTTATTAGTTTTTAAAAATATGGAGCCACAACAATGAATTGGAAGATAACAATTTCAGCTTTATGGGAGGTTTTAGCTATTTTTTATTAACAATACGTTTTAAATATAACATATAAATAAAAAAATTTTTAAATAATTTTGATTTTTTTTTTTTACAGAGAGAAAGCATAGGGACACTTTTCTACTACCTCTGACAGGCAAAAAAATCACATATATAAGATATTTCTAAATACAATAACTGTTTGGTCTTATAATTTACCTGGATAATGGAATAAAATGCTGAAAGTGACTACGATTCGGGGGAAGAAGAAAATGAAGATAAAGATCTACTTGTTCCATACAGACTTATAAAATGCCATATTTGTATAAATCTTGCTTTTATAAATGGTTTTTGGTCACTTTTTACTCTAAAAAAGTTTTCATTAAAAAAAGAAGAGAAAAAAAAGGCATTACAAAAAAAAAAATGTTAATAATCATGGAAAGATTTATTTTCAAACATCCACAAAAATGTCTTCTACTACATGAGTATTTTAATGATACAAAAATTGCAAAAGATCATAGGTGCATAACATAAACATCACCCAATTAAATATATTCATTATCACCAACCAAAACATAACCAATTTCGTTAAAACCCATACTCCAGTAGATATAAATATCATTTATATTGTATATCTCCATATAATATAATTTGTGCAACATGACCAGTAATAGAATTTACATTATATGTCGCGTGTAAAAAAAAAAAGAGAGAGAGAGAGAAAGAAGAACTATCATGTGGGAGAAAAGGAATTCTCTATGGCGAAGGAAAAATTTTTTTGGGAAAGTCTATTCAAAACATCCAAAGAGGCAGCATCACTGTTATAGATCAGGAAGATTACGCGTTTTAAATAATTATTTCAGTTATAAAAAAAACAACAGCTAAGTAGCTAAAATACCATATTTGAAATTAAAACCATTGGCGAGTGGAATATATAACTTTGTTTATCTTTCCATAGAATTGACTCAATATTATAAATTAGGTCAATCTTGTGAATATTACCGTTTGCCGCACAGGTAAAGTTAATTGTAAAATTTATTTTTAAGATACAAATTTTTGAACTGTAAATTTAAAAAATTTCTCCAAATTTAAATTTATAGACTAATTATTAGTAATTGTAATTAACTTTCAAGAGCCTTAATTTATTTATATTACCAAATGAATCCTTCATTATTTTTATGCTATTACTCAATGATCTCTCATCAATTTCTGTATAATCATCTTCGTATGTAATGCCAAAAAAGGGCACTGGATTTAAAAGCGTCTCATTTGTGCTAGATGTCTCCACTACATTTAGTACAAAGATACTAACTAAAGGCAGTAAAACAAAGCCCATTAAACAAATTCTATACCCGATTATCATCGCATCAGTATAAAATTCCAAATGAAGTCAACAAGTGTAGTTTTGTAATGAACAGAGATAATAAAAAGAATCATGCCAATTTCACCTAATAACAACTTTTTAAATTGGGTAATGTTCAAAATTAGGCAATAAGATATAGTAATCAATTTCATAAATGAATTTTTATTTTAATAGCTTTAATTTTATCAAATGATTAAAAAACAATGTAATTAAAGATAATTGAACTACTAGGAAAAAATTTTGTTTGTTTAAAGTAAATATTTAGAAAAGATATTATCAAGTTTTTTAATTTGTTTTTTTCTGTTAGTAATAAACTAATTTTAAAACTTCTTTTATAACTACGAGAACCGTAGATAGATACAGAAACTTTATTACATACATCTTAAAGCTATAACTTTCCACTATTTTTCTACAAAATCACCATTTCTACATTTAACATAGCGATGGATCTGTTTGAAAATCACTTTTTCATCAAATTCTGCCGCCTGGAATTGTAGCCAATCTGTCACAATAGAATGAAGTTCTTAACCATCATCAAAACTCTGGGATACCGAACACTTCTTCATGTGCATATGTGAAAAACCCTGGGAGCCAAATCTGGGCTATGCAGCGGATGATAAAAATGTTCCATTTAAATTGATATAACAGATCTTTTGTTTCGTGCAAACAGAACATTTTTGTACAAAAACAGAAGTGTCAGCAAATCACAGCTTTTGTTTTGAGTGGACCTTTTTAGTTTTTTTAAGGTTCACAACAAAATTAGAGTTAATGGTTGTTCCATAAACTCTACATGCATCCCAAAACACAGTTGTCATTGTCCCAAAGAAAACTGTTCTCCTTCTATGTTGTAATGTGTAAGAAAGTCTAAAGCAGAACCCATTTGTTGTGTTTTGTGATTCTCGAAAAGAATTTTCGCTACCTATTGAGCACAGAACTTTTCTGTGACTACTTCATACAAAACAATAAGAGAAATTTGTGGGAATTGTTGAGAAAGTTCAGCGATTGTAAACTGCCAATTTTCACACATCTGTACATCAATATTCTATATGAGTTCATCATTGACTACACTAACTTGTCAGTATAGCCACTCTTTTTCTCATTATGACTGTTCTCTCACTTTTAAAGAAACAAATTTACTGACGTACAGCATTTATACTCATTATTATATAACCATAGACACAGTTCACTATGGATTTTGTCATCAGAAAACTTATCACAGCACATATTTCACATTTCTCATGATTTTACATACAGCATTCGTTTTGAAAGGATATTACAGGCAAACTAACCAAAGCAGGATCTAGTATGCAACTAGATGCATACTGAACTACTGAACATCTCACTGCAGGAGCTGTGCCGCTACTCTCACTCTGCACGAACAAGGAGGTTACTTTCTAAACAACCCTTATATTTTATAGTCCATCTGGACAGAAAACGACTTTTGTTGTGCATGCAATCTGATGGCCTTGCTGTATTACATTATCTAAACTGTGTTTGTAGGAGACAGTGCAGTACAGAATATCAGTTTAAAAACCTTATCACATGTTTTGCAAGTAGTATTTATTAAATTTCATTGATATTTAAGAGAGGTTATATACATTAAAAAGACTTTTTTTCTAGATGAGGTACTTTTCAATAATTGCTGAGTATTCCTTGTTGGGTGGCTGCTCCGCTTTCTTAATAATTACGTACAACTATGTTTTTATCAGTAAGTAGTTAATAATTTTAAGCAAAATTTAAACACCCAATTTCAAATACATTCACAAACAAACACACACAAATATAACACAATTGGGATAATGTTTCGTTAAGTTAAAAACTCTTCACTACTTCAGGTCCTTTATATGTGGCAAACAATATTAGGAGGCTGCTTCCTATTTAGAGAGCAAATGTTTTTGACTACACTGCTGAGGCTAATTTAATAAAATGTGGAAAAATATTTTTCAGTAAGGTACTGTCCATTTTACGACTTAAATAAAAGAAATGTCGGTAATGAAAAATGTAATGGTGGGGTGTGTGATAATGCTCTATCTCCCCTACTGCTTTTTCCTGCTGGTACTCTCAGAAGGTCTTCCATGCAAAAGATCTACAACTATATAATTTTATTTCTCGACACTACATAAAATTCAATAAAAAAACATTTAAATTCTACTTATTTAGGTTTTGAGTAATTACATTTACATTGAAGATGAGTTTTAAATTTTATTTGTAATCCAATTTCTTGCATACCTACTTCTTTCCTGTCTAGGTGAGTGACATTGCTTAGATGGTAGCGAGTCTGGACTTGTCAACCGTCACAGATTACGTAAGTTCAAGCCTGGTCAATGGTCTAGCGTTTTCTTGTTTGTTAAACTACTCCCTTGTCTTCATTAGTCTAACAGGCAAAAGATAAAAAAAACCATTAAGTAATGTAACAATAACAACACACAAAAAAATAGGTGTATACCTTCTATTCTTAAATGTAAGATATACACATTGAAATAAACAGTGCACTAACTTTCCCACACACTTATCTACAAAATTAATAATAACTAAAAATAATAAACATCACCATGTCCCTAAAAATGTCTCAAATACTAATTATATGTAAGATAGGAAAACAATGTAATTTTTTTTGAGTTTTCTCAAATGCATTTCATGGAAGATGATGAGCCGATATACAGGGTCTCCGAAAAAGAATGCTGGGATTTCGAACGGCCGTTGCTTGGGGACTATTCAAGATAACTAAATGATTTAAACGTCAAATAGAAAAAGAACAAAGTTTGGTTTTCCGTGTAGCATGGGAGGAAGTGTTGACCTTGGCATGTGCAGAACAGCTTCGCGGTGGCAGGCCGCCATTGTGACTCACACGCCTGACGCCAGTCACGAGTACGATGTTTAAGTCGCAACAGAAGGCACAGTGTGTTCTGTGGTATGCAGAATTTAAATTGATTGTTAGTGTACAGTGTCGGTTTCGAGGTCAAAATTTACCCGATGATAAAGCAATTCGTCGTTGGTTTAACCAGTTTCATGACACAGGAAGTGTTTTGAAGGACAAACACCTGGCCGGCCAAAAACAAGTGATGACAAAGTTGAAGAAATCCGACATTCTTGCATCAAAAGCCCGAAAAAATCGATTGTCCGACAAAGTCTTCAGTTAAACATACCCAAATCGACACTCCACGATGTTATTCTTAAAAGATTGAGACTTCGTGCCTACAAAATTCAGTTAAAACATCAGATTAAACCCACCGATCGCCCTAAGTGTAAAGACTTTGCCAGTTTTATGCTCAGTGAGATTGATGACAATCCCAATTTTATTAAAAGAGTGCTGTTCTCAGATGAAGCTACATTTCACACAAGCGGTGTTGTTAATCATCATAATTGTCGTATATGGGGTTTGGAACAACCTAACATTGTACAGGAACATGTACGCGATTCGCAAAAAGTGAACGTATGGTGTGGATTAATGTATGACCAAATGATAGGGCCTTTCTTTTTCGCCGATAAAACAATTAATGGCTAATTTATTTAGTTATGCTAGAACAATAATTTTTCTTTCTTCAAATTGAAGAAACAAGCCGGTGAACGAGTCATTTTGATGCAGGACCTCCCAGGAGTCTGACCCCTTTGGACATTTATATTGTGAGGTTACGTAAAGAACATTCGTGATTTGCCACTTCTGCATGGGTGAATTTCGGAAGTGATCGCAATTGTGACACCAGAGATGCTACACAACACTCGGAGAGAAATCTAATATCGTTTCGATGTCTGCAGACAAATGGAGCTCACATCGAAACATATTAAGGTGTGAAAAAAAAACTTTGTTCTTTTCTCTTCTATTTGACGTTTAAATCGTTTAGTTATCTTGAATAGTCCCCAAGCCACGGCCGTTTGAAATCCCGGCATTCTTTTCCGGAGATCCTGTATATAGAAGCCCCTCCTCCACCCCAGGGTGTTTTTTTAATTTGTAAAACAATATTGTGTCTGACACTAACTGCTGATTATCATAAATTTGAAACATTGTGTGTTTAATAAAATTAAAATATTATTAATAACATAACATAAAATTATAATTTATTCAATTTAGTTTATATAGATGAATAAAACTTCTTTTTTTTTTAATTACATCAGGCAAGATTAAATATATTGACCTTTAGGTTTAATCACTTTATAAACTTTCTTTAATCATCATAGATAAAAATTAATGATTCATTCTGGTTTCTGGCAAATCATTAATTAGTAAATAAAAAAAAAATCTATTGTTAATTTAGTTACTGAACTCTAGTTTTTTTAAAGTTCTTTAAAGTCGATGGAATCACCTTTTTCTATTGAAGGTACCAATTTTATTCCTCTGTTTAGTTGCTTTATGATTTTGCAGTTGTTAATTAATGATTTGTATCAAGTTAAATTCTTTAATTTGTAATAGTGTAATATTTCTTCATTTATGATATTGTAAAAAAAGGGGAAAATATATAAATACATTAAAAAAAGTTACAGCCCATTCATGATTAGTCAAAAATAATGAAATATCTATACAACAGTTTAACAAATAGGTGAATGTTTGTTGGAAAAGCACAGTCTAGATACAGATCTATGAAATCTAATTTAAGATTGCTATAATTTCTTACAAAATATGTTAGTGCTCCAACTGAAATCGATGAAAACATATATGGAAACTGTTCATATAAATTTGTCATAAGAACTACAAAAAAGATTTTGATATAACTAATAAAACTTAACATTGCTTGTTTAGACAATCAGCAAATAAATTCCCTCTACTCATTTTAAGATAAACACTTAATTATAATGGTTACAATTCTACAAAGTCCGGGCAGGCCTATGATAACAGTCCCATATTTATAAATCAGAACCCAGTTTTAAAATTTTGATAATACGGTGCAGTAAAAACTCTATATTTTTTCACTCAATAAATTCATCATGATCTGGGTATTCATTTTTAACATTTTGGAAGTGATGAATTATTCATAACATACTTGACGTCATGTACATGGAAAGGATACACAATTAACGATCCAATTTTTAACATTACTACATGGAATAAAATTCCAAATATTATCTCGCCGTTTAGTTTAAATTGTCTAACGAAGCCAATAAGTCAAAAACAAAAATTACTGTGACGCATCTCAAAAATAGGAAGATATTCATACTTGTCAAACATAACAGTGTGATTTACATGAGTGGTTATTCTTTATAACTCAGATATGAGATAAAAATCTTTGAACAACTAGAAAATAATAGAAAAAGCAATGAACAAAGATATAACTTAGGCTCAATAAAAAAAAAAGAAGAAAAAAAGACAATAATTATCAACAAATGCAGTTAGTTGTTGATAACTGTGATTCCATTGTAGATGAACATTGGAAGGTTTTTGACCAACCTTCGTTTTGTTAAATATTAAATGATATTTAAAATCCAAATTCTGCGTTTTCCATAAATAAATAAGAACAAAAACAAATTTCTAACACTTTTTCCATATCATTAAATAATATTATATTTTTAGTCATACTATTATATAAACAGTTTTTAATACTTTTAAATTTTATTCAGGCCTACCAGTTTCTTTGTTAAAATTAAATATACAACAATAAAAATACAGAATAAATTGTACAGTTTAATATAACAGAAAACAACACACAAAGTGGATGTTTATATTTTGAAGAAATGTAATTGTCCATCAGATTTAGACAAATCACTGATGTGTTATGATTACAGTGTAATAGAACAACACCGTTCAAAACGGGACAAAATAATTCTTCTTTTAATTTTAGGTCTATCACCATTATAAATGTAATTCTTCTTTGATAATATTTTTGTATTCTTATTAGTTTTCAAAATATCTTCAAATACAAATAATGATTAGATACTAAGATAAATTATTTACAAAATTATAAAACACTGAAGATAGTAAATAAAATTATTGCCATGATATTAAACATATTATACAAAAACTATTTAACCCTAGGATCATAAACTTCCGTCTGTCAAACTACGTACTTTCTGGATTCACAAGATCTGATACAGTTGGTGTAGTGAGAATGTATTTTTCCACCTTAACCTTGTCACTGATAGGAAAATTTAATTGTTTTGTTCCTTAAATGACAAACAAAGGAAGGTTCGTCATCTGATAGACGAATGTTTATGATTAGTAAAATTTTATTATTAATGACAATCTTTTAGTTTAAAGTATGTTCTTAGATTTTTATTTGTGTCACCGACAATTTACACCATTTACAGTAAAATATAAAACTTAGCATTAAGTTATTCATTATTAGCTGTTTTTCTTTTGATGATACACATATGCAAGTCATGTACACTTCCTTGCATTGGTCTCTATGCAAAACATTTTCAGTGTGTTAATTTAAAAATATTTTACAAAATATGTAAAGTATAAAACTTAAAATATTATGTTAACTGGATTAATAAAAAATAAAAAACTAGCTTTAAAAAACAAAAATTTGAATTTTTGATGCTTTCTTCCTTTAATAATCTGATGACGAAAGTTATGAATAGGGTTATACTTAAGATTAAGTTTTATGATTTAAGGGTTAAATGTATGACTAAATACTAAGTTAAGACTACTGCCTTATATATAACTGTGAATAAAATAATAATAATAAAATAAAATAAAACATGACATGTATATCTGTTTTCACTACATATTTTACACTTTTGTGATTAAATTATAATTATAAATTATACAAATCTCTTTTCTATACAATTTAAAATAAGTAAAAATTATTCTAAATACCAATTATTACAATTTTTTTCATTGTGAACTTTATACGTACCTTTCATTTCTAATCACTGGAAATGAGAATAGCCTCAAGTGCTAGGTCTTTAAAGATGTATTGCTGCAACAGTGGTACACTGCTTGAAACATTTGTACTACGAAACAAGAGTTAAATATCTTCACAATAACACATCGTTTTAAAAATTGAGAAGATTATTGAATTTTATCAAAGCCTTCCAGACATATTTTAACCCCACATCCCCCGATTTATTGCCATTCTACTTCTCAAAGATAAAGGGAGTTTGTATATTAATGTCGAACTAAAATTACTATTATATCTTATAAATATTATTTTAGTTGTACTTACTGTCATCAAATAAAAAATATAATATAAATCATTGAAAGTCAAATTGTCATTAAAAAAGTGTTATCAAATTCATAATTAGTTTGGTATACTTTTAAATTTTACAAATTAAAAAAAATGTCTCGCTTATAAATAATATAAAGAAAGAAAAATGATAGTAAAATAACCAATTCTCAGTAGTTTAAATTTTATTTCAATATCTGTTCATGATTTTTGTGAACTAATAATTCCACCGATTTGGTTTACATCCATATTTTTTGCCTTTGTGTCTCAGAATTTCTTTTCATTTTTGAAAATGAAATTTTGCTGTACAAGATAAAAGAAAAACAAGCAAAATTCTAAAAACCTCCCATAATAAACGTCCATACATGTAACGTCCTAGAACCCAAACAGATCTTATTTTTTCAATCCCACAAAAAATGCTCAATGTTTTGAGAGTGAAAAAGAAAATTTATATTGATGTTCGTTTTAGAAATTCAATACCTCTAAGTTGGCATTACAAGTGATTTTAATAAAACTTTAAATCAATAAATTTTATTTGAAACATGAGACAGTAACCTTAAGTACATGGTGGAACTCTATTGTAAATAAAAAAACTCTTTTGTACTTTCGACGCATTCTGGCCAAGGTTTCGCTATTTATGAGAC
Source organism: Aphrophora alni (assembly GCA_963513935.1). Lineage (NCBI taxonomy): Eukaryota > Metazoa > Arthropoda > Insecta > Hemiptera > Aphrophoridae > Aphrophora > Aphrophora alni. The sequence continues at coordinate 80,649,664 of OY740774.1, forward strand.
TTTAGCAATCCCAGCTTAAAATGAGACTTTGAAACAGACTAAAAAGACTAAAACCTTGGTCTGCACAGCTCATATAAAATAAAGACATGGAAAGTACAAGAGTTTTTTACCTTACCATGTGTTTTTTTTTGTACCTTTTGTTAGTTATGTATAAATGTTTGTGAGAAAGTTAGTGTAATGTCTTTGCACTTTTTATTTAGTGTTTATAGTGCTCCTTATTCTTTAAATCAATAAGGAAAGTTCATTATTATTGGATGATGTAAGTTCATTATTTGATGTAATTAAAGATGATTCACCTCTTAACAATACAGGTAATATTTTCAGATACAATATAAGTAATATTACAAATTAATGTTGAAATGTTATGTAACAGTTAACATTTATTTGGATTGTTAAATATCATTTTATAAAATAATAATAACCTTTTAACTTCTTAGAGAACAAGAAAATTAACTAACATTGTTTTAATAAATTAGCCACTGTTTTCAGTGATACATTAATACTAATAAACTGAGAAAAATATGTTTACTTATTTGCTTGTTAGGTAAACTAGTTTTTACTTAGAAGAATAATATAATTATTGAACTCCATCCAACTAATATGAGTTTATATTGACTCACAAGATAAGCTTGCTAACAATTATGCTTCTTGGAAATTGTTTAAATTCTGGACTACTTTCATACGAATGAATTGAAATGTATTACAGTAGAACCTCTGTTAACCGGCCTCGGATTAACCGGGCTATATCATAGTGTACTGGTTGGATGAGAGTTTCCGAAAATAAATTGTAATTGAAACACCAAAGCGGCGGCGATATCAAACGACTTTGTCGATAACGGTATCCCATTGTCGGCGGCGTAAAAACACCGCGGCACCAAAGCGGCGGCGATATCAAACGACTTTATCGATAGCGGTATCCCATTGTCGGCGGCATAAAAACACCGTGGCATCAAAGCAGCAGCGAGTCAAACGATTTTGTCGATAGCGGTATCCTATTGTCGGCAGCATAAAAACACCGCGGCATTGGCACCCATCGGTATAGCAGACATACACCCACAAAAACGTTTGATGGGCCGCTTTTTTCCACGAATCATTTTAGTATACATTATGGAAAATATAACATTTCTTTTCAGTTTTCGGAAGCGTGTGTTGGTTTCGTTTGAGACGCGGTTAAATGTGTGAAAAGACTTGACAGAGGGGAATCTGTAAAAAAGCTTTGTAGTGTTTATTTTTTTCATGTTTGATGTATAATAATACATAACATAATATATACGATACATTTATGTACAATAAAATGAGTTGCAATAACATCTTAATTGCATAATTCTTAGTGCTACCTGATTAAATAAGCTTTCTTTGAACGAAAACCAATTTTTCACGGGAACCTCGGAAACGAGGCCAAACAGGCAACCGGCCCGGGTGTCAGTCCCGACTAGACCGGTTAAGAGGGGTTCTACTGTATTACATAAAACATGCTTTTAACGAAATGATGATAAAAAATTTAATTAGTTTTAAATCAATCTTAGTTTATATATAAATTAACACAGATACACAAAATGATTTAAAAGGGATAAATCACAACTAGAAATAAGGAAAGAATTTGTTTTTAGAACAAGGATTGAAACTGAAAATTTCCTAAACCCAATTCAAACTTTTAAGTGTAGACATAGCTTCTCAAAAATGGATACATAGGTGCTAATGCAATTGTATTTAACCTCAGCTACAAAATAATACAGTTTAATTGAAATTTTTATTTATTAATGGTCCATTTAAAAAAATGAATTACCAAGATTATTTCAGTTATATAGACTGAATAGTCCACAAACAGTGATTTTCAAACAGAATTGAACTACAGTAATATCAGTGAAAAAAACTATGCATCTTTGGAAAATAATTGTTATTGCTTTAAATTTAATTACAGTTTTCATTGAATTTAAAATTACAGAAAAAAATCTTACACAAAATATGATTATTTAATTGTTATACTAAATTGTATGATGTAAATTTAATTAAAGGCTATGAAATTGTGAAACATCTTACCACTACTGTGCATTAACAGTTTCTTCACTTACCTATTGAGCTCAAACCCTATTAATATGATATACAAGACTAAATTTATTACTAGAAATTTAACAGGCGCCCAACTAAACTTTATTCATTTTCTACAAATAATAGTATTAAAATAAATATATTGTAAAGTATTTTAGTCAGTACAAAATCATTTATAAACTAATCACTGTCACATTGATTTTTCTATTAACTTCAATCGATGTTTACCAACCCCGCAACACACCTTTTAAGTATTGGAATCTCTTTTCCAGGAGAAACGTGGGAACAGGATACAATAAAGAGAACTTTTGTGTGAATTTTATGGAACATCAATTTGAAATTTATTGTGAAACATTAAAAACATTTAAAAATAAATATTGCACCATGTTAAGATTCTGGTGATGATTTTCTTGCATATCAACATCCGTCCGACATGTCTTGAGTCATTAATATTCACATTTTACCAAAATTATAATAATTTTACCTATGGCACCTTCCCAAAAAAGAGCAAAATTTTCATCTTTGTTTAAAATTGTAATTCAGATGTCTCAAATAATATCCTGAAAGTTTCAAGTTTTTATATAATGACACACTTATTAAAAATATTCAGAGACATGTCGAACATCCTGTATAATTTTGTAATTGTGATACTTTCCAGAAATCCTCATATTTGGAATTAACAAGTTCATATAGTAACTGATAACTTTTTCTTCTTAATTTTGAAATTGATAATTCAATTTTCTTTTTCTACAACAAATGTAGTTACCTAAATGACATTGATATTCTAATGTTTAATAAAAATAACATAAATAATAAAAATAACATATGGTATGATCAAATTACCAAAACTGGTGTTCTAGATGTGTTCGTTGAGTCATGATCTTGGTTTAAGGTATTTGGAAAAGTTTTAATAGTGTTGCAATCAACTTATTCTTTAAAAAAATAATAATATATATTTCTTGCACTATTTATGTAATTTAGCTATGTATTAATTTATATACAAAAACAAACTTATTTAAATAAATTCTAAAATTAATTATAACTAAATTTCACTATAAAATATAATACCTTATTTGTAGCTGGGTGTTTTATACTGCATACGAAGGTGTTACTTTTTAAATATACTTTCACGACTTGCAGCATTATCATTTCTGTTAAACATGTTCTCTAATGAAGAAAATTATAGGTATTTAATATTACAGTACTTACATTTAAACATTTAAGCTCCATTTTTACACAGACACAACATTTTTTAAGAATTAAAAACACACCGTCTCCTCTTTATAACACAATTTTTCCCTTGGCAATATAACTATTACAGCCACTATAATGGCTAAGTAGGGACCCAATATCATCAAATATGTTTGGACCATAATACTCAGAGCATGTTTTAAGTGTGTTCAAATTCATATATATTTATGCTATCACTCAAAATGTTTGTTAGATTTTTATCAAATTTGGTAAAAACTTTCACTACCTTGTAGGAATTTGTTAATACATTTCAAAATGGTGGGTGTATATTTTTAGTTAATAAGTCACTTATACGTCCTACAATGTTTCATAACTTAAACGTGTACAACTTAAAAATTTATATTCAAAGATATAAAGTGATTGTTTTGGAAAAAACTTTTTATCCTCCCTTCATCCCTCATAGCTCTGCTATTAATTGATATAGCTAAACCGGGTTTGAATCAATCTTTTTTGTGCCTAGCTACTTCTTTGAAAGCAAGTTTTTCAATTTTGAACTTCAGGCCTTATGATACATCATTTTAAAGCGTTTGATGAGATGAGAAAGATTATGTCACTAATTATTTTTTAAACTACCATAACTAAAATGACCCCTGTTAACGTAATTGTATTATATAGCTAAAAAGGAAATTTTACTTCCCCACCTGAATTTCATTGGTATTAGAGATATTAAAATTCTGTTTTAAACAATTTTCTCGTAAGTCCAAAATTGAAATATGTGCATTTATAAACACAGCCCCTTACTATAAAAACCGTGTTCCACTATCTTAATTAATTGACAATTAAGATAAAAGTCAATCTTAATTAAAGGGAGGGGGTCGTAAATAAGCTAGTACCTGAAAGTTTTAGAAGGAATTCAGTTATTTTGTCATGTAAGCAGTAACAGCTGGTCAGAGGAGACAAAGGAGGTCGTGCATCCCTAGAGTTTCATTAAATACCATCAATAATATTCAATAAATAATAATCGTGTGTGTATATATATATATATATATATATATATATATATATATATATATCAAATCTTTAAATAATATGATTTACACATATTACAACAAAAAGACAACAAACATTTTATATATAAAGTTTGAGCATTAGTAGCACATAATGCATCAATAATAAAAGTGTCAGAAGTCAAGCTTTAGTTGGCTGCACGCCACTCTAATAAGTTATGTAAACTGTCTAACACAGATGGAATGGTGGAGGGACATGTTGGTTATATCGCGGCTGTAGAGAATAGGATGTCAGTCGGACTCTCGCGCCTGTTCAATACATTGTGGTTGTGTTGCTGTGTCACATGTGGGTTTGTGTTATTTTTTGGATTAAGGACTAACCTCAGACATAATCTAACTAAATAAGTTCAGATGATCGAAATGCATATATAGTGTGTGTGTGTTATTCACTGTATTAGTAGAAAGAAGGTTTTCATGTCTTAAAAGAATTAATTGACTACAGAAACACTATGACTCGAGACCAAAACATACACATAAGTTTGAATAGAAAAGCAAATTCTGCTAAAACTTGAAAATAATCCTTTAAGCCGATAATGTAATTGACAGTCTTGTAAAGAAAAAGGAGCGCTGACTATATTGTATATATAAATTAGTTCAGACAATCAAATTGTACATATAGTGTGTGTTATTTACTGTGAGCTTTTCATAAAATCTAAAAACCAGTAAGTTTTTGTAATGCTATAATATTTTATGTTATAGAATAAGCCAATATTTTTACCTACAATGGGTATGTAGTTATTGAGAATAAAAAGAAAATTTTCCAAGACTTTTATAAAAAGTCAAAAAGATTCCAAGAAATTAGGCAGCCTGTATGGATTTCACGACAAAGTGGTGAGGGTCTTGCCGTTCCATTCGCCGAGAACTGATAACATTTTTTTCCATGACTCACGAACCACCAGTGGATGTAAAAGTTGGCTTTTACTATTTCTTACCAAAAAAACATTTAGAATGTTTGAAATAGCAACCATTTAAATGGGTTTTCAAAAGTTTCTAATTATCTGTAGATCCTACAGTAATCTATAATAGCTCATTTTTATCAGTTTGGCTATCAAGACAAACTTTGTTAGTCAATGATACACAAAACTCTTTTATTTTTTATAATTGGACATTATTGGATGCAAACAATGAGCTAATCAACTACAATATGAGAAGTTAAACAAGTTATTGAAATGAGAAAGTCATCTACTATTTATAAATTTAGCTACAAAGTTCTCTTGTTATACACAATTTGTTATATAACAAAATTTATTAACAACTGACAAATATACAGAGAGCTAAAAATGTGTTCAATTACTTGAACGTTAAGAGTGCAACTCATCTTTAAGGGCTTGTAAAATTAAAACTAAAATACATTTTTTTTACTATGGCTGTTAAATTAAAACAGAAGCAAGCGAATTTACAATTGACACTATGTATCTTTATTTTAAGATGGCATCGTATTACTATTGATGTCTCTAATACAGCAAATTTGATCATCAAGTTAAATTGTACGCAATGTGAGGGCTATATCAAAAATGTTCTTAAAGGAGACCAATATGTACATTATTGTGGGGGAAAAAAGAGTAGTAAACACAGATTTTTGATATAGTTTTAACCCTTGACAAATGAAAGAAATTAAGTAATAGGCTATGTTCTTTGCTTGCCCATTACCAAAGATAGAAATAAATATGAAAACTTGGTTATACTATTTTTATTACTTTACTAAACCCAGTAGTTGGGCCGTATTGACTAACAGTCAAGCTTGGTGGTGTGCATGAGGTTCAGTGCCCTTGTATGCTCTAAAAGTTATGGTGTTAACCCAGCATCGTAAGTTACATGATTCATATCAAAGGTTAGAATTACAGCAACAAGAACTTGACCACATAATATTACTTGACTGAAAAGCCATCTAGCAAATGTCTCTTCACAGATTGTTGTCATATGAATATTATTTACTTAAACTTTAAATACACAATTTTCAAATAAAATATTGTAGAATTCATTTTGAATAACAAACTAATCACATAAAAACTAACACATAGTTGGTAATTATTATATCCAATATGAAAATAGAACGTTTGCTGATTTTCCAAGGTTTATAAATTGTTTTTAATTATTTTAAATTTTATTTTGAATTAAAATGAATGATTATACTCTTTAACAGCAAGCTATAGCTAAGTATTTCATCCTCCATTAGATGGTGATGTCTTGATGCTCAATACAGATTTTTTTTATGTATGATTTATTAATAATTCCAAATTTTTATATTTATAAATTGTATTAACATTATTTGTCAGTTTCAGAAATGGAGAGAACCTCTGGTTATTACAAAATTTATTTAAACTATAAAATAACTTTTTTAAACTAGGGAGATTATACTTTTACAGGGGGGGGTTAGAATTTATTTGGTTAATATCGTTGTCAATTATCAGGGAATTAATTTGTAAATCGTTGTCATACTTTTTAATATTAAAACACTTGAAATTGCCTACTAAAAATACATATGCATATATACAACTTTTAAACAAAATTTTGTATATTGTCTAAAACTGTACCATATTTTACACATTTATCATTTTTGGGAGACAAAGAGCAAAAATTGTTTCTCCCCCTTCACAAGATGATCTAAAATTCTTTTTAAAACTCTCAAAAGTGCTCTTTAGTGGTTACATAATATAAGATCAACCGAATTGTTTCATGTCAAAAACTTTTGTTTGTATCTTTTTAATCTATGATCACAGCTAGTTTAATACAGAAAACTAAATATTTATCATAAATACAAAAATATATTCAGTAAATGTGATGTGAAATAACTGTTTAGATTTATAGTTTATGAAATATATTATAGTGGAGGCCATGACATATGAAACCCTTCAAGATGAGATATTTACAGCATACAATATTTATTTACTAATACAAAACTCAGGTTTTATTAAATGTTTGTACAATAAACTATCACATATTGATGTACAGTAGAATCCCAATTATTGACCTTAATAGCCGAGTACATTTTGAAAAATTCTTACTATTATAGAACATTTCTTAAAAATATGCTATATTTAACCATTTGCATTACACCAAGCGAAATGGTTTTAAAAAAGCATACCATTTAAGTGTTAACGCCAAAATATAAAACATTGAACTATAAATTTTGTTGTACAAGATGTGTCCAGAAAATAAGTACCGTTTCGCTGCATGGCCACCACAACGGCATGTGTGTTACTCTCCCTAGTCCATTTTCACACATGCTGTTACAGCTAGATCAGAATGTGTTTTCCATTTTTTCCCACGTTCAGAAGCCACCCACCAAGGAGTGGGTGGCTTTCTGTCATCAACGAAGATTTGGTAAAAATAGTCTATAAGAAAATTCACAAGATTTATGATTTCCTTACTTCCTAATGATTTTCCTCAAATTTAAAGAATACTCCATGAAATTGTGACAAACCGTTTGGGTTATCAGAAACTGTGTTGGTTGCCAAAAATGCAGTCCAATGTCCAAAAAAACAAATCACTTGGAAGTGTTCTGCAATTGTTCACCAGATAGAAAGATTAAACCAAAAAAAAAAAAAAACAGTGATGAGACCTGGATGTCTAGCATTACTCCGGAATCCAGGCTGTAATCTATAGAATGGAGGCACATGAGCTCTCCAAAAGAAACACAAATTCAAGATCACAATTCAACAAAAAAAAAATGTATTATCATTGTTGTTCTGAGATATAGAAAAGGGGTATTGTTGGTTTTTTTTTTTTTTTTTCCTTCTTTTTTTTCTTTTTCTTTTTTTAAGCGTTTAAACAGTACCGTAAAATGGGATGTATAGCAACAAAACTTTGAAAAATACTAAATTGCATTAAAATACTACCAACGTGATTACATGGGGATATTTTGTTATTTCCAGACTGCCCACTTAACAAACTAACAGGGAAATTATGTTTTGATGTGTTGGCAACACTGTTTAGCTTTTCCTTGTGCTTTGTTTAGCAGCTAACTGTATGTGTCGTATATAATACTATTACAATAAATAACATTCATGTTTTGATATTTTTTCATGTTACCTTGACAACAAAAAGTAAAAAATTTAGTGACAAGATTTTCTGATCTGTGGGGTGAATAGAAACGGTGTGTGGGGTGAATAGAAACACCTTTTTTTTGTTTCTATTCACCCCACACTTTTTTTTTTGCTAACATAGAGCAATGTACTTTTAAAGAGAATATTTATTTACAAAGGTGTTTTTTCACAGATCGTGCTGCTGAACATGAATTTTATGAAATAAGATGCCTCGAAAGTACATGAGTACAAATAGACATTCAAAACCTGATCCAGGGAAAATTCAATCGGGCCTTTCAAGGATGGTGTTAGCCTTAGAAAAGCCGCTGTACAGTCAGGAATAAATTACAGCATTCTGTATAGGCATTTAAAAAAAGGTGACACTTTTAAAAAAATAAGGCTGGCAAACAGTCTTAAGTGTGGAAGAAGAGAAGTTATTAGTGAATAGGCTACAAATTTGCGGTGATTGGGGGTACCCTATAGATCCTGTGACATTAAGGTTGCTAATTAAAGAATTTCTTGACAGGCAAGGCAAAGTTGTAAGAACCTTCAAGAATAATCTACCCGGTCGTGATTTTGTTTATGGATTTCTGAAGCGACATGGCAAGAGTCTGTCTGCGAGGATGTGCCAAAACATAAAGCGGGCTAGAGCTTCTGTCAATCCAGACACTGACAATGCTTATTGTGATGAGCTCGAGCGTGAACTTAAAGATGTCCCTCCAACACACATTGTGAACTACGATGAGACAAATTTGTGCGACGATCCTGGAAGGCGCCTTGTAATTACGAGAAGGGGATGTAAATATCCAGAACGTGTGATGAACTCGACAAAAGCATCTATATCAGTAATGTTTGCTGCAACGGGCGATGGAAAGATTTTACCCCCATATGTGGTATATAAGGCATTAAATATGTATGACAGCTGGAGGGTAGGTGGGCCTAGAAATTGTAGATACAACAGGACTGCTTCAGGGTGGTTTGATTCTTTTTGTTTTACTGATTTGGTTGCTGTGCCATATCTAAAGGAGTTGAATGGTGTAAAGTATTTAATAGGGGACAACCTGTCTTCCCATTTGTCGATCGAAGCCATAAAGGTTTGCAATGAGAACCAAATTAAGTTCATTTTCCTACCCAGTAACTCTACGCATCTAACACAACCCCTGGATGTGGCTTTTTTCCGCCCCTTAATAATGACATGGCGACCAATTCTAGAGGAGTGGAAGAAGGGACCCGGGAGAAAAGAGGCTTCTTTACCAAAGGACAAGTTTCCTCCTCTCCTAAAACGATTGTTTGAATCTCTCAAGGAAGAGAATGTCATTGCTGGATTCAAGAAGTGTGGACTAGTTCCCTTAAAACGTCAGAAAGTTCTGGACATGCTTCCTTCTGCCGCGAGCAACAAGAGTCCTGGTACCAGTAGTACCCCCGAAGAGAGTCAACAGCCGGCACAGGCCTTAGATTCTAGTTTACTTGAACTTTTGAAAACCTTTAGGCAGGGAGATGGTACCAAACAAAGAAAGAAAAGGATAAAGGTCTCTGTAAAACCTGGAAAAAGTGTGGAAGAAGAAGATTTCATTGAAGCACAGTCTGAAGTTCCAGCACCAGTAGTAGAACCATCTGAAGCACCTTCTACGAATGGACAAGTAAAACCTAAGAAGAAAAATGCAGCTGCACCTGATCCTGAAGAAGAGTCTTCCCATGATGAATCGGATTACTCAATCCAAGACAGCGACAAAGAATTTTAATTGTCAACCACCTCTGAAGGGGACCCGTATGATGTAGACAAACCTTCACCCCCTTCCTGCCTCCAAGTTGGAGACTACGCAGTTGTAAGAGTAGAGAGGAAGCAGAAGACATCGTTCCGGCTATATGTAACCAGAGTTATTGAAGTCGAGAGTGACGGTTATGTGCGAGTACTTTTCAAGAAGAAGTCCAGTGTAACAAAGTTCAAAGAGACTGATGAGGAGGCTTTTTTTAATAAGCAAGACATACTTCGCATCCTATCAAAGCCTACTCTTTGCACCTCTGGAAAATTTCAATGAAAAATGAAAAAGTTACAGGGTTTATAATTTAAAAATTGTTTCTATTCACCCCATTTTACGGTACATGTTGAGAGGTATATTGTGATCAATATCAAAAACTGAGACACTAAATTCAAAACAGAAGGTGGAGCACGCTTAAAATTATTAGAGTTGTTTTGCTCCATGACAAAGCTCAACCACATGTCACTCGTTCCACACAAGACCTGATCATGCAGTTTGGTTGGGAAAATCCATATTACAGCCTAGACTCAGCACAGAGTGATTACCACTTGTTTCTGCATCTCAAGCAATCCCTATCTGACCAGTGTTATGACAGTGGTTATCATCAACATTAACCTTTGAAGAGGGTAAAGAATAGCTTGTAACCTGATTATGACAAGTGTCTTAATAATGATGCAAATTCTGCCGAAAAACAGTTTCTTGTACAAATAATAGAAATTTTACAAAAATTGTATTAAATTGTTTATAACAAAATGGTACTTACTTTCTGGATAAGTCTCATACAAATTTTACCACACCATAAACATCTGGTGTTAAAGACCGATAGATAAAAGCTCCTTCCAGGTATCGTGTATATAGTGCATGTCCAAAGTCCAGTATCCAGACTTGAGAAACATTACAGTTTCCCAAGTTGAAATACTAGCTATCTTAGTTTCCATTCATACAGATTTGGGTAAAGACTATAGGGACTTTTTAATCATATCAGAGAGTTAAGGCATTTTCTTAAGAAAGTTCTTAACTTCAACAAAGTTTAGCAGAGGATGGGTGGCGAGACCCCCTGAACATTTTGTCACAAGTGCCATCAATCCATATTTTGGACCTAATTATGTATGGTGTATAAGCCGATCACAATGCAGAACAGAAAAGAACAATACCATAAAATACTGTGTTTCAAAATCAGTAAATGTATGAGGTATAAAATTGTTTCATTATATATTTGTGTTTAAAGTGATTTATGGAGTCAACTGTAGAAGCGAACCAGAAAATATGGAAAGTTAAAGGACTAATCACTGGGACTCTGCTGTACCTTATATCATAAACAATTTAACGGTGTATATAAATTCTTTTTAGCCCTATAAAAACATGACTTTCCCTCATATTTTTTTTTTTTTTTTTTTTTTTTTTTTTTTTTTTTTCCTACCATAATTTCAATGATGCTGGCAACACAAATATTTTACTTTTTACTAAAAAAAATTTGTTTTTTAATAATTAGAAATTAATTCTACATTTTGTTGATTATATAATTTGAGAAGTTGATAGTTCTGAAGCTGTCAATCTATTAGAATGGTTCACTAAAAATATTATTACAACTTACAAAGGCTTGTTCAACTACTAAAACAATACAAACACTTTATTATCAACAAGACTTTCAGGCCATTAAGTCGTTATTTGGAAGCAGTATGTAATAAACCACAAAAGGCCTGCCCAACCCTTTAGGCATTGAACAAAAATTTAGGCATGACCTCAAGCCCAATGTCTTTTGACAGTCAAATAGTATTTGTCTTACCAATGCCTTTAGAAATTAACATTACTTACGGAGTAGTCAACTGAATTAAAACTTGTAGAGAGAAATAGGTCAGTGGTTATGGTTTGTACTTATCTCACTGGAGTTCGAATTAGTGAACCATCAAAAGTAACAGATTCAAATTCGGTTGATGGCATTGTATCGCTAAAAATTATGTTGTCCAGTAAGGTCATTTATCTTTATTTGTTGTACCATGGTAAGTATGTATGGCTTAAAGTACAAATATCGACTTTGCATGCACCAAACAGTCAAGAAAGTAAGTATACTAGTCTCAAGAAACCAATATTGTGCGTTGATTTCCTAGCGTTATGGACAAAGCTCTGCTTGACTTGTTCTATAGGAGCATCAGGAAGTCACGAGGTAATCTGGTGATTTGTCATGTCATACAGAACAACCAGTCTCAACAAAAATGTTACGGTAAAAGTAAATTGTAGGCCTACTAGGAGGATCCCTTACTATACTGGGTACAAAAATGCATTGAACTATAATGTTTTGTGAAACCAAAACACACATTGAACACACTCAGCACTAATAAAAGTAGCCATTTAACCCCTAGTGCGGTGGCGCTTCTGGTGACTGTATTTGGTACGACGGCACTATGAATTAAACTTGATGTTTTTAACTTTAAATGCAACCTCAACTAATTCTGTAAGCTATCTGAATAAATTTATTTATGCTTTTATTCCAGAATGTACGAAATCACAATTTGTTGAAGCTAGGTTTGATGTGGATTTATCAGAGTGGAAGCCTATTCATATGAGTGTAGATGCCACATATGCAACTTTAAAACAGATCTATCTTTCTAACATCATCAATTGAGAAATTAGACTCATTTAGTCTATTCAGGTAAATTACCATAATGTAAAAAAATTATGATTATATTGTGATTTGATAGGACATTTCTCGATCTGGCTTCATTTTCGGATTTACCAGTAATACCAATATTGCGAAGGTATTGGTCATGTCAAAATTACTTCTGTGCTGTTATATGAATGATACTTTGAACAAACTGATATAATTTACTTATATAAAGCTTGAACACTTATAAAAACTGAAGATTATTTATAGTTGTTGAAACATTTTGTTGATAATAAAGTGTTTGTAAAAATTTAAGGTTTTTTTTTTTTAAATTTTATTTGGTAAGGTTATAAATTATTGTTTTATGTGCTCCAAAATCGTATAGTAATATTATAACTTTTATATTTCAAACTACTATAAAGAGATGATCAAAAGCAAATTGATATAATGATTTGTAAACCATATACTGAATATAAATTAGTAGTTACAGTACATAACCTTAATTCTTGATTTTCAAAGTTAGTCCAAATAAATACAACATAACATTTAGTACAAATTGTTTACAAACCCCAAGTTAGTAATTAATTTACTTAGAAAACACAATTTTTAATATGTTCTACAAACTACAAATAACATTAAATAAAAAAGTGAGAAAATTATCCACACTAATTTTTACTTAAAAATGTAAAAAGCAAATGTGTTTAAAATGTAAACAAAGAAACTGTTTTCCCACACCTTATATAATCAAAAGAACACCAAGTTCGTTATCCTTAAAAGATGAGACAAATGTAAACCAATAACACAGATTAATAGAAGTAAATTTGGGTATATTGAAAAACTACACAGACACAATATTTTTCTTATACTTACTCAATTTTTTCATCAAGAATACAGTATTTTAATGTTTAAAATATCATAAAACAAATACAATTAAGCTATCAGAACATGATTATGATTCTACAAAAGGTAAAATTAACAGAAATACTTCAGTTTCAATTCAGTTATATTGAAGATCAAACAACAATATTTTACATGTAAAAAGGGAAACTAAATTTAATAGAAATGGCCAGCAACTTGTCCATAACATATATATAATATCAAGTAACAATGTTAACAGAATATAAAACTATTTATAAATCATGTAAGTATATTTCTGAAATTAATTCTACCTGTGTATTAAGTTCAGAAAAACTTATGAAACTGATGCTCCACATCCCTATAATTGTTCCACTTGTTTATTTAAAAAATTAAAATTTATATATATATCAAGATCTAGACAATTTCAAACAAAAGGTGTTTTGTATTTTTATATATTATAGCATTGGTATTACAAGAAACACCATGATATAATTATTTTGTCAATTTATCAGATCTTATACAGTGAAATATGAATAAAATATGAGGTATGGTTATAAAACGACCAAACTGATTTGTTCCCATTACCCGTGACCTCGTTAACAGCGAGCTTTTCCTTACCTATCCTTCTCCTTACCTATAAATTTCCCAGTACATAGGACCAACAGTTTTTAAAACAACCATACAATCTGAACTCCATCGTAATAAGTATAAACATAGAACAATGTATTAATTAACGTGAAATTCTTTGTAATACTTAGAAACTCGCAATAACGAGTGTCTCATATAATTACATTTTTAAAAGATTCAAAAAACTTTAAAATGGAAGGGACATTATTGAAGACAATCAATGCCCGAGATGTCCGTGCAATTCTAAAAGTTATTTTTCGGTTTAGCATAACTCGCCAATTCATGTTTTACGATTGTAATGGCCAGAAGACTGTATTCACTTGACCCTAACCCCATGTAGTTTTTGTGCTATTTCCAAAACCCAAGTCCTGCCCAAAATGGAGCCCATTTTAAGTCAATAGATGCTGTTTAGGCAAAAGTGACAGAGCCCATGAAAAAGTTATTAAAAGATAAATCAGCAGCACTGATTTAAAAGTGAAAGATTCGCATAAAGCGGTTTATAAATTGGAGAGGAAAGTTAAGATTGTAATATTTCCATTGTGTAATTGGATAAAAAAGTTGTATAAGTTTGGTTATTTTTTTTAACCACACCTCATATTATTCATATTTACTAAAAACAAAATGAATTAAATTATTTATACTTCAAATGATTAAATCTACAGAAACTACTTAGGGTAGTAATTTTCAAAATAAATAAGAAAAACATCTCAACATGCTCTTATTACAAGTATATATTTATTATTTTTAAACAACCAACATTGTTAGATGCTATTCCTGTCTGAATATATAAAAAAATTGAATAATAATTATAAAACACCTGCAAAAAGGCTTATGGAGGATTTTAATTTTCCATATTATATGATCTGAATTCTTGTCTTCAGTAAACACAAATGTTCCTACTAGTATATGCTTACGGTAGGAAATGAAGTCATATATAATTACATCAAATTAAATTTGACACATAGTAGAATAAAACTAAATTATAAAATATTTTATCTTAGTGAAGCAGATATCACACACTACAGAGATAGAGAAAATCAATAGATCAGAGAGAATGTGTAAAAGAAATAGGTTACATAAGATTTTCTTAATAAAGTTTCTGGATTACAAAGAAATCGATATATCGTCACTACAAATATCAATATCCAGCTATATTTTATATAGTATCGAAGTAGAATGTTTACATCGCATAGTGTGAGACTACCATCTGTGAAAAAATATGTACATAATCATCTGTTAGTTTGTTGTTGAATAATCTCAGTTAGTGCATAGTAGATTGTTGACGCCACTCGTGTGCTATTTTCTGCTCATTTCACAATAATTTTGGTTATTTTAACGAGTGCAATTAGGGATTGTTTACTGGATTCACTAAGTGATATTTCTGATGGTGAACAAAGAAGTGATATTGACAGAGACTTGGATGATTTTCCGGGTGATATTCCTCTTTTAGATTTTTTATTATGAAAGTGGTGACAACTATAACCCAAATTAAGATAAATATGTACATAGTGACACATCTCATAACGATTGTGAGAAAAAAATATGTTATATATTATGTAAATACATTATTCTGTAATTCTTTCTGAACAAAATGATATATAATATTTCAGCTATTTGTAGTATTTTAGAACTAATTTTAAAAACATGTCTGCGCTATTCCCTAAAAACCCTTAGCACTATAAAGTAATATAGTCAGCACCTGGAGGAATTGGATCAAACGTAAATCAGCTTATAACAAAAAACTACAACACCAGGGGAGCAAACTATTTACACTATTTAATGTTTATAGAAAATTCTTTCACAGGCTGGAGTAACATTAATAAACAAACTTTCAGAGAAAATAAGGCTAGAAGAAAATTTTAACAAATTTAAAAACAGCTTAAGACAACTGATTCCAAGTCATTTTACTCAGTGAGTTCAGTAGCTGTATATGGGTGTCTTGAATTGGACCTTTACTCACTCAGCGTGGCCTGGTTTTCAATATATAAGATATATTTTATTTTAATTTAGTTTGTTAAATTTTGAAATTTGTATATTGTTATGGATGTACTGTATATTTCTTTTAAGAAGAGGAAAATATTTTTTAACTCAATGATTTTTTTAATGTGTAGTAATGTTGGGATGTTTAAAGTTTGTTGTGTGGTTTGGAATGTATTATTGTATCTTTGTATCTGTTTTGATTTATTATTTTGAATTTTGTACAGCTATCATTATATTTTAAAATATTATTATGGAATACGAAGGTGATAACAAGGGCCTTGCAATGTATATGGTATGGATTTGCTCAGTGCTATCTGAAATTTTATTGTTTAGGCATAGGTAAAGGGAAGAAAGTTTGATTTCTTGTTGAATACTGACCTGTAGTTGAAGTATTTAATTACTTCCGTTTTTGTATTGTTAGTATTTATTTCAAAGTCGACTGTGTTTTGAGGATTTTATAGAAATTGTTTTATTACTGATTTAATTCATTATTGTTGTTTCTTTGTTATAAGGTATATTGTGTGCATTATTATCTACATTTTATTGTATCTAAACTATTGTGTTGTTTTATCCTTAACTCAGACACACAGATGTATTTTTGTTCACAGTGGAAAATAAATGTAATGAAATGAAACTAGAAACTACATTTCAATTGCCAAAAAAAGGGGGAATCATCAGTTAAATAGATTAATTTGTGCCTAATTTAACTACAGTTTATAAGTGACTCACAACTGACTCTCGTAATTGGGCAGAATTAAATGAAATTCAGTACCATAACCAACCCAAATAAATATTATGTGCTGGGGTTACAGAAAAAATCACGATGAAATGCAGTAAAATTACAAGATAAACATCTTTAGATAACGTGCTACTCCAGAACTTACAAGTTGAAAGGAAAATTTCAAATATAATACAAAACAAATAATCCAGTTACAATAAGACCTTTGGATACAAAATCTATTTTATTTCATACATACTTCCTGATCTATTAATTTACTATATCCTTATGGTACGTGACTTTTGATTCATTCTGTATAATAAAGATAGATATTAAGAATATTAAAGGATAATAAACTGAGATCAACTCTTATTATAGTGAATACAAGATAATTTGTGTTAACAAGAACTTACATTATTTCATTAAAAGTCTTATTTTCTTTATCACAATTTCGTAAATTAAATGTAAGTATGTGTTACTTTGGTTTCTTGTTAAGACTTCATTTTTCTTCCACAACAACTGTTAAGATTCTACTGTATCATTTTCAATCGTGTTAATGATTCTTACCGGAGCTCGATTGCAATAAGGATGTATTCTCCAACTCTCTACGACACTATAATTCATGGTGTTACAGATATATAATATGTCCATGTTATTTTTGTAATAATAAGTAACTAAGTGTAGTGAATTTATAATCATAAAGATGACAACGTAGTAGTATCAGAACTGCTGAAGCTGAAAAAATTTACGTCTATCAAAGAAACCGACATTACACAAACTTTTGTTGTCTATTCTGTCATGATATAATAATTATTATGTTTTCTTATCTGTACAGTCAAGTATCTTTAAGATAGATGTTTATATACATCAGAGTAATGATTACACAAATTTTCAATAAGCTCAGATAAATTATTTTAGATGTACACCGAAAATGTAAAGAATATACAGCAAAACATGTCACTGAACTAAAAGAAAAACTATATAAACAATACTATATTAATCATCGAAGGAAAGAAAACACAATTTTCCACAATAAGCACTCACTTGTTTAAAATGATGTTTCAATGACTAAGGCATTATTCAGTTGTTACATGTACATAAACCGTTTTGACACTGGTTCGAACTAAGTGACAAATGAATAGTTGTTTGCATATAAGAACTGAATGATGACTTGGCTCATTGAAAAGTCTTGAATAAATAAAATATTTATTATGGAAAATAATGTTATATTTAATTTGGTGATTGAAGTTTCCACAAGATTTCCTCATAGTGAACAGTATAGTAACACAAATTATTTTGTACAAGTGTGTGTTTTCAGTGTGTGCATGTGATTTTTTAAAACTATTTTACAAAACTATTAAAACCTTCTTTGTGTAAATAGATATGTTTCAACTAAAATTAAATATTTGTGGAACACACAAATTTACAATGAATTAAGACTCCTATACATTTATTAAAATAATTTATAAATTATTGTTTAGTAGTTAAATAATACAAAAAAGTAGCTCCTAAAACATTAAAGTTATTATTACATTGTCATGAATAAAGTTATAATAAAATGTTTTAGTTTACAACCCCCCCCCCCTCTTCAATTATTTTTACAAACAACATTAAATAAACTATTAACCGCTATGTAATAAGAGCTACAACATATGTTTTAACATATTTTAATATATTTAAATAACCCACTAAACCATTAATCAAAAAAGAGTGCTTATATTTCTGAACTTATTTTTTAAAAAATATAAACTAAAAAATAAAGAGACAATAATCTGTTTAAAATATTTGTTTTCTTATTCAAGTTACAAAATTTTACTTTGTTATAAGGTATACAATCAAGATATGAATAACAAAATCTACAATGAATACATTTAACCAATGTAATAGATAAGTCTTAAACCCAAAAATTGTGACTGTCAAATAATAATAAAAATTATTCAGAAAGAATGAATAAAAGGCTCAAGTGCCAGCCAAAACTTAAATCTAGGTTACATACAATCTTGCTTAGTTCAACACACAACTGCGTTGGTGTCATCCCCCAGCCTAGAAACACACAAATTGTCAACAATCAGGTTACACGTAAATATTTTTAAATCATGATTCACTTCCTTTGAGACCAAAACCACATTTTCTTATATCGATGAACAAAGTACATAAGAATTTTAGACAAATCGTAGTAATGATAATTTTAGAACCATCAAATAATGAAAATTGTTTAGGAGTAAAATGCTGCAATAAAATTGTTTTGTGTTTACTATTAAAATTAAAGAATGATTCAATACATTCTTTACAATTCTGACAGTGCTTAAAAATGTATTAAGAATATGTACAGAATTAATTGAAGTAAAAGTTTAATTCAAGTGCCAAATATCAAAACATAAGCACCTGTGACATGCATAGTCACAAAAAACTAAAAATAGTTGCTTTCGCCAGTGCAGAGCATGCTTGTTTTGTGTTTAGGTTTCATGAAACTAAGTTTACAACACTTTGACATAATATTCCCACAAAGTAAAGGAAGGATCCTCTTAATGGATGTATAATCCAGATGTCAGGATTAGATTAAGGAAAGTTTTGTGCATATTTCTAAGAAGTCAATGTGATGTGTATCTCTTGGAATTCCACAACCAACTACTTAAATAGAAGCACTTAAAACTATACTATCATACAATTTGCAACATATTACTGAAGCAGATAGAGTAGCACCATTAAAAATTCTGTGCAAAAATAGTTAACCTGGTGAGTGAGGAATTAGGGGAGTGAAAATCTTCATGAACGTCTGGTACATGTTTGAGATAGCCTAAATACAGTTTTTAACAACTGTTCTTTACAGTATATATACTGTTCTTTTTTCACCGATAAATAGTTAACAATTTTGAATATGCAAGAAATTTTTCACATTTTTGTTCAATACAGTGCTATGCTAGTAGTAGTCAGCAGCCTTGAAGCACCATCAATAATTTCCTGTCCAGACAAGAAATCTAGTGTTCTCATATTTTAAATGATAAGTATACATTTTGCAAATTACTTTTTCAAACGACACTTCCAGTGAGAGAGTTTTATCAGATAGACAAAGTAGAGCTAGTATACTCAAATTAAAGAAAGTTTTAATTAAAATTTAAAATGTCTTAAAAAATCATCAAGAATAGATTTTTGTTGTAAAGTTAAAGGTAAATCTTATTCTTGGAAACGTAACATAGTAAAGGAGCAAAGAGTAAGGTTAAAAGTAATAGAGAAGAGACGTGTATCGTTGCGAAGTGATCGGAACTACTAGGTCCTCTTTACAAAAGAAAATTTGTAAAGTAGCATTCTGTTTTTATAACATTGTAATTTTCTTTTCCAACACTGAAATTAAGTTTTACATTTTTTTTAAAGGAATTAACACAAGACTTTGTTTTTCCATATCACTATCTCCTGTCGACCTCCGTGTGAAACAGTAAATCACATTGACAAAGACTGCAAAAGGCAAATGTATTGTCTTTTCTTGACTCTAAGATTAACGGAAACTCTTCTACAAAAGATTTTCTTTTAGCAATGATAATACACTAAACAACATATTAACAATCCTACTATAATTACACTTTCATTACACCAAAACTCAAACTAAAAAAAAAAACAATTTTTGTAATTAAAACTGTATAGGAGGTTTCCCGTATTTTCTTTCGTGCACAGATCGGATTTCAAATGCTAAAAATAACCTACCCACTTTCTCATTATACAAATAGACCCGAAAACAAATGAATCCATACACAGTAAGTGGTTAACCTTGAGTCTATGTCTATTTCTGCTGTACAATAATTACCCCTACAATATGAATAAAAAAACACGTGTTTACTTAAGAAACAAAACAAATGACTAAATATTTTACTGAGAAAATGTCTAAATACACCAAAACTGATTGCAAATACAGAAAACTGAAGTATGCTTTCAAAAAGAGGAATATCCATCCTAAATATGGAGAATTGGCACTACCTTAAAAAAGTCCGGAATTTCCTCTACAATTTCTACATTAATGGATTGGCCAATTGCACGATTTTTTTAATTTCTTATTTCCAATCTTTTTGAGTATAAAAATGGAACCAACAAATGGGCTCACAATTAACCAAAATTACTGTTTTATATAAATCTTAATTTGAACCTCAATCAATTCTGCACATATTCAGTATTCACAATAAATGTTAACACTTTAAGTACTTATTAAATTTCAATATTTCCTGTTTTGTAAAAACCCATTTTAAATCTTAGAATCTGTGAGACAGAGAGACCGAGACACATTATAAGTCATTGTATCTTCTAACACTGAGGAGTTTTAACTGATATAGCTCAGACTTTCCATTTATGTTATTGCTTTGCCATTATTTATAACTTTTGAGACTTAGCAGGAACATCATTCTTAACAAAACAATTAAAGTTTTATAAGTTTCTTTTTTGTATTTAAATAATTATTGTAGAATATACAGCAACAACTTTTTAGTTGTGATTTTATACGTGATAAATGTTTACAATTCAATTTATCACTTACTTATTCAATTCAATATTTATGATATTTTTTATTCCCATATTTTCAACAACTCACAAAATAGTTTACATATTTGATAGTTCCAAAACTATTACATAACAGGAATGACAGAAAAGGGCAACAAAGAAAAAACTAATTAGGTCATAGGTACAATTAACTTCATTATAATCTGTAGAGTAACTAAGGAAAGGCCAAAGGTTAATCATTTTGAAAAAAAGAATCTACACACAATAAACTGAAATAATAATAAATTACACAATTTACAATCATGCCTTTTGCAATATAACAGAATATTAAGAATGGGTTTGAAATTCTTATTATTAGTGAATTTTCTTATTTTAAATATAACTGCTACTCTACATAATAAGAGCAATATTACACCAGAGTTTTTAAAGCAACACCATTTTTTTTTTCAGGTGATTGTTTCACATAAACAATTCATTAAAAATCTAAAAACACTAACTTTTGAACCATTTGAAAAGTTTCTGATTCATCACGTCCAGATTTTGTAGATAAACTTTAAAATTTCAAATAGAAAAGAGGTTATGTGACACTCTTAAAACAATGGTACAAACAGAACTCAAAAATATCTTACTATTTCCAAAATATATCAATTTTTGTGATGACTTGGGCTAATTTTTATTTTTATTTTATTTAAGTCTGATTTGATGCTACAAACACAATTACAATAACTTTTATTATTTTCAAAATGTAAATTTTTAAAATAAAAAATAAAAGGTAATACCCCTTAAAAAACACAAAAAAGTATATCTTGAAAATAATTTAAGTATAATATTTTGGTTTACACGATCAGTTGTAGAATCGAAAACCAATCCTAAACCGTATATCATATATGCCTTTGAAAAATAAAAATAAAATTAGCCAAAATCATTAAAACAAATATATATAAATAGTTTAGAACTTATATTTTAGTTCCGATTGTGTTGTTTTAGAGTAAAAAGACATATCCTTAATCACATGACCCTCTTGTATTTAAAATTTTTAAATTGCCACCTCAAAATTAGGACGGGAGCGAATTCAAATTATTTTAAAACAATTGAAAAGTTAGTCTTTTTTATTTATAACAAAAAAGTTTATGTGGGGCGAATCTTCTAAGAAAAAGTAGGAAGAAGTGGCCGATTTAAAACTCATCTGGTATAACAATACAAAATACAGATTACTACTTTTATGTTAAGTAGAAATTGTCCTTTTTTATAAATTATTTTACTTTACATAAAGTGAACAAAGTTTGTATAAAATATATTTTATAGAGCATTCTTTATTACTTACTTTTTCAACTAATTAATTAATTAAAGAGTTTGTTTGGTACACAGTTGTTATAAAGATCAATTCACATCAACATAAGTGCATAACGTTATGTATGCTTAACTGTCAATGTAAGTAATGAGGTAATTCAACATATAAAAAGTTACAAGATCATTAATGGTTTGCAAAACCCTTTTGGGGAAAAATCTTGTAATTTAATGTCCTAGACCATGTGTTAGTGCCTCTATGTAACTGTGGTTAAACCAAAACCGAAATACACAGTACTGATGTGCATTCGAGTCTTCAAAGATGGTATTAAAAACATGACAACATCTCTTAAAAAATTGCCCTGTGTATGCACTTTCCTACGGTGGCACTTGAAACTTGAATTCTGCTCGGCAACTGAATGAATTCTGCTCTCATCATCATAACAGTGGTACAAAGTGACATTGTCAATACCAAATGTTACATACATTATGCATAAGTGAGAAGTTTGTAAATCAAGAATTATTTAATTAAATTTTTTTTAAATAAAAAATCGATAGTTAAGGATTTCAAAAACAAAATTGCAAATAAGAGCACAATCTAGAGCCTAGATTCAAAAATTAACGAAATCCGCACTGTGACATAAGATTTTTTGTTTTAAATTGCTGCTTTTTCCTTTGCTGGTCTATGTCTAAAATTCTACCTGAAAATCTCAGTTGCATTAATGTTGTTTTATTAAAAAAAAAACAAGGGTGAGTAATATATTCAAGTGCAACATAACATAACATTAACCACTTTATGTTGGTGTGAATCGTTCTGTAAAGAACCTATAGTTATTTAAATTGTAAAGATATACTTTAAATTGTCATCAAATTGAATGTGATTATTTTAATATTTCTTTGAAATTTCAATTAATAAATTAGAGTTACAGAGTGGTCAATTAAAGTGATATTTTATTTTAATTCCAATCCCCTTTTCTTCGGAATTTAAATGATGAAAAATAATCCAATAGATGTGAACATAATATATAAATAGCAAAAGACCTAATAAATAAATGAATTGAACGTTTATTCAAAGATGTTAACAAAACATTGATTGTATAAGAAATAATTTTAACTTAATTGTAAACGAATTATCATTCATATTTACTAAGCAAATATGATCTTAATCTCTTCTGCCATAATAAATTGAAATATACAAAGAACTCTAGCCATATAAAACTATATATATTTATCATTTGGCTTGTTTGTAATTTTCTGTCACTTTGTGTGCAAATTTAATTAATGATAAAGAATCGTCATAGTCAAGACTCTACGACAAACACTAATTAGGCCATTAGTCATTATAATGCCTTTTTAAACATTCACTTTATACAACTTTGGTTTCAAACCATTTCCCCTCTCAGTCTCACGGCTTGGCAAACCCGAGAATGGATCTGCACCTTTTTTTTAGTGTAGTCTTGGGTTAGATCCCTCTCTTTC
Organism: Aphrophora alni; assembly: GCA_963513935.1. Lineage (NCBI taxonomy): Eukaryota > Metazoa > Arthropoda > Insecta > Hemiptera > Aphrophoridae > Aphrophora > Aphrophora alni. The sequence continues at coordinate 80,673,789 of OY740774.1, forward strand.
ATCTTTCCTATCAGGTCTTTCTTGAAAACCTCTTGTTCTTTTCCGACCCTGAAGCTAGTTAAGTTTTCGAGGGTTAGGGGTCTTTATTCCTTTTTTTTTTTTATACGGTGATAATGACCAAGAGAGGTCTTTCGCCATTAAAAAACAACTATCATCAAACCATTTCTAACAAAACACGTTAATGTAGTATGAGATAAATAAATGATATTTTGTATTTATAAAAATCAAAATTTATTTTAAATTAGGGTTATAATACAGAGGGAAAATTTTAAAGATAAATATAAATTTATGCACTCAAACAGAATTTTATATTCGATAGAGACAGAATTAATCCCAAAAAATTAAAATATGTCAAACTAATTTTAAAGATATTGTATAGTTTCTTAATATTATTTACCTTGCGGAAATGTTGATTTCATACACATAAAGTAAAAATCTCTCATTATATTCATTATTATATAAATAATTTGGAGGCAGAAACAAAACTGTCAAATTTTACTATACTAAGTTAATACTATGTTATAATGTATAGTTTTTATATAGACGATAAATATATAGACTTACACTTACAGACCAATATTTATTGAAAATTTACAGTCAATAATGAATGAAAAACACTAATTTAGGCAACAACAAATCAATTCATCAAGACAATGTTTCAATGATGGTGACTAGTAATTGAAACATCATCTTGCTGTGGAAATTAATATTTTTCATTAATTACTGATAATAAATATATAGTTTAAAGACGTCACAATTTTATAAACTATTCAAATAAATAGTTTTAAATATATATTGGACATAACTTATTGTAATTTCAACTACCCTGGAATTTAAACCTACCCAATTTTAAAAATATTTAATGATTAGATAGTGCCTTTAATTTTAGATATGAGTTAGTGAGCCAGTAATGAAAAATATGATATTGTAACAGAAAATTATACAGGTATTTAATTTGTTAATTGTATATAATTTGAACCAAAACAATTATGAGGTGCGCAGTCCACAAGCCAAAACTGATTATCCATCAACCTTTTTACTATCCGTTAACTGTCAGGTTGTTAAAATGATCAGACTGAAAAATCTTAAGTTGTTTGTATGTGCATGCTTTCCTCTTTCCCATGCCCTAGTGCTATGACTATATTGTACTATATGTACTTATGCTACTGTATTGCTATAAAGTAATGGATTATTGTGTATGATACAGTTCTGCATAGGTATTGCATGTACATAAATGTTATATAAACAATTACTTCATAACGCATATTATTGTTTGCGAGTTATCAATTAACACATGATGAAATGTGTTTGAGTATAAATGTATCTGGCTCATTTTTGATATGGTTTGTAAGAACTTTTCACAGATTTGTGTATTCAAAAGCAAAAATATGTATTTAGGAAACTAATAATATAAGTCATGACAAATGCCACATAATATTAAACTAATGAATTAAAATGTAATAGACAAGTGGAAATAATTAAATTTTAAAACATGGGGTAGTGTTTATGCATTATGCTTAACTAAGAAATATAAGAATAAGCATAAAATATAGCTAATTAAAATACTAATTTAAAACATAAATTAACTTAAGATAGAATAAATCTAGTTAGAAACCTCAAACTATTTAATAATTTGTATAAATCATATACTATGACTTCTAAAGATTTTCATATTACACATTTTATTTTTACAACTAATATCATTGATACAAACCTCTTCAACATCCTCCCTTGTCTAGTTACATTACCATAACTAGACTGTTAAACTGAAAGTTAAACATTTCTACATATTAAATATGTTCAAAATATTACCCTAGTAGAACTTTTAAAATTATTTAACACTAAATTTATTATAAACAACCCAAAATATTGAGAAATTTGATTTTCTTTTGTTTCACTATGAGCAGAAAAATATGTTTATCCAAATTCACATAATTAGAAGTCTTCATAATTTACTGCCAACTTCAAAAATCAATAATTATATTCAAATTCTTTCATTTTCTTTGTATATAACCTTTCAACTTTAAAATATAACTTTCATAACATCAAAAGAATAAATACAAATGATACTTAAATCAATTTTATTTTATTTCTTAAGGAGCATGTTAAGCACAAAATGTAAATAGTCTCTTATAGTGTGATTGATGGGCAAGACTTAGGGCTGAAGCCAAATTGTTTTTTTGGCTTTATATCTATGCTTTGAGATATGCCAAGGAATATAATGGCATTTTGTGGTGGCCAAAAACAGTTGTCCAGGGATCAGTGGAAAGAATAGCCATTGTTTGTAGTTTACAGGAGCAATCAGTAATGCTTTCAACTATTTTCATCCTATCACTGGACATGTACTCCTTTTCAAAATCATTCATAATGGTAATACTTGACCACAAGGAATAGTTAGAGCAGGAGACCAAGCTGAAGTAATTTATAGATGACTCCAAACTGAAGAATCTATGGAAGTCCTAAGCAGGAAGTTTGAAAGAACTGGTCCAATGAATTAAGGTGAAAATTAGACCAGGATTGTCTTAGAACCACATTATGGTTAGGGGTCACAACAATGAAACATTTTGTTAGATTCCAGTATATGGTAGGGAGCTCAGAAAGAGTCTTAAAGGTAATGGAGAATTATCTCAGAATTAAGATGAGTAAACTTCACTTTTGACTCCTTCTAAGCAAATTACATCTGACTTACAAAGAAGGTGGTAGTTTTCGTTACAGTACATTACCATTTGTGATAATATATGCACAGAATGAACATATTCACTGTGAAGTCCTTGTTCAAATAATGAGGAAACTATAGAACACCTGCTCTTTTAACATAAATACCTTAAGCAGGAAAGGATTGAAACTTTGTGTTCATGACAATTCTTCAAGACAACCTTGTCAGGAATATTCTAAAGTTTGTGGAGCTAATGAATCTTCATGGGATGACTAAAAAGGGGAGAGAGGCAGTGCATCATTTAGGAGTGGAATAAGTCTTCAAAGCTTAAGGAGTAAATCACACAAACATAAAAAGAAAAATAACTAGAAATATGTACAAATATAATAGCAGTTTCCTGACTTTCACATGTTTCTGAAACATATTTTACAAATGTGTTTTGTAAAAACTTTTAAAAAATTTAATCTTTTATGTTTTATATTAAAACTTTTTTTTCCCCTGAATCGATTCTTATAAACTTTATAAGAATAAAGTTATCTACAACTTATAAAGTTGTAAGATTAGATAAATAAAGTTGAATAAAAGATCTACAACTTTATAAGTAGTACTTAAATTTTGTATTGATAGGAGACACAGGCCCACTTCAGAAAGTGGTCTCAAGTAGTTAGTTACCTTGCAGCAAACAAAACAGAAAAACAAACAGTGAAACACTAAAGCTCCGAAATACTTCCCAAACACTGTTCATCCTCCCAATCAGCAGAAAGCACAAAAAGAAGACTAGTGTTTGTAAAGTGTTTCAGAGCTTTGGTATTTGTGTGCTGCTAGGTAGTGTCGGGGACCACTTTCCGTGGTGGGCCTGCGTCTCCTATCCATACAAATCTAAACATAATAGGTCATGTGCCTTATTAAACTCTAACCTAAGTAGTACTTAATATATTTATATATACCAAGTAAATATCACCATATGATCCTGACCTGAAAACATGTTTATTAAACTTCAAACTATGTGGATTGGCCTCAAAGTACAATAAAGGTAAATCTAAAACAAATCTGTTGAAATCTCCATTTCCTCTTACGGGTGGCTTTATCCTCTTGCTGTGGCTTAAGAAAATCACCATTAATAAATTGTTCATTCAATAATTTGTTTAAACGTCCTTAAAGTTATCCAAACAACTATACTTATATATTAAACAATATAACTAGCATTTATTCTTAAAATTATATTAAAACATTCTATGACCAGTATTTTCATGGGGAATAAAACATGAAAAATAATGCATATAAAGATAATTTCGAAGGTTTAAAATGAGTATCACTAAATAATAATATAATATAATTATTATATTATAATAATATAATTATTATATTATAATAATATAATTATTATAAACATAATAATTGAGTAAGTTACTACTCAATATTACCTTTAATAATTTCATTTAAAAGACTAGTTGCCCTCGATAATACAGAAGACACAATAAAGACAGTCACTGATACATATTTAATCAAATTCTACAGTTGTAAGACATCTTAAATCGTGTAATGAAAATTCATAATAATCTGACCTTCAAATGATTTACTCATTAACAAATTGAATACACATTAATTAAGATTAAAATTAACACAATTAGTTTTTAAAAACATGTAGTGTAGTTTGAATTAAAAAATTAATTGAATTTGCTTGGATTATTGGTACTTTTTCTTTACAATACTAAGTCCTTATTTTAAGAATTAAAAATTTAAACTTATGCCAAAATTAGGTTAAGAATAAATTAGTCCGTCAATCAGTAATTTTCATTAAAACATATAATATGTGTGTGAACAAAATACTTACTTCTAATGATTAAAATAAACATGGGACAAATGTTTATAAATTTGTTTGTATTAGAAGATATTGTTATTCTTTGTGCTATCATCTCACTACATTTTAAAAGAAATTCTTAGATGATAAATACATGTACACACACACACACACACACACACACACACACCACAAAAACTGGCCCAATTAGACATTATTTTATTTATTTCCATTTATAATTTAATATTTATGAAAAGCCAAAATATATTAAAACAAGAAGTAGCTACTCAAATCGACATTCCAACTTTCCCTTCTTTTTTTCTCAAAGAATGATAATAGTTAAAAACGTATATACTATTGTTTTATTCGTTCAAAAATACAGAGTATAAACCAAGCATTGTGTAAATAAATAAAATCTATTAACTATTTTTCGTTGATCCCAATTCATGGATATGTATAATATATTTGATGTTATTTAACAGCTCAAACTTTAAATATAGTAATGAACAAAAATTTAATTTATTGGGAAAAAAATCATAAATTTTTATCAATCTAAGCAAATGAAATTTATATCATAAAAATATTTATATTACAAGTTTACAGTACAAGACTGTATATTAAGAATATAGTAACATAACAGAATAAAAAAAGCTTGTCCCCCAGTAACAACATTATAGGAAGGGATGAAAAGCATAAGCATGCAAAATAGCTTGACATTTTTTGATGCCTTGATGGTTTTAACAGTTTGACAACTATTAAAAAGGGTGAAAGAATGATAGTCATAAAAAATTTATAGTACTTGGAATACATAAATACTTATGAACAAATATCGAGTCCCTGAGGCTATAAGATTCAAAGAGTTGAAGGTCAAAATTTAGTCAAAGATAAATCATAAAAGGAAATTCCATTAAAACAACTTATTAACAAGCCTTGTTCGTTTGAAAAAAATTGTGCTTTAATTTATATTGTTATAGCTATGGCAGTAGATAACATGAGAAAATTTGAAAAAGTTTATTGTAGTTGCTTAAATTGTTTGTTATTATTGAGGTTAACTACTGAAAAAAGGATAAAATATAGTAGGCTCTCGACTATCAGGCTTAATACGGTGCTCAGCTGGATGTTGCAAGTAATTCACTTCATTTGCAATAACCACCTAAATTAGTGATCAGGAGCGTTTTAATGATCAGAAATATTTATAAAAGCTTAACATTCTTTAATCCTTTTGAGATCACCTGATGATATTTCAACAATTTTAAAATACACGAAAAAGACCATCTGACAAAATATCGTCAAATTATTTCAATGAGAAGACCATTTGACGATATTTAATAAGTTGCAAAAAATTTAATTTCACTGTAATTAAATAAGTAAAAGTAATGAAATAATTATTTTTCAAGTCTAAAAATGTAATTTATAATGAATATAATAATTATTATTAAAATAAAATATGAATAAATATATTAAAATAAATAAACAAACTGTGTTAATGTTCTGCGCATCTGTGGCGATCAGCTGTCTACTGTCTAGGCCTAAGAATTCTATAAGCGTAGTGCTTAGTGTCTCTTAGTTTAGTTGTAAACAACTGCATATTTTTAAATATAAAATAAGCAAGAGAAGACCTGTAAAGTTTGTTCTGTAAAAGGGAAGATGAAAAGGTCCAGAAAACCATGTGCAAGGTATGGTAAAGGCTGTCATGGCAAGTATCATTACAAAGACTGATAAAAACAGTAAACAATTAATTAATAAACCAATAGTTTTTCATTTTAGTGTAAATATGTGACGACTATAAACTGTGTTTAGTGTGTTAGTTATACAGAAGGTATCTTTTTTTTTTTGTATTTCAAAAGATTTTATGTGAATATTTCATTTCAAATTACACTTTTGCCTAAACCTGGTTACAAGTAAAATTTAGAAAAAAGGTTATGTTATATTTATTGCTATATTTTGTTTGTTTTAGTACTTATCTTTATGAAATTTTCAGGATTAATAGAAAACATTAAAAAATAATAAAAATCAAGTTTCCCAGGTAAAATTTTGTTTGTTTTAAAAATAGGAAAATTTTAATTTTTGCCATTTTAAAATAAAAATAAAAATTATTTCAGCTTATATGTTCATTTATTAAAAAGTCCATTGAATCCAAATTCAGTTTTTACACACCCCTGAAAAATGTTTGGTCCTAAAAGGGTTAAAGAATGTCGTAGAGATTATACAGCACAAAATATATATTACATATGTCATTCATATTTAATGAACATAATTTAATAAAATTACATAACTGATCGTAAATCAAAATAAGAACACACCAAAAAGGGCATAAACAAATCTATCATGTTAGATATCTTCTGTCGAGTAGTGTAAAATAATAAAGCTGTAACTTTCTTGTAAACATGAAAAAAAAAGTTGTATGGGTCAGTAGTCTCAAAGAGCAGCTTCAATTAATTGAAATATAAAAACTATGCATAAATCATTTAATGTTTGTATGAATATGTTATACAATGAACGAAAAATGTTTAAAATTAATCATTTTATAGATTAAATTTGTTGATGCAAATTAATTTTATTTACGTCACAGCATGAGCCATATATATGAGTCTACTTTATTACAAATTAAACTTGCTAAATGCAATTAAATAATAGCTTATATAGAAAGAATAAAAGAAACTTTAAGAAATATACATCTACACTTTATTACAAATATACTGTAGCAACAATAAATAAAAATAATAAAAACAATTTTTTCTAAATACTAAAATCAATTATTTTTATTGGTATCTCATTAACTGAGAAACAATAAAAAAAAAACTTATTTTTTAAATAGAGTATCACTAAACAGTAATTTGTTAACTACCTTAACCCTTCATCTATTTAAAACAATAAATTGTATTATTGTATAAATTAGAATAACTGGTAGTACGATTAAAATATTAAATTTTTAATTTAAGTAAAAATTAAATTATTGTCAATAGTTTACAGAATGTTCAGTGCACAATTGTTTATTTTAATGAGCTTAGGAAAATAAATACTCATAGTTGTTTGTTTTAAAACTAAGTACAGTAGAACCCCTCAAACTCGACCCCCTCAAACTCGACATTCCGTCAAACTCGACAGGGCCAGTGACAAGGAGCATGGGATTTCCAAGGTCATTCACTGCATTGTGTTACGCCATGTGCGCCTGCCAGATGCCTGGAGGTTGAGGCTTGTTACTTTTGTTTATACATGTGTGAGGGATGCTCCTTTGTCTAGCCACTTTCTAATCCTACTGTATAGTAGAGGCCAAAGTTAAAGATAAAGGGTGCAGGTAGACCGGGACAGCCCTAAATATTTGTTGTCAAAACATTCATATTGTTGTGAACCCAAGCGCCTAACCAACCGGATGCTACCGGTCATTAGCACCGATTCCATTAAAGTAAGTGGCAAGTCTTTTGTCATAACAATTCAACGAAGCGTCGTAGAACTATGATTCAAGTTTTGTAATAAAGGTCTTAACCATGTGAGAAAAATGACCCGACTCTTAATTATATGCGATCAGCAGTTCAATTTATAGCATTTGTATTGGACCGTGTTTGGTATGGACATTCTTTTTCTTCGGCGACTTCGAGATGAAGCTGCCAGACGCCCAGTTGAAAATGAAAAACAAATATCAATCAAAAGTTTTTTCAAACATTGCTAACTTTGCTCTAATGTTTTTTTTTTATCTAAAATTGTTTTAATCTTTAAAAATATTTAATGGACTGTCTGTTATTTACTGTAAATTTTATTACAGCATATTAGGATAGGTCTTTTTAGTTTACTAAACCTATTGTACAAGGCCAAAACTTTTTAAATCTCATTTGACCGATCGATAAATTTAATTTTAATGTGTGATTGAACACACTATTTTTTGTTGTCAGACAGGGACTTTTTTGCAATAAACGTTTAATCATTGATAATCAATAAATGTACAGTTATTTAAAATTTTTGAGTATTTGTTGCAAACCTAACCATTAAATACCAAAGTTCCCTAAAACTCGACAACCCCCAAACTCGACAACCTTAAAGTCCACATTATGTCGAGTTTGAGGGGTTCTACTGTATAATACAGTGTTTTGTAAAATAATTTGCAAAGGTGTTTAATAGTGTTTTAGTAAGTTAAATGGATGCCAGTATTTTCAAATATATTAACAATTACTCATCAGATAGCATCACATAAAATCTTTTTTTCAAAGGCACAATAAACTCATTATTTCTTTCCTTTTAAAACATATTAATTTTAATCATGTTACTTTTGTCTTAATTTGTCAGTTAGTGGTTTTTTCAAGGAATAATGAATCAAAACAAATAAATTCCCAACTAATAGTTTAAAAAATCCAAAACCTGGTCAAAAGTAAACAAAGAAAGTAGATCCTCAGCTTTTTTAAGTAAAATGTGTACTTCTCTCAGTACTGCAAGAACTTGTAGTATAAGACGTTGGTTTTACAGTCAAAATATAACTTTTTTAGTTATACAAGGCAAATTTATCAAGTAAGGTCAATTTTTTAATTACTGCCGATTGTGGCAAAGAAGAGCGATTGTACATGCGCTGTTTTAATATTATGCTGGCCATTTTGATGGCAATCGATTGTTGTAGTATATGACCAATTTAAAATGGACAATACAATAAATAATCCCGCCAACTGTTAGGTTCGTTGTAGAATATCTATTTGTTAGCAAAAACAATAGTGCTGCTAAAATTAATGGTTTATGAACTAGACATTGAAAGATAGTAAAATGGTATACAGTATTTTGAAACGAACAAATGTTCATGGTGAAGAGAACAGCGGGTTCCACAACCATAATGACAGATGGTTTAGTGAAAAAAGTGATCCAAAAATTTGTAAAAATCAGCGATTCACAGTTTCAGAATTACTTTTTCATTTATATAATGTTTCACGATCAGTAACTTAATGTAATGTTTCAACATTGTAACAGAGAAAATTCATTAAAAAAACTGTGTGCCAGACGGGTTCCAAAAATGTTAACTGACACTCAAACAGATGTATGGTTTCAGCTTGAACATTTTTGCAGCATTCTGCAACAGATGGAGATGAGCTGTTCAAACACATTCTCACTGGAGATGAAACATAAGTTTTGTACACAAATGTCGAAGACGAACAGCAATCAATGCAATGGAGAAACTCCAATGTCTCCCCAATTTTTGGAAAAATTTTACGTAACCTATACTTTAAGCTCTGATCTCGCACTATAAGTGATTATCACTTATTACTGCATTTAAGGTATACTGCCTAAAGAACGCTATTAAATAATGTATTACCTTTTAATTAGTTTTATTTTTTAATACAAAATTTTTGACAATTCAAAATTTAAACTTTTGGAATTTGTTTTGGCTTCATTATAAAAAAAATTGTTTTTATTGTAAATCTATATATTATGTACCAAATCACTGCTCTTTTAATTCAGTGTCAAAAAAAAATTGTTTACCTTAAAAAAATCTTATAAAAACTCGATAAAAAATTGTTTTAATTTTAGGAATTTTTTTCCAAAATGTTGACTGATTGAAAGAGTTGGTGTACATTAACAGATGCAATGGTGTCAGAGGAGAATAAAATAAAGTGTAAAAAGTGACACCTTGAAGTAATAAAAAACAGAGTTTATGTTCCAGCAGTAAATTTTCTACAAATAATTAAACCCAAAACATTGCTTGAATAAATGTACCTTTAAGTTGAAAGAACTATACAATAGATATTAATATATTACTGCTCTACTTATCAACACTCAAGATATTACATACGGATAATTATAATTACACTAAAACTCCAATTAAGATAATAATTGTCATACCTGTTTATAACCCAAGATTACCACCAATACACAAATCTAATATCACACATAAATAACATGCAAGTTTAAAAGAATTATTTCAATAGGTTAGATCTATTTTTACATAAAACATGTTATTTATATATTTTATAATACAGCAAGATACCAATTTGGCATGATCGGGACTTTAATAGTGCTGGATTAGCAATATCTTTGTGTTTTTAATTGTCTGAAGAATAAAGGTTCTGTAAAACTCAAGAAATGTTGTTTTTTTTTTATTAGGCTTAGATGAAATTTCGAGGTACTACGATACATTGTACGTTAAAAATACAATAAACAAATATAAACTATTGATAAAAAATGACAACAGCATTTATTAAACACATTTTCTAAGTCGCCCATGTAAATAGAAAATTATTAACATGTCTTTAACAATACTTAAAATAGTGTAATGCTGTAACTATTAGTCCTACCAAACCATTGGGTACATAAGTAATATGTATTACTTTATATATAAAACCCAAATTATTCAGATCTATTATAAATCTTATTTTAAATAAAAGTAATTCATGTTTAAAATAATTAACCATGAAATTATGTTTAAAGAAGAAATGTCTTAACATTTAGCTTAATTAAAGTAAATAATGTGTATAATGACAAACTTTGAACCATAAGAATAACTTTAGAAGAATACTTATATTAATTTAAAAATATAATTAATTGTATGCATTTCATATAGATTTTCATTAAAGATAATTAACGTCTCCACGGTACTTATTGTAAAACCAATAATTAAAATTATTTATTAAACATAATATAAACTTAATATATAATTTAAACCTATTTATAAACTTTACCTATTAAATTCACTTATACTGAACATAAATCACTAACCTTTTAATGGCGTGAACTACGGTGAGTTGATTCCCCTCTCTCTTCTCTACGTTCTCTTTCTCTCTCACGCTCCCTGTCTCTTTCAGGATCACGCCGAGAACTTTCTCTCTCACGTTCACGTTCCCTGTCCCTTTCACGGGGATGTTCACGATCTCTCTCGCGATAACGGTCATCATAATATCTGCTGTCAAAATAAAACATATTGTAAAGAATACAAAAATATACTTAAAGTACAATCACTAAATACAAAGTTTACTTTAATATACACAAGTTAGTAATATGTAAGTATAAAATATTTACCCTACGGACTTCAGTTTGAATGTACTCAAATAGAAAGGAAGGTATTAACAGCAGGTATAACATAACCTATCCAGACAGCATCAGTATTAGATAAGTCTGACAATAACATTCACTTAAAACAATAAATTCTACAAACAATACACAAATTATAATAAATAAATAAACATACCTAACAAAATAAGTTCACAATAACAGAAATAAATCAAGCCTAGCATGTAACACTAGCTACGCTAGCATATATTTAGTACACAAAGCAAGCCTGCGCAAAATGGTAACTTTAAGTTGAGAAATAATTATCTAAAATAACTCTATGACGAAATGGGTTGTACCAACTAAAAGATCTAAACTTCATCTTCCTAATAGTCTAAAGATCAATTACAAAATATCAATGTAAGTAGGCCTAATCAATATTTCCTATTTAGTAAACTGCACCAAAAAAAATGAGTCTGGTTCGGTTTGCTGTTTCGGTTTGGTTACTACTAAACTTATAACATGTGATCTATGGACAGTGTTATAGTATATGTGTTTGACAGAAAAACAGATTTGTGAACATCTGAGAAAGAATGGCATCATTTCTGTTTCCAACCGCTCAATTCACATATCTGATTTTACGCATCAAAATATGCACACTTCAGCAATATTTGAAATATTATTTATAACGTCTTGTGGTATATATATATATATATATATATATATATATATATATATATATATATTGCATGATTATGCATCTACGGAACATTGGCTTTCCAACAGTATTTTATTTATTGCGGTAGGACGATTCTAAATGGGCGAAATGTTGAATTGCAAAATACGTGTTTTAGGGTTGATGAACTAACCAAGCGTCACTGATCGGCCCACCTGGATGGTTAAAGTCTAAAGATTAGAGTTGTTGGGGCATATAACAAATATGTCAGACTGTACTGTAGAATGTCAAAGAAGATTTTCCTTGCTACAATGTTTGACACAAGAAGAAGTGGACGACCATGAAAGTGCTGGTTTCAAGATGAGAAGAGTTATCTGAAGACCTCTAAAAGTGAGAAATTGCAGAAGTTTAGTGGCAAGGTGCAGAAGAATGGTGCAATGTTGTTATGGAGGCAAATACCCATCTCGAGCTGTAGTAGATATGTAAGTTTACACCAAATTTAACGGCAGACAAACTTTACACTATCGAATTTACAGAAAAATAAAAGCTACTTATAGTAAGATTGTCATTTAGATCAAATGTAGATTCCAGCACATATTGGCCCCAACAATGAAATATTCCAGTTTATACATGATGATTACAGTATAGAAAACACGCAAAATTATTTCAAATACTAGTTTCAGACAAATACTGCCTTTAAGTAGTTACAATCAGAAATTACTTGGTGTTACTGTCTAGCTGGCCCAGGCATTCAGCTGCCAAATAGTGAACCAAGTACTAAGACAAAAAAGATGTATGTATGTTCTAGTTTGGTGGTGAATAAACCTAACATGTTCAACAATATCCGAGACCAAGGAGACATATTGAAATAGTATAATTAGGTTGATTAAGAAATTCCAAGAGATCCACAGTATAAACAAACATTAGTAAATATTAGGTATTATTAAAAAGTAAATGTACATGAATTGAAAGATAGTATATGTACCTTGACTTGGCGCTGACTACAGAGGATGTATCTGGGGGCTCAGGAGATTTTGCTCTTATCCGCATGGCTTGCCTTGTAGAACTAAAACAAATTAAAAATAAATACAATTAAACAAATCAATGAATACAAAACAAATTAATTAATTAAAAGAAACAATTAACGATAACAAATCAAAATTATTAATTTTTCTGATAAAAGACAGTAAATATGTTTTCTCAATTCTTTGAACATAAATTTATATGAACTCTAATCAATTCAGTTAAACTGCTTGTTCCTTTCCATTTTGAAAAAATCTCAGCCGTCCATTCAACAATAGGCAAGAGTTTTTATAAATAGTTAATAATTTCAACAACAAGCAAACAAACCAACAAGTTGATGTTTCAATATTTTAGTACTTATAAATTTTCCATAAGTTTTAATGTTTTAAACCAAGATCAAAAGTTTCACACATTAAAAGTTTAACAACAAATTATTTTTGCAGGTTATGTTATTTGTTTTACTTACACAGTATACGTCATATAAGACAAGCTTGGTATCACAAAAAATGTCTACCTCTGTTAGTTGTCATTGTTATCTATATGTAAGCACGATAGCAGACACAAAAAATAAGATAGGAACAAGAAATTTGGTATAAAGAACTAATAGTGTGCCCTATTGAAATTCAGAAAATTAGAATTGAAAATGTCAAAATAGCGGCAATTGTAAACAGTTTTTTGGTTCATATCTCATGTGTTAATCAACTTATAACGTACTATATTACATAATTTAGTAATAAGCTTACATAATAAATGACTTATTTATTGTTAGGCTACGTAAACTTATAACATTCAATTTCTTTTATCATATATAATAAATTTATATTTGTATATTATATTATGATAAATTCAGTTTTAGTCTCAATTCAACCTGTGTTAAAACATGTTTTGGGTTATACAATAGGATAGGTTCGGTTAATAAACGATTTTGTCTTTACAGCTCTTACTTCAGTGGTTAAAATAATACTACATAACACAATTTTTGTTTCAAGACCTAAATAAAACTAAACTAAATAATAAATTTGTCTTTATATACTTATTATATATATATATATTATATCAACTTCAACTTAAAAACCTAAATTAGTTCTTTTTGGCTTTATGGTTTTTTTAATTGACAATTTTACAAAAATAACATATTTGTTAATGAAAACTATACCTTTACGTTTTTTAAACAATGGCCAAATAAATATGATAACTCTGTAATAATAATATAAGTAATCATAGTAAAGTTTATAGTCAGATAGTATATATACAAAATTGTTCCTTCTTAAATTAAAATATTGTTGATACTTTATAGATTTATTGTAACTCAGTTTCCCTCTTTTTTTAAAGAAGTTAAACAACTATTAGTTTCAGAAGTGAGCTGTAAAAATATGCCTAGAGTTAACTCATGGAAATGGAAGATCAGAATGACTGTAAGGCTCTGAGGTGAATTGACAAAAATATGGATAAGTTGACTAATGTTGATGAAATGAAGCAAGAATGGCCATGGGATTACACAGCAGAATTGTCTAGTACAACTGAATTAGATTGAAAATCAAGGACTCCATTTTACCATTTATTATGTTGACTTATAATAAAATTATAACATAGAAGAAAAAATAAAGTAAACCAAAGACTCAGTATTTTAACTGAAAAGTAAACTAACCAATATTGTTGAGTAGAGTTTATAATTATCATTTTAAACACTCTTTGTATTGTTATATACGATGACAAGTTAATTATTATATACACAGAAACAACAACTAGGCTGAACAGCTTAATGTACAAGGTTTATTTATTACTATAATTGTTTACTCAAATTTAATTACGAGGTGTGTGAGAAAAGTAATGAGACTGATTTTTCATTTACCAAAGTTTTTACTTTTTTCAAACAACAATGTTATCCCCTTCAAAGTAGTTCCCCTGAGCAGCTATACAACGGCGGAATCATTGTTCCTACTCTTGGTAGCAGCGCTGGAAGTTTTCAACTGGTACGGCTTTTAACTGGTCGGTCACAGCCTTTTGAATCTTCTCCAGTGTTTCAAAATGACGTCCTTTTAAGACATGTTTCAATTTCGGGAAAAGGAAAAAGTCACAAGGACTCAAATCAGGTAAATAGGGGGGGGGGGGGTGTTGAGGAACCACAGAAATGCGTTTTGAGGTCAAAAATTCACTGATTGAAATAGCCGTGTGACACAGGGCATTGTCATGATGAAGCATCCACTTCTCTGCAATGTCTGGTTTCACACAAATCAATCTTTTCCTGAGCCTTTCAAGGACACTTTTATAAAACACTTTGTTGACAGTTTGTCCTGGTGGAACAAATTCTTTGAGCACAATACCCTTACTGTCAAAAAAACAAATCAGCATGGTCTTAATCTTTGATTTGTTCATTCAACATTTTTTCTGTCAAGGAGATGATGGAGAGTGCCACTCTTCGCTTTGCCGCTTTGTTTCAGGATCATACTCAAATATCCAGGATTCATCACCTGTGATCACACAATCCTCTCAAGAAGATCAACACACACGTTTCTTCGATTGTCCTTCTGTTCAGTTGTGAGGTTTTTCGGCACCATTTTGGTACAAATCTTTCGCATGCACAAATCGTCTGTCAAAATTTGATGTAAGGTGTTTACATTAACAGTTCACTCATCATCCTTATTGTTAAACGATGATCTGATCTCACAAGAGTCCTCACACGTTTAACGTTTCCGTCAGTTTTTGAAGTTGAAGGTTTCCCTGATCAAGGTTGATCTTCAACGTGTTCTCGGCCTTCAAAAGATGATTTGTGCCAGCGGAAAACTTGTGCTCTTGATAAGCAATGTTCCCCATAGGCCTGTTTCAACTTTTCAAAAGTCACACTCGCAGATTCACCAAGTTTAACACAAAACTTGATTGCACAACTTTGCTCTAAAATCCAATGCTCCATTTTTGTAACACATAACAAAAACACAACTTCACTGATGGCGCTGTAAAAAATAATGTGTTAACTGTACGGAGTTGAAACTCGGACTGAGAAAGTGGAAGGGATAATCAAACCAGTCTAGCTCAGGCCGGTAGACACAACGTTGCCAGATCGCCTGCAGTGTTGCCAGTCTCATTACTTTTCTCACACACCTTGTATGAGTATGAGACATAACAACAAGTATTCATATAAAAATAAACTTAAAATGAAATTTGAACAGTATTCTAAAACTATCCCTCGAGAAGTTTTAAAATTACTAAAAAATAAACAACTTTTCACTCACTATTTTTTATGTTTTAAATTATATGAATTAAAAAACCTTTTATAGATTCATAGAATTACAAAAAATATGTTCATTTTGTTCTCTAAGATTTCCTCCAAAACTTGATGTAACATTGTTTGTAAATTGTGAGTATAAACAGTAGTCACATCATACAGGTAACCAATATCCATGAATAGCAAGTAAATATAATCCAGCATGTATTTATAATGTTATATAATATTTACCACCACTGTGACTACAATGAATGACAAATAACAACCTAAGGATCCAGTCCCACATAAAGCATTTAACTTTTATTATTTCTTCCGTTGAGTGCTGTTTTATTCTAGTATAAAGCAATTGTGAAATTATTTATTGTACTTCTTGGTTTACAAATATTGTCATGTCTCGTCAAATACTAGACAACAGTCACATTGGATTTACAAGAATGATTTATTGAACCGCTATTGTATATTTAGGTTCTATTTCATTTCAAAACAAAATAAAGTCATTTTTTCATTAAAGCTTTAACAAGTCCAAGCAAATATTTGTTGTAAATAAGTTAATAATCCCTGCAAAAGAACAATCAGTGGACTAGTGAAACTTTAGTGATGTACATACATCATAACCAAAGTGATGTAGTTATACCACTGGAGAATGTAGTGTCAAGTGTTGCATTAACGTCACTCTTTTCATTAATATTCTGATGTTTTTCTCTTTGTTTTGTGAATTTCTCTAGAAGTTAAAAATCTACAAATGGCGAAAATTATATATACAGGATGTATCAGATGACCAGCGTGGTATATATAGCGATAAAACTAATCAGGTTAGATACTGGGTTCCAACTAAAACCTGACTCGTGCCAAATTTAAGGAAAATATTTTGTTTTAAACTCAGAGTAACAAAAGGCAATTATGGGGTAGTGTGGTTTTTGAAGATATTTCAAATATAAACATAGGTTAACTGATACTTTTTTAAAGGTGTTTAAAAAAATTTAGGAAAAAGGTTTTAATTTAATTTGGCCCGTTTCAAGTTCGTGGCCATAAATGTACAAAATGTTCTCTTTTGCAATTTTATTTACTACCACTAAACAATGTTATTCTCAAACACCAAAATTTTACCAAATATTGCTGGTGAAATATTCAAACAATATGCAATTTGGACCTTTGTTGCAAGTTTTCCAACACTTAAAACACTAAGAATTTTCAATAATTGAAAAAGCTCATATGTAATAAGTTTTAAGTAGCAATGTAGGTCATGTGGTATATCAATAAAGAGCTCTTAAATCTGAACACTTTTTATATTTAATGTTTGGTCATATTTTTGAATTTTACATGTTTTATAGTTTCGTTTTTTCAATGAATGGGAAGTGTAAGGAAAGCCAGATAAATTGACATTAGTCACTATTACTCTGGCGAAAATTATAATAAGTAAATAAAAAAGTGGGAAAAAACTGAAATTTTTATTTTTTATATAGCTACTTTTTTGCAATAAATGGAAAATGTAAGGAAAAACATAAATAAAATTACATTAGTCATTATTATTCTTGAAAAATAAAACTTAACAATAAAAAAATACTGTTGTATCACCATAAAGGTTTAAAGCAAACTATACTCTACATTTTGATTAACAAGAACGAACAGACATGAGTGTGATAACATTATTAGTTTGTACCGATTAAAACCTTTTTCTCTTATGTTTTCATCATTGGGTTTGGAATACTTTCATATTATTTTTTGCCTGGTCAGATAAATAACCCTGTTGGTTTTAACAATACCACAATTTCTACATCAGCCTATTACCATTCTGTGCTAGATATACATTGGAGTAGTATAGCAAATCAGTTTTTTATTATTGCTTTTAAAATGTTGTATAATAATAGTGTTACAAGCTCATGGTGTTAGGGGAGTCCTTACAAAATTACCAGATGCTACGATTTTGTATGCAGAATGATATCCAGAGTGGGAACAATATTCTTGAATGATATTTCAGAGATTGGCTACTCGTATGCATGTAACAGGACAAGTAAAATCTGAGAAGATTATTTCAGGATATGATTATTTTGAGCACCTTTAGATTTATAAAGGTAAACTGTTGTACTAGATTGGTTTGGAATATTATTAAAAGTCCAGATTTTCTAATTGGTTTTAATTTCCAAAATTTATTGTAAATATTGGTAGTGAAGATAATACAATAATTGTTTAAAATTTTTATTAATTTGTAATATTATTAGATTTTCAAAAAATTCCAACCATTTTCGAGATTAAATAATAGCTTTAAAAATTAATTTATCAGTTTTGTGTTAATAAATAATTTTTAAAAAGTATAAAATTCGGTTAATTTTTATTGATTTAATATATTATAATTATAATCAAGAAAATAATGACTAATGTAAATTTGTTTTGAAGTTTACCATTAATTTTAAAAAAATAGAAACTGCCATTTTCAGAATCCTTTAATTTGATAAACCACAGGAACTACATTGTTAATATTATTTTTTTTAGATATGAGCTTTTTCAATTCTCCAAAACTCTAAATGTTTGAAATAATGGAAATCTTGTAAAAAAGTCCATAAATTGCCTATTGTTTGAAAAGGTATTTCATCAGAAATGTTTGGTAAAATTTTGATGTTTGAGAAAATCATCGTTTAAAGGTAATAAATAAAATTGTAAAAGCCAAAATTTTGTACATTTATGGCCACCATCTTAACCTCTTGATGCCCACGCCCGTATATATGCGAGCAGACGACTGCCCTGCCAGCAGCCCACGCCCGCATATATGCGAGTTGGCGTCAGCTGTTTTATATCTCGTTTTTTTTGTGTGTTAGTGGTTATACTGCTACGACATATTTGGTATTGAACTGTTCAGCAGAATGCAGGGAAATGAGAGGTAATTTTTGTTTTAGTGCTTCTTAGTCTGCATCACTGCAATTTCCGTTTCACTTTCGTTATTTCGCCAGCTGTCACTGGATAGCTGTGGTAGCTTCTTTTGTTGTTGTGTCTTGATAAACAAACCGTTTATAATGTCTAATTTGTGTGAATGTGAAATATCGGAGTATTTATCTCGTGATGATTTTAGTGATTTTTTTAGATAGTGATAGTGATAATGACGAGATAATACGTAGTGTAGTGACGTGTTCAAATCGTGTAGTGGAAAATGTTCCTGGACCTTCAGGCGATGCACCGACGCATTATAACCTATATGACAATCCAATTCCCGGCCCAAGTGTTGTAAATAGTGAAATATATAATCGTAATAAATATATGAGTGATATAGACTTAGTTATAGATAATTGTTCTGACAGAATTTTAGATGTAAATAGGACTACTAGTGAGATTGAGATTGATGCAAACCTAGGGTTATTTACTTATCCGAAAGATAGGCCTAATGTTTACTTTTACATTTGTTTACATTTTTGCATATAAGATATAATATTTTTTATGATATATGCCTATATATATATATATATATATATATATATATATATATATATATATATTTTTGTGTAGGGAATTAAATTTCCTACAAAATGTATATAATGATTTTACAATAAAAAAATATATATAGTTTTACTATAACTTTACTTTTGAAATTTCAATATAAAATTTTTTTAAATAAAAATAAAGTAAACAATAATAATAATTTGGCCTAGATAATGTAACTTTTTATACCATTTTCATATTCCCCCTGTTCTTTCTGAACAAAAAAAAAATATAGATTGATAGGTTTGCTTCATATATAGATTTTATATGAATTTTCATAATAATGTCAGCAAATTTGCGAAAAATACCCGGGCTGGAGCTTAAATTATACTGATCATAAGTCGGGCATCAAAAGGTTAAAACAGGCCAAAGTAAATCAACATTTTTTCCCCCAAAAGGTTTAGGGCCTACTTAAAAAAAAATATATCACCTGACTTATGTTTAGATTGGAAATTTCTTTAAAAACAAACACCCAAACATACCTTTTAGGTCAACGGATTTTGAAAATAAATATTTTCCCTGGATTCTTCTGGTGTGATATAGTGGAGTTTCAGTTGCAATTAAGTGTTTAAACTGATTCCATTGCTCACTACACACACCGCATGAATGGTCTGATACACTCTGTATATATAAAAAATAATAAAACACCAAAATAGTAATACAAAACAAGTTCTTATAAAAGAATCGAAATATTTTAAAACTAAGATTCATTTGTATAATAAAGATTATTACAATATGTAAATAACATTAAAAAAATAAATAGTCCAGTGCAATGGGAAGGGGTAAAATAGGAATATGTACAGTAGACTGTATAAATATGTCCTACTTACTGATGATAACATACAGTAATGTAATAAACTACATCTATATAAAAATGTTTTTCTTCTCAAATTTTTAACTAAATTTAACTTTCATATGCTTGCACTTATTCTTTTATTTAAAACTTTGCAACAAAAAGTTACAGTTTATCTACAGGCAAAAATCACTGATTAGGAAATTTGACCTTGAAAAATTATATAAAATTATAAGAAACTTTTAACTTAAGTAAAGTGCCGTCATTAGAAGTACCAATATCAGTGTCATCCTAACAAAAAATGAATTTTTTTTTCAATCAATCAAATACTTTTAAAGTAAATGCCAGAATTAAATTTATTTGAACTATTATTAGATAACAAGAGAAAATTCTGTGATTTCAAATGTTTATCATAAACATTCTACCACTACGGTTTTTTAAATAATGGAGAAAATATAATTTCTAATAAACAAATGTTCATTTTTGTTAAAATTTTGTGTCAATTTTCAAACACAAATAAATTCATTCAAATTTTACAATTGAAAAACCCATATCGGTTCGTCAAATCAAGCTGAAAAATGTCCAACAATAAAATGAACTGTTGAAATTTCTTCTTCTTTCCTTACAAATGAAAACTTTGATTCAATTTCTTGAATTTAAAACAAGAGTAACAACTTTTTTTTAAAGGAGGAGAGAGTACATAAATTTGACATTCAAAACTTTGGATTAGTTCAATTTCCAATTTGCAATTCAGAGTTCGGTGAGATGAAATTTCGATTCTTACAATCAAAAGCTTTTTTAAATGCAGTTTGGTTCGAAATGAATATACTTTTAATTTATACATTTTTAGTCAAAGTTCAAACTTAAAATCATCAAAAATTTTAATTAAAATCACATACTAATTCAATCTATCATTCCCACTTCCACATTAAATTTAATAGTCTGAATAAAATCCTAATATTAAAAAAAAAATAAATATAAAAAAAAAAAAAAAACATACAATTTTACTGCATTCTTAGTTTCTCAAACGATATGAAGAAATTGTTCAGGTCCAGATTGGATTTTTTCAGTGAATTTGGTTTAATTTTATACATTGGTCTTAGAGTTATGATTGAAAATTTTAAATTGTCATACTCTTCAAAAACAGGATACAAAATTTGCTCATGTGATTTTATAACTTTAAAAAAAAGAAATTATTAAATTACTTTAAAAAAATGCTGTTATAAATAAGGATACATTAATTACACTTTCTCTCCTATTGTTAGTCTACTTTACAACATTGTACAATTTATTAAAACAATTCAGGAGACAAAACATTATCTATAAAAATCATTGTTAAATAATCTTTAAAATAAGTTTAAAGCTGGGATAGGTTTCCACAAGCTTGGGGGAGGGATCAGATGTTTTGGCTTGGAAAAAAAACCAACACAATGATTAACAGAGTGAGTTCTTATACAACTCAGTTTATTAATTTTTGAGATATTACGGAAAATAAACAATAGAAGTACAGTAACACCATTTCACAACTGTTTACAAAAACTAACTGTTTCTACTTTTTGTTCAATACAATATTAAGGGACATTAATTGTTATAAAGTTTCAGTTACTGTGCTATAAGTGCAAGCAATAATAAGTTGAGGAGACCTATTGCACCGGACTTACTAGCAAGCTGTCTATGACATTGACATTGATAAGCTAACCTTGACTTAGTATTCATAACAGTAGCTATGTCAGGCAGCTCTGGTGTCTTTGGCTGTATGCGCAGCACTTGTCTTGGGGAGCTAAACATAACAACAGAGTTCGACATACAACACAACATTAATTTTACTTGCATCACTCTAATTCTCATACATTTATTTTACATTTCATTTTATTTAACTTTGTTGACTCATAGGTAAATAATATCTTTCATTAATAATGAAAATAAATACCTGTTTAATTTAATTCATTACTCCCATTTCGGATGTATCTTATTGTCCATCTTCAAACGAGTGGTAAAAGAATCATTCCCTTACAGAAAGTTGTCTTAAATAACACACATAAACTTAGAACATCAAGCTTCTGACCATACTAACTCGTGATACCGGTATTAAACTGCATGAAGATTACTTCTCCTCTGAGTCAGTGACAAATCCTAGAGCTACCTTTACTATGCTCCATTATCTGGATGATTGTGTCAAAAATGATATTCAAATCAAACAACAATCAAACAACCATGCAAACAATGGAATGTGATAGTAGTTGTAAAATTGAAGATGATGCAAGGGAGGGGAAGTAACTGCGTCACGTCAGTTTAGTAATGAACTATAGACTAGTATATCAGACCTGATGATCAAAGTTTTAAATATATTATGTTTAATTTAAGACCTCATGTAAGAGAATGATTCTTGTACCACTCATCTGAAGATGAACGCTAAAATGCATCTGAAACCATATAATGAATTCGATAAAAAAGATCTTTATTACCATTATTAATTTAAACAGTGATCCAAGAAACTCAATATTGGAATTAATGTCTATTAAAAAGTACTGATTATCACCACAAAGTCATTTTTCAACCTAAAAATCTCAGGAAACCTAAAATCAAAATGCACAAAATGAGACAATCTAAATCTACAAAACAAAATCAACTTTTCTTTCAATTTGAATATTATTTTATTATCTCTGTAAGAAATGTTTTAGGATTTTTACAAATATCTATTTTTATCTATGATAAAATTAGGTACTTCTTAAATGCAACAAAAATTTGAATAAATGCATACTGAAGAAAAAAAATGAGAAAACACATTTTCTGCCTAAACAGAAAAAAAAATGTACAAATTTTCTCTTAAACATAACAAAATGAATATCTCATGGTAGATTCCTGTGAATATGAATTATACAAATATTGTGCAAAAAACAAATTATTTTTGAAGATCAAAGCACAATTTTAGAGTCAACTATTACAGTAAGGCCTCGACTTGCAAACTTTTGATGGTATGAATAAAGCTGTAAAAATCCAAACATTTATTGAATACAAAAACAATTCTGGGACCTGGCAAGTGATTAACTGGGGATGGAAAAGGTTCAACAATTTCTTAAGGGTGGTCATATACAGCTGTAGTTGGTTCTTCTTGTGGGAGGTTCATATATTCAGTTGATACTATATTCCCATAGTAGTGAGTGAAATAGTTAGAATTTTTTAACCAAAAATACTACTTATAATTTTTGGGAGATCATTATTTGAAAACTTTATAAAATTGTGTGCTTTTTAAAATAAGAAACTTAAACAAAGATTGAATAAAATAGAAACTAATAACAATTTCAGATAAAGGGTCAGAACTAGATAAAAAGACTCATGGAAAGCTCCAACATATATAGTGAAACTGTAAATGTATAGACTTATATCTTACGATATGAATCTTTTCAAACAATACTTTAAGTCAAGATCATTGTCATAGGCCTAAGAACCAGAGAGATGCTTAATTGACATAAAGAAGTGCAAAATAATATATATTTTCAGACAGCCAAGCTGCACTGAAAACATCTGTCGTTCACCATTAAACCCTAGAATGATCTAGGAAGACAATGAAATTATGTTATATAAGATGCCTAGTCATTCGATTCGGAGCAAGAAGGCTACTGATTGCGTTACACAAAGTCCGCTTTATGATCCAGAAACCATGTTCCACTTTTGGTTGAATTATGAATTGATAAATGCAAGTCCCCAAACGAGGAAGAAAGGAAAACAAGGAACTTAGGGAGACAAAGAGGTTCATCATATTCTCTAACTTTAAATCAATAAAACATTCCTCATTTAGCAAATATGACTTAAGGTAGATAATATTTTAGTCTTATCTATAGATGTGATATACATACTAGGTGGAGACCCAACATATTTGAATGGTTCTTAGAAGTGATGATCCAAGATTCTCATGAAATCCACAAGAAGCATTTGGACAATCTGGGAGGAATTTTAATCCGATCTGCAAGTGTGGTGTATTTGATAGACGGAGACTCTACATATTTGGATCATTCTTAAATGTGGTGATCCAAAATTCTAATAAGATTAATAAGGAGCCTTTGGGGGATCGGAGTAGAATTTTAGTCTTATCTATAGATGTGATGTGTATACTCGGCAGAGACCCAACATATTTGGATGGTTCTTAGTAGTGATTCAATAAGATTCCCCATCTTAGGAATGATCCAAGATTCTCATTAGATTCGTAAGGAGCTTTTGGAGGATCAGAAGAATTTTAGTCCTATCTATATTTCAATATATGATGGGGTGAGTATTCTAATATAGAACTATTTCGGGTCAAAATGGAGAAAGACAACCCATGGTTAAATGAGCAAGAAAATAATTAATTGAATTTTAAATTATCACTAGATTGAAGTGATAATTTGAACAGTGAATTTTAATACAGTAAAATTAAAATATTTCAATTTTGTCATGTTTTAGTGTTTCAATATAAAAGAGTGACAAAAAGAAATAAGTAAATATAGAGAAACCAAAAATTTACATTGAAAAAAGAAATATTCTTAAATATTTAATGATATAAATTAAAAAGTTTCCTTTGAGGATGATGTAAAAATACTTCAAAACATAAATTACTACGCTGATGCCTTAATTGAAATAACAATTTCATAAATGAAAACAAATCTTAAATATAACATCAGCATCTCATTTCAGCCTGCATATTTATAAGTCTGCCTGCATAGTGACCTATCTCACAGATCAAATTCACCTATATTCATGGAACAGAAATACAGATGCGAGTTCTTTTATCAGACAAGTATGATTTACTGCAAACATGGGTACAGTAAATCTGTCAAAAATTTACTAGTAGGCATAAAATGGAGTTCTTGACTTTTTCTTGGATTATTTTTAATCTGTTAATGGAACTTGATTTTTTATGGATTGACTATATCTAAATCTATGAGATGTAAAATGAAGACTTTACTTTTGTTTTCCTTGAACAAAAGTGGGTTTTGTGTTCCTTGGAGATATGGATACTCATGTTAAGCTCATTGTTTTCAGCAAATCTTGGGGAAACTGAGTTTTATACTAAATCAAAAGCCTGCAAATTTTTTATATTTTGGAATAAATCTTAACATTGTTAAACTACCTGTGGTTTTGGATTCTGTAAATAATTCTACGTTAAATGGGCAACCCCAATTGAAAACATACTCAAGAGATTTGGAGAGAAATTAAACTAGGTTAGTTACATTTAATTTTTTCTAATATTATGTTATATTAATGATTATTTAATTATTATTTTTTTATTTATTTTTAATGGAATATAAGACAGTACATTTATGTTTTATATAATGTTACAAATAACACATTGAAGCTAGAGTCATAACTTACCTTGTTGGTCTGTGCAGTTTAAAATATCACTATAATTATAGGTTGTACTATCATAAGTTATTGTTTATTAAAATGTTGTAAAACACTGAATAGATAAGAGATATACTGTGTCTCCTATCCATACAAAATGTAAAGTATGATTGACTTTGACATGTAATAAACACATATAATACAACTTTTTGTAATGAAGTTATTATTTATTCAAAATACATTGTGTTATATCAAATAATTTAGTAGAATTTTAATGATATCTAGAAATAGACCTAAAAGCTATGATTTTTCGTTTTTAGGAACACTTCGTCAAAAGTAGGCTACAACAAAAGCATTATTAAAACACCATGCAATTAAAATGTATGTTCAATATATGATTGTAGGGTAATTGTTTCCTGATCAACTGCATCAAATTTGGTAAAGATCAATAAAAAAATATATAATGGAAGATATAGCAGGAGGTCGAAATATCGGCTCTTGACGGTGTTCATATCACAGTTCACTTTACTTTTTATCTATTCGCAGAACATCCGGTAGAAGGCAATACATGTCTGGCTATGAAGAATTTCCCTCATCTTACCTCTTCAGGTAAAATCCTTCAGCTGACCTTGGACAGACAGTAATGATTGAGGCGTTGAGTAAGTAGTGTGTGTTTTCAAGTCTTAGTTGAGAGTTGTGTTGTTTAGAATATTCTATTTTTCGTGTACTGTATACAATTCAAAGTTTTGTTCTTTTATTTTTGATTTTACACTTTTTTAAATATTTTTTCCATATAATCTCATCCCAAACAAATGTTATTTGATATAATTTGAGTTAGTAGTGAATGTTTTCAAGTTTTAGTGCTGAGGAACTTATTTTTATCACGTAACCATTTTTATTTTTTGTTTGTAATTTTTTCATTTACATTTTTACGAATTTTTATTTTCATCTTAAAAAAAGCCTTCTAATTGCCCATTGAAAAGAAAATGCACAAACAAGTTATGCCTTTCGTTAAATAAATTGACCTTCTTGATAGACTTCAACATGGTGAAAGCAAAGCTTCAGTAGCAAAATGCTTTAATATAAATAAATCAAACAGTCCGCTACATTAAAAAAAAGTGAAGAAAACATACACAAAAGTGTAAAAGAAGGAACTTTTCAAGCAGCTAAGTTACGTCCGTTTGCTGCGACACGAACATTGAAAAAACTGAAAAAGCATTGAATTTAGGGATTGAAAATCAATGTCAGAAAACGTTACCACTCAGTTCTGTTATTGTTCTACAAAAAGCATAACGTTTATATGACCATTTTGTTCTAAATGGGGAACAAGTAGTGGTGAAAATAAACTAACATTTTTACCCAGTAAAGGTCGGTTTGAAAAATTTTTAAGGTTTTCTCTACACAATGTAAAAACAATAGGAGAAGCAGCGTCTGTGGATTATGAAGCAGCAAGTTCATTTCTAAAGAAATTTCAAGAAATTTTATCTGAAAAAGGCTATTTACTGGAACAAGTTTTCAACGCAGATGAAACAGGATTATTTTAGAAGAGGATGCCTTCTCGGACCTTCCTAGCAAAAGAACAAAAGTCGGCTCCAGGTTTTAAAACAGCAAAGGAACTATTTTGTTACAATGCTAGTGGACATATGCTAAAATCAATGAGTTTATAAATAGTTAGCTCTTTGAGCATTTAAAGGGAAAGATAAAAACCACCTACCAGTTTTATGGAAAGCAAATAAAAAAGCATGGGTAACACCTTTTCATTGAGTAGTTTAATTTTTTTCTAAGAGAAGTCGAACTTTATTTGAAAACAAAGTTAAATATATTAACAACAAATTGTTAAAAATAATAACTGCTAAATATACATTTATGGTTTGATTTTTCTAAATTTCAATAGATATTATATATTATGGGCATATTATCGTGTACCTCCATCAAATTTCAAGTTAACGATATTAGTATTACTTTAAAAAAATCATTACCTGTCTTCCCGACTTCTTTCTCGGTATTCTCGTTCCCTTTCTCGGTCACGACTACGTGATCTTTCTCTTCCATATGCTTCAGCATAATATCTAAAAACAACATGAAAATTACACAATTGTTATTATTATCATATTCAATATACATGTGATATTGTATAAACATCTAATAATGATCACTATATGTTAAATGTAGAATAAATTGTTATGATCGTGTCACAGTTCTGTGAGCTGTAGACTTAAGATAATTTATTTAATTCTACCAATCCAGTAAGGCAACATGGCCATTATGATAATTATTTTAGCTATGCGAAAACTGTGATAATGTTTGAAGAAAGAGGGAAAAGGATCATTGCATAAAAGAGTAACAAAAGATAAGACTGTGTTTATATTTAGGTAATTTAAAAAAAATTGTTGTTAAGGTTACATCAGTTTTTTTCTTTTTATTCTCATTTACAGAAAGTGCACAATGTTAACAAAATATTTCAGAACTATAGTGTTTTGTATTTTTTAAATGCCAGTAATACCAAGGACCACTTTCTAAGGTAAGCCAGTGTTTCCTATCGATACAAAATCTAACCACAATTATATGATTTAAAAATAAAATCTGCATAGTTTCCAAGAGACAGATCTTGGGAATGGAATTTTGAGTACTGATTTATACGTCATTTGTCTCCTTAGTACTCGGTTTATTTTATTACAAATAAAACTGCTGATGCTAGACACTCATTCCATTTTGAGTTGTATTTTTTGTTTAAATTCTTAGTAGACTGCTCAATTATAATGACACGGTGTATATATGAGATTTGTAGAAAGGAGAACCAAATGATATAATATTACTTTAACCCAGTCTACCACCAATCTAGGTAGAACAGCATATGCCAATGGATGTAAGAACTTTGGATACCAGGCAAACTCCAGTTTCAACCTAGCATTACCCATAAATCACAGACAAACTTGAATAAAAATTTGTTTAGACTATTCAAACACTTACAATAGTTGTAAAATATAGTTGTGAAGATAAATCTGGATCAACATGTGTCAACTTTAAAACATAATAAATAATTCACAATAAATTACAAAGCAAAAAACTCTCAAAACAATAATTTACAGCGCACTAAACTGTACTAGACACCGCTAGGCGTCAGATTGCTAATATTCCAACATAACTAGAGTAGCAAGATAATCAGACACGTTTGTTACGATGCCTTTCCTAGTACAGTCCAGTCCTAAATATTAGTTGGACAGGGGAATGAAATAAAACATTCGATATATCGGAAATTCTTCTTTCCATTGGTATAACGATTGTTGAAAAAATCGAAATATTAATAATTGATATTTGACATTTCGTAAACCTATCAAAAAGAAAACGGGAGTGGTTAATCTGGATTACCTCTTCGTAGAATGTATATATCTTAAAAACTATGACAGTTACGATAATTTAGAATACGTAGTTCGAAAGAGGAAGAAAATATTATCAACTTGTGGTATTTAGACAAGTAGTAACTTTTACAAAAAACTATATGAACAATGAGGTCATATTTGCTTGTATTGCGACTCATATTGACGTGGTCGTATGTAGCGGCAAACCACACCAACTATTACAAATTATTAGATCTTTCCTATCGTTAAATGGACTTTTGGTTATATGATTATTTTACTGAATAAATTTCATAGTGAATTCATGAAAAACCAAATCCACTTAGCGAAGAAGAGAATTCTCTTTCACCACGAAAATGTACCTGATCTCATATCGGTAACTGCCATGACCGAAATCGTTTAACTGTACTATGAATGTGGTTCCTCATTCATCCTATTCACAAAATTTAGCGCCTTGCGGCTTATTTCTCTTTGTAAACATGAAAAAAATAACTTGGTAGAAAAAGATTAGAATCGAATAAAATATCATTGGTAAAACAAATGCCTATTTTGCAGAATTCGGGAAGTGGCATTTTTTGGAAAGTTTAAAGAATTTGGACAAAAGTGTATCAAAGCTAAAATGAAACTATTCAAAATAATAAATCTAATAATGATAAGAAAAAGAATTTTCATTTCAAACTCGTTAATTTAATCGAATAACATGTATGATTATCACATGTCTGGACATATAACATGTATGACAAACTGCAATAGCAAGAGAAATTTGTGGTAAAGTAAAACTTCATTGGTTCGACACTTTGTGGACTTAGGGAGTGTCGAAATATCAAAATGTCAAACTATAGGGAGTATATTAGACATACACTAACAACATAGGGAGCATTAAAAACATGACTTCTATAAGAAAATTGCACAAATTTAATGAATACTGTAACATTAAACAAAAGTATAAGTACAGTAGAGCCATGGTTATCCGAGCCCCAACTAAACAAGTTCCAGGTTAACCAAGGTGGTAAAAAAAAATGAGGTAGTAAAAAATGTTAAACGAGTTTCCGTATCAACCGATGTGAATCAGAGTATTACAAAATTACCAAAAAATTATATTTTAGCTCTCATTTTCATGCATAAAACTTCCTTGATTTATTTATAGTTACCTGAAATAAAACTGTATACAATAATACAGTTTTAAAACGCTATTAAGATTTATAATATCACACGGGGAAAATGCTGCAATTGTGAAGGTCATTTCATTGAGTTATGTGCAAAGTAGTTTTGTTCATAGGAAACTGTTGTCTTTAATTCTTGGAAATAGGGTTGTGTGTCCTTACTGAGAACAGTTCATTTACACAAATAAAGCTCCACCCCTCATCTAAATACTGTACAGGCCAATGAGAAACATGTATGTTGTGACATCTCTCAATCAACTCCACTTTTTTAGCCTAAAGCGGTGTTTGCCAGCTAATATTTTTAGCCTGTACTAAACTTTGAACATGATTGTCATTATGAGTGGAAAGCAATACTGTATGTGTATTCAATTTCTTTCATTTGAGTACATTATCAAACCTTTTTTGTTAATTTAATCCCGGAAGTGGCAGAATGCTATAACAGCATGCTTTGTGACTTGTCTGGACAGGTTCCCGTGTGAAGTATACGGATTGTCGAAGTATCAAAGGTTTACTGTACCATGTACAGAACCCACATTGAAAGATTATTAGTAACTAAAATTTCTCAATTTCCACAATATCGTGTGAATGGTATTAATACCTTTTTTTCCAAAATACACAAACAGATATTTTGTTCAATATTTAAAAATACATCTTTCAAAATGTACAATCTGAAAACCGAGTCCCAAAATAGGAAATGTCTACGAAAATCAATTATATAACTTCAAAACTACTGACAATTATTTTTCAAGCAAGAATTAATTATATACAATTACTAAGGTTGACCTTACCTTAAAAAAAATTTTTAGTTTTTATATATTCAAGTCATATTTATTAATTAATAAATACCTGTCTTTCTCCCTCTCTCGTTCACGTTCTCTCTCCCGCTCCCTATCTCTGTCACGATCTCTACTGCGCTCTCTGTATTCTCTATCACGTGATCTTGATCTTTCTCGCCTTGATCGTCTATGACTACGTTCTCTATCTCGTGAACGTGATCTTTCTGGAAAATTAAGTAAAAATCTGTAGAAAACAAGTATCAATGAATTCTAATATATATCAGAAATACACTCCACATGGTTCTAATATACATGTGAGAAACAAATGTCATTGTATTTTATTACAAAAATATTATCTAACAATTTAAAACTGTATGACTGAATGTATATATAACTACTAAGAGAGAAAGACTAGCAACCTATCATCTGCTTATTTAAGACTCTGTATGCACTCGTGTATTGACATACAAAAACATCAAAATTATGAAAACTATAATTTATCAATGTTCCGAAAAGAAGCGAAAAAAAAAAACACCCAACATTTTCAACTAAAACAAGTAGTTCTTGTGCAAGTAGGTCTAGCCTAAAGAGCAAGTTTAAAATTCAAAGTCATAATTCTTTACATTTTAGCTAAATTCTAAAATATTAGGAATTTCAAGTTTTAACGAATTAAGATCAACTACCAAATTAAATTAGAACAAAAAAAGGTTGGAAGATTATTTTGTCACGAATAATCACAATTTCACCACAAATTGATTGAAAAAGCTTATCCAATTTTTAAATATTTATGTTTTTTAGGACAGTGTTCATTTGAGTTTAGCATTTATTTTTTAAAAGAAGGAAGTTTTCCCCTCTTCATAAATGTAGGATAATTAACTATTTATGTTATATATAGGTCAAACTGAGACACAAATATATACACTCACACTTTTTTTTAAACACATACAAAAATAATTTTTTTTAAATTTGTTTTTCAAGACAATTAAATTCTAACCAACCTTTCTTCCACTCGTGCTTATCACAGTTTATTTAATGTAGAGTCACCATCCACTTTATCACAGATTGGAAAAACTAAACAGCACAAAAAAAAATCGTGTGTCCTGGGTGGAATTTAAATTTACAGCCTTAGTTCCATGAAAGTGACAACTTAAACAACTTGACTACCAGAACAATTATAAATAGCCTTGCTTTTACATAAGTTTCAATTATTAAATTTCCCTAACTAAGAACAAAGTTATTAGACTATCTGAAAACAGTGATTGTTTTACAAATTTATTACCATGGTTAAATGATTGTACGATTATCTTGAAAGTTGAAATATGTTATTTTAAAATATGCTGAGTTCGAGTTTGATATTATTTCATACCTACCTGACCTTTTTATACACTGAAAGCATTAAAAACATGAGGTGGAACTTATAAAGTTGCATCAGATTTCAAAATTAAAAGCTATAACTAAATTGTAATACATAAGCTTTTTTTGCAACATGTATAACATAGATAAGAAATAAACAAAATAATTAAAGTAATACAGTAGAACCTCTGTTAACCGGCCTCGGATTAACCGGCCTATATCGTAAGGTACTGGTTGGATGAGTTTCCGAAAATAAATTGTAATTGAAACACCAAACCGGCGGCAATATCAAACGACTTTGTCGATATCGGTATCCCATTGTCGGCGGCGTAAAAACACTGCGGCACCAAAGCGGCGGCGATATCAAATGACTTTGTCGATAACGGTATACCATTGTCGGCGGCATAAAAACATCGCGGCACCAAAACAGCGGCGAGTCAAACGATTTTGTCGATAGCGGTATCCTATTGACGGCGACATAAAAACACCGCGGCATGGCACCCGTCGGTATAGCAGACATACACCCACAAAAACGTTTGATGGGCCGCTTTTTTTCCACGAATCATTTTAGTATACATTATGGAAAATTAAACATTTCTTTTCAGTTTTCGGAAGCGTGTGTTGGTTTCGTTTGAGACGCGGTTAAATGTGTGAAAAGACTTGACAGAGGGGAATCTGTAAAAAAGCTTTGTAGTGTTTATTTTTTTCATGTTTGATGTATAATATACATAACATAATATATATGATACATTTATGTACAATAAAATGAGTTGCAATAACATCTTAATTGCATAATTCTTAGTGCTACCAAATTAAATAAGCTTTCTTTGAACGAAAACCAATTTTTCACGGGAACCTCGGATTAACCGGCCAAAAGGGCAACCGGCCTGGGTGTCAGTCCCGACTAGACCGGTTAAGAGGGGTTCTACTGTACATAAATAAAACTCTATAATCTGAAGCTAGAGACATTTTCTTTCACTTGCTTAAAAATAGTAAAAGTTGGCAGAGTGAATACACGATGCCAGCACTCCTGGCTAAAGAATTCAATTCTGTACAAACATGGTAATTAAAAGTAGTTAATTTTTTTTTTAATTGTCACTAATTTAAAAGATTAAAAATCCCCTATACTACGTCAGTTGCAAAAGTATGGATACTGAAGTTTGGATATTAATATAAAATTAACCTAGTGACCCAAAACAAATCAAATTATTTCATAATTTTCCTTTTATTTAATTCTGTGTTGATTGATGTCAAAGTCGATTTTTTAATTTTAATACTATATAATTTTTATTGGGGTTGGAATAGAAAAAATACTGGTTTTTTTAAAACTTTTCAGACAAGTGTCCACTTTCATAATTCATAATGCAATGTTCATGCAAGTGTTTTATATAGAATAGAGCAATTTCAAATATTTAGGTTATTAAAAATAAAGTTAATATCAATTTTGCATGAGTACTTTTCTCATGATTGAGTTATCCCATAAATTTGATGTTGTGTTATAAAACTCTTTGTTGTTATAATACATAGATGTTAAAAACATAATTAATAGTTGAATTAGTATTTTATACAAATTTTTATTTAACATTATAGTTGAATGCAACAGAGAAATATTATTTTGTCCCTGGTCGTGCAATGTTCCAGTGTTCACCTTTCCTCCCTGACTGGATTTAAAGAAAACCATTTGTAATGTTACATACAGTTTGGACGGCAATATGAAATTAACCAAGTGGCCTAAAAAAAATCTGTTTATACCATAAATTCCCTTGTTTAATTCTGAGTTGATGGGCATTAAGGTCTATTTTTTTAAATGATATATATTATTTTTATTATGGTTGGAACCAAAAGAGTACCTTTTTTTCAACTTGTGTTCTCTTTTTGTTTTTTGTTCCAACCCCAATAAAAATAATATAGCATTAAAATAAAAATGCAACTTTGACATCAAGCATTGCAGAATTAAACAAGAAAATTATCAGATTTTTTTAGGTAGTTGGGTTAATTTCATTATAACGTCCAAACTATATTATATGTTAAAAACTATGTTTTGTTTTGATCCAGCCAGGGAGCGAAGATGAACATGGAACACAGCATGACCAGAGATAATAGAAACCAGCTCTGAGCGATAAATGACTTGTGCACTCAACTACACTGTTAAATAAAAATCTATATAAAATGCTGATTAAAAATTATGTTTTTGACAACTATGGATTATAACTTCTACGATAAAAAACTACATAACTTCCCAATAATCGAATTTGTAATATAACTCAGTGATGAGGATAAGTACTCATCAAAAATTGTAAACATCTTTTTTTATCAACCTAAAATCTGAAATTGGAGTATAAACATTATATAAAAATAAATTTTTACAGTCAGTGGACTCTTGTCTGAATAGTTGGGGAAAAAACCTGTACTTTTGTTGTTTCAACCACAATAAGAATAATATAGCATTAAAATAAAAAATCTGCTTTGACATCAATCAACACAAAATTAAAAAAGAAACAATTACGGTATATAATAAGATTTGTTTTAGGTCACTTGGTTAATTTTATATTAACACCCAAACTCGAGTATTCATACTTTTGCAACTGTTAATGAAATATTTGAGAAGCCTAGTTATTTATGTTAGGTTCTGGATAATTTTGGCCATATACAAATTGCTGATTACGATTAATCAGAAACATTAACATACCTTTTACGATTCACTGCTCAACAAACTTAATTCATTTACTGAATGAATTACCACTAAATGCGTAGAGCAGTACAGCTTGAAAAAAGTAATGCTGCATGCGGAAAACATATCAAAAGATTCTACAGAGAAAAAATTGCAATTATATTTTTGAAACAAAGTCAGAACCAAATTGTTTAGGTTCTGAACTAAACTGTTGAACAAAAAGCTACAAATTTAATTAAATAATTTGCAACTATGCATAATTAGTGTTGAAAATTTGTTGTTCTTTTTCAAATTCTCCTTTGTGTTATTTTGCACTATGAACAAACCTACTAAATATAATTCTTGTTTACAGTCAATAATGTTTTATTCTACGAGATAGCAAAAGCTTCTATAAAACCGGTGATATTGTCAAAAACCAATTTTATATCGATAATAAATAAAAAACAAATAATATACAACAGTAACAAACAAATTGTAATACTCTAGATATACAAAAACAAGCTACATAATTTAATCACTTAAATATTCACTACCGCTATAATATGCGTTGAAACCAGTCTTCAGTGTTTTCAAAACTGCAATAATCTTCATATTTTTAATCTGCAAACGAGGTTAAACATTTTTTCCCCCTCATAAAGTCAGAAGTTTTAGAAACTATATTTAGGCAATACTTTGGTAATTGAAAGTTTTTTCCTTGTTTTATACTCATGATTTGTTAATTTTTATTGTTGTATAAAGGAGTATACTATTTTTTATGAATAAAATACACTGTACTCTGTAGACCTACAATGAATGGAAGTGTCAATATTTCCAACTTCGTAAACCAAGGTTTGGAAAAAAATAGATTTCCTTGAAAAAGTCATATTAGTCGATATTTTTATTATTTTTAAAATTAAATCCACCCTTGTTGTACAACCCCACAAAAAGATACAAATATTACATAACTGAATAAAATCTTCCATGGAAAATTATTAATTAATTAGTATGGACATTTGAAAACAGGCTATAATAAGTTTCTTTTTGGAGCATATTTAAATATGATTTCCAGTTAATAATAATATGTATATATAAATTGCATATTATTTATATATTTCAAATATAATAAGACAAATCAAATGTTATAAAAACATTCATGCTATTTTGCCAGTTTTATTGAAGTTTTGATTTTTAATTTTTACTTGATTACTTCTATAATATATGGCTCCTTACACCTAAATGAAATTGTCAAAAAATGCACTGAAAATAACAAAACTCACTTAACATATACACAATTAATTTTTTTTCAAATTTTTTTTTGTAAGCAAAAGTTTACAATTTAGACAAGAACAGTTAACAGCTATTTAATAATATTAATAACACATAATAAAATTATCTTTATTTATGTATTTTTAAAATTTGTCCACATAATAAAATGTACTCTCCTTATGGTAAACTTCTGGTTAGATTAACATTTTTAAATTGTTTAGATTATTTTCTAATTTTAATGAATGAAAAGAATTCATTTTCCACAGAACAACAAAATTAATCAAACAAAAACATTCTATGAGATAAACAAAAACCAACAACTTAACAATATCTTTGCTTACTCTAAATAGTACATCATACTTTTAAATACTACTATACATATTATTAATATTTCTTTTAATTACTTGCTATGGTGAAAACACATACACACACATACAGAAGGGCATTTATATATCCTTAAATATGGTATGGGAATCATCAATCATTAAATATTAAACAGACTGTGATTTCACTACAATGCAAAGAAATAATAATAAATCAATAAAAATAAATTTAAATCAGAGCTTTTGGCCATTTCACATTTATTCATACGTTCAAACATACTCATATAGAATTGCTGTTACCAGCTCATCGCAGAACACTCACATTTGATTTTCTTTGGGTAGAGCATTAATTAATTTTATCCCTATATTCCGATACTACTAAATGATCTTGTCGGAGTCAAACTGAAAAACAAATGCTGTCGATGAAATAAATAACTCTTACAGATCGATGAAACCTATAGAAAGTGTAAAAGAGCCTGGATAATTAACTATGCGTAAGAGATAAAAACTTTTTAAGGGTAAAGTATTAAATGTGGTCAATAACACTGTAGTGATAATTTTTATAAAACGTTTACAAATAATTTAAACAATACCATGCAACGGTGATCTTAAAGTAAATTGATCAGTATTCCATTCCTTATTGATTCTACATTAAACCTAATAAGAACATTAATTAAATTATAAATACAATAAGACAAATATACATCTTATAAGCCAAAACAAACAAAACATGACCATTCCACCACATAAACACCTGTGTTATGAAGCAGCGTGATTGTTACACAAACTCATAACAAATTATAAATAAAAAC
Source organism: Aphrophora alni (assembly GCA_963513935.1). Classification (NCBI taxonomy): domain Eukaryota; kingdom Metazoa; phylum Arthropoda; class Insecta; order Hemiptera; family Aphrophoridae; genus Aphrophora; species Aphrophora alni. The sequence goes on from OY740774.1 coordinate 80,711,407, forward strand.
TCACCTCTTCTTGCTGAACCATAGCTCTTTGTCTCTACACCATGAAGTGTATCTTGTAATGAACTGATCAGTATCTTGCAGCGATCATCGTTTGCCACTTTCGATTGTTTAATCAATGATATTGCTGTCACTAATGTTTCTATAGCACTGGCATATTCACCTTTGTACAAACAAATTTAAGATAAATAATTTATAAAAAAATTTAAATTGTGCATGCATGCACACACACACACACACACTCACACACGCATGTACGTATACATATATACAAATATAGGTATATTGATTGAGATTAAGAGTTCGGTTCGAGCTAGAATTTTGACAACAACCATAGAAAGTATCAAGACCTTGATTATTCGAAACTGGTTTGATTTTCCAAGCACAACTCAATTTTACAAGCCCGGCTCGATTTTTCAAGAATGACTGGCTCAGTTTTCGAACAAGGTCCAAACTAATGTAATAATACTGAAACAAAAGCTTGATATAGTGTGAGTAATGAAATGAGAAAGAAAGAGACAAAATGACATAAGATTTTAAACAAATGGATATAATATTTACCTTTAGCCCCCTTTATCACAAGGATAGAACACACATATTTTTCACTTTAACTAAATTTTTATTTATATACTTTTAATCAGTTAAAGAAATTAAATCCAATTGGCCTTTAAAGGCACACTTATCTTGTGTGATTTCCCAATCTCCACCATTAAACCTCTAACTCAAAGACGCTACGCTACCTCAAAGTGGTATGATTTTAAACAAATGGATATAATATTTACCTTTAGTCACATTTATCACAAGGATAAAACACACATATTTTTCACTTGAACTCAATTCTTATTTATATGGTTTTTAATCAGTTAAAAAAATTAAATCCAATTGGCATTTGAAGGCACACTTATCTTGTGTGATTTCCCAATCTCCACCATTAAACCTCTAACTCAAAGACGTTACCTCAAAATGGTATGACGTAACAATTGAAGAGATGAAGCAATTCTGTGAGATTTTTTTTAATATGGGGCTTACATCTAGAAAGAATATTGTAGATTTTTGGGCAAGTGACATCACGTAAGTTATCCCTTTTTAACTTTTTAATCCATGACGATGACATTCAAACACTTTCAATTGATTATGTCGATGTTTCAATGTATCTAATGAAGATATAGCACGAGGTCAACCAGGATATGACCCTTGGTTGAAAATGCAGTATTGATGAAAGTATAATTGGAATGCAAATCCGTTGTTCTTTCATCCAATACATACCTAATAAGAGACATGCATGTTTTGGAATTTAAAAGTTTGAAATTTGTGACTCTGCAACGTCTTATGTTCTGCATGATTCTTTGTATAGCGGTAGAGACTTCTTGGCCAATGATACCTACGTACCCCTTCACCCAAAACGTAGTATAGGATTTAATGACAAAAGCTGACTATTTGGGAAAATGTTACCAGTTCTTTACTGATAATTATTACACGAAGATACCTCTTTGCGAATTTTTGTTATCGAAGAAAACCTATTTGACAGGAACGATAAACAAAATTAGTAAAGATCTACCTGAAAACTTTGTCCAAGCCGAACTTGCTGGGAGCCAAACTTTGTATTACAGGAGAGGTGATATAGTTCTTTTGAAATACAAGGAGAAGCGTACCTGTCCACCTAGTAACCACAGCTAGTTACACTGATGACATCGTTGTAGGAAATAAATGTGGTACTTTTAAAACTAAACCGTTGCTGATTCATCGGTACAACTCCATTATGGGTGGGATCGATAACAAGGGCAAGAGTATTTATCATGTGACTTGTTCTCGACCATGCAAGAAATACTGGCGTAAAATAGTTTATAACTTTGTTGACATGGCAATCTTCAATGCCTGGATTCTGTTCAAAGCACAGAATCCGGGTTATAGAAGACGACAAGATTTCATGGGAGACATTGTTCATAAACTATGTTTCGGTGACAAATCTGGCTATCCTGCTCCTGTTCTGGATTCTAACTATGCCCTAAGGCCATCAACATCGACAGAGACAACTAACACAACTTCTTTATCGTCTCACATTCTAACACATTTGGTTGTCGAGGGGAGTACCAAAATATGTGTTGTCTGTCGAGAGATTAAAGACGTCATTTATAGATCTCAATACTGGTGTCCACCTTGTAATGCTGGTGTACACCAGGATTGTTTCAGCCACATGAAGCATTTCATAAGTTCAGGAAAAGGAAGGAAGACGCTTAGGTTTTCAGATTATCAATGACATCTCTGCCCCCTCCTTGCTTCGCCTGTGACCTGAAGCATCTGAATGCCATACCAAATGTAAGTACACAATATTTATTATATTACTATTTATAAAGGTTACAATTATTAGTTGTATTTTACATTCTGCAACTAATTGTCAGTTTTGACTTACATGACTGTATCAACGTTTTCTGCTGTTGAACATGTTGGAAATTTGTTATCAATATTTTTAGAGAGATATCTTTTTACAATTTTATTCTAAAATTTCTGAATATATTTCAATAGTCTGAAATAAGTTTTCTACTATTTTATACAGGTTTGTATGTGAATAATTTCTTGAAATTTTGGTGACGTAGAGACAATTTTTCTCATTCTCTACTACCTGACTCTGATATATGTGACTTTCAAAAAGTTCTAAAATAACATTTCAATTGTATGGACATTAATGTTAGAAATTAGAAACTCTTACTTTCATTAATTACAATATATTTAAATTTGACAACTGTTTTTGCCATTTTAACAATACTATACTTAAACAATTATATCTTTGCTAATTTTAAAGATAAGAGTATAATTTTGGGTCTCTTTTATTCACAATTATAATTGTACTACTATTGTGTATATTAAATCTTTCATTTACTAGTAATGTTTATAACTGAAATTTTTCTTTTTTGTTTTTATGAAAAATTTTAATATTGAAACTTAATAACTATTAGACTTTTTTTCTGCATATGAGTTTTATAATTAATTTTTTTATAATTAATGCAGAATAAGTCCTGAAAATTACATTAAAAATATTAACACTAGACAGATTTACATTTTTTTTTCTTTTCAACTGCAACAACCATATTGTTTTTTTTTAAACAGCAATTTCGGGAGTAATATTATGTGTATTTGTGTTATAATGAAGGAGGTCAAGAACCATTTGCATTAGATGCAAAAAATGCGGGCTTCATTTTGACTGTCTTCCACAGCACAAATTTAAATAAAAAAGGAATTTCTAAAAAAAACAGTGTAAATAGTCTAAATATGTTAAAACTTTTCTTTCGTAGTTAAGTAGCCTGGGTAATAAAGTATGCCTCCAAAAATAGTGACCGATTTCTACAAAAACTCCTGGGAACTACTAGGGTGACTTGACATTCATTATTTTATGTTTTTTGTTTTCTTTTATTAAAACTTAACATATGCTTAACTTAATCTTTAAAAAAAAATTAATAAAGCACCATGGCATAAGACAATAAAATTATTTTAATACAAATATACATAATATTACTACCGAAATTGCTGTTTATACAAAAAAAAATATGGTTGTTGCAGTTGAAAAGAAAACAATTTTTAAATCTGTCAAATGTTAATATTTTTTAATGAAATTTTCAGACCTATTCTGCATTAATTACATAAAAATAAAATATAAAACTCATATACAGAAAAATAATTCTAAGAGTTGTTAAGTTTCAAAGTTAAAATTTTCCATAAAATTTTTTTTAGTTTTTGTAACTTCACTTATGGACACCACTAAAAACAAAGTAAATGAAAGATCTAATATACATATACATAATAGTAGTACAATTAATTGTGAAAAAAGTGACCAAAATTATGACTGTCTATAAAATTAGCAAAGATATGAAGTATAGTATTCTTAAAATGGCAAAAACACCCGTGGCGTTATTGCGTAGTACTCTGCAGTATAGCCTGGCGCCCAAGGCAATGATGTGCACATATGACCTTGGCAATATTCGAAACGATCTAGTGAAAATAGCATGACGCTCAAAGGGATAAATGAAAATAAAAGGCCACAGACACCTGTGTTTAGAGATTCGATTTTCAAACATTAAGCTACAACCAGAGGAGACACAAAAAAATTCTTGTTTATTCAAAAAGAATCACAGGCTCATCCAGTTCATATCAGTAGTCTCACACGAACGATATTACTGTTTTGTTTATTATGAAACCACAATTTCTCACGTGATAATTTTTCACTTTGACATATTTTGCCAACTTTAGATACAGTAGAGCCCCGATTATCCGCGAGTGCCACGAATTTTTTTTTAATTACGACTGCACTCGACCGAAGTCTAAAGTCTAGAGATTTCACACCGCTTTACATTACAGTATCGATCCCCTCTGTCAAGTTCACTTGACCTTCCCCTCTACATACAGACCTCCCCCCCCTTCTCTCGGCCTGCTAGCGGTGTCAGTTGTCAGCAAGCGTGCTTAGTGATCAGTCGTGTTTTATGTTTCTTTGTCAGTGCTCAAATTTAGTGTTTCGTTAGTTCCTGAAATTAATAATGGCTGAAAAACGAAAGAAAGTTGTGTTAAACATTACACAAAATTGATTTCTAAAATAGAAAATGGCGCTTCAATGAAGTAGATGTGTTTGAATTATGGGATCATCGGGGAAACAACAGTGCGGGACATTTTAAAGCAAAAAGACAAACTGTTGGCCTTCGCATCAGTGTCGAAGAGTGCTTCTGGGATGAAAAAAAGAAAAACAATGAAGAAATCCGGTCTACACGTAGAGAAGCTGAGTGGTGATCAACAAGCAGCTGACGACTTTCAACGTGATTTTGAAGAGTTTGTGTTTTCTAAAGATCTGTCATATGAACCAATTTATAACGCTGATGAATTAGAGCTTTTTTGGAAGTACTTTTCCCACTAGTCCTTTAGCATTTGAAAGTGAACATAAAGCGGCAGGTCACAAAAGTACCAAGGAAAGAATTATAATCTTGCCATGCAGCAACGCTGCGGGTAGTCACAAACTTATGTGTAATTACTAGTAAATCTAAGAAACCAAGATCTTTTAAGGGGACAAGAGCAGAAAATTACCAGTTGATTATTTCAACCAAAAAAAAAAGGTTGGATGAACCATCAGATTTTTCAAGATTGGTTTAAAAAGATTTTTGTGCCTCAAGTACATAAACATCTTGACTCAAAAAATTTGCCAAAGAAGGCTGTTATGTTAATTGAACAAGCGCCATCACATCCAGCTACAAGTGTGCTTAAATCTTCTGACGGGCAAATTTTCACACAGTTTTTGCCCCCAAATGTTACTGCGCTGATACAACCTGTGGACCAGGGAGTCATTGCAACCATGAAGAGAACATACAGAACAAAGTTGTTACTGTCAAAAATCGAAGAAGGCTGCGATCTCAAAGAATTTTGGAAAAATTATACAATTTTGGATAGCATTTCTGCATTACGTCAAACCCTCAACCTTTGTTAAATCATGGAGAAAACTTTTTCCGAGTATCAAAACAAATGTCAACCAAACCATTTGTAAAGCAGAAAATGAAGTCATGCCGACCGCTACACTTGTTGACCTATTGACATTTGTTCCGGGAGGTGAAAATGTCGACGAAGAGAACATAGAAGAGTGGCTGGAATGCGGCGCAAGTGTACCGGGGTTTGAACGACTGACTGATGTAGAGATAACGAACAAAGCAATGGGATTGAACGAGAACGAAGTGAAAGCTCAGAAGATGAGGCGCCTGTGAGGATGACACACAAAACTGCTTTGCAGCACATAGACGGATTGCTTCAATATTTAGAGGAACAAGATGATGACGAACAACTGGCAGAAAAACTTATGTTAAGGAAAGTACAATCTAGAATAAAGAAATGGTGTTTCCAAAGCAAGAAGCAAAAGCAAGTGACTGAGTTTTTTAAAAAGGCGTAACTGAACTCTTTTTGTTAACAGTACAGTACATACAGTATATTGTTTTTTGTTTACTGTTCTTTATTTTAGTGATTTAGATGTACAGCAAAGGTTTCTGCTGTACTGTTCAAAAATTTTACATATGTTTTTTGTACATTAAAACATAGTTTTTGTGCTGAAATATTTTTTTCGTGTTTTCACCTCATTTTTAGTCTTTTTTCGGGTTATCCGTGATTTTCACTATCCGCGGTGCCCTTGCCGCCCAATTCCGCGGATAATCGGGGCTCTACTGTACTTCTATTTTATGGCAAGTAATTTACTGCAATTCTTAATAGATAATTATACTTTTTCGTATATTTTTCTATAATTTCGATATTTTATATATTTACACCAATTCATAACCGATAATTTTACTCTTTGATAATATTTTTCATTAATTTCTAGGACAGCATACAATATTTTATATAAAGTAATTTACCTCAATTTACACTCGGTAATTTTATATAAATATGTGATATATTGAACAATCTTTAACAGTGCTGATCTATAATTATTATTATTTGTTTGTAATCTATTAATATTCCGAATAAGTAGGCCCTACTATTTATTAACTGTTTTTTGGTTCCAGTTTATTTTTTGCTTGTATCATAATCCACTCTTGCTTTTCTAAAATCATTAATCAGTTTATATATATATATATATATATATATATATATTTTTTTTTTTTTTTTTTTTTTTTTTTTTTTTTGGCGTTTCAATTTAAATATGTTGAGCTTTAACTACACCAATTTGCTAAAATAATATTACATTCTTAATGAAGAAGACATTATTATTCATAACTATCCATTCACCCCCCCCCCCACCTAATCCATGGTCCCATTCACAACGCCTTCCTCACAAATTGCTCTATATACGCCTTACCTCATTGTTTCTAGGATCAATTCAACCATTTTGTTTGTTTTATTCAGACCTTCCCAAACTGTAAATAGTAAACTTTTCACTATATTATATGTTAATTAGATTGTATCCTATAGTAATATCCACACAAAAATCAACACATTTAACCCTTATCGGGCAGCTAGCGCTTTTAAACGTAGCGTGACCCAATATCTAAATGTGGTTAGCACCTTTAAACGCATAAACACAAACACATTCTTAGATGATTCCATAGTTCATGAAACTTCCAATAAAGTGCACAGTGGTGTTCATTAAGTATATTTAGACAACAAAAAATATAAGCAACGTCTGTGAGGTCTTATCGATCTGTGTTCTGTCGCCAAAGCAAATTAAATCTACAATTGTAAGTTTTCTCACTGCGGCTTACACCTATAGACGCAATCTTGTTTTACTGAGGTGTTCAGTGTTTATTTGAATTGTTCACTGACTGATATCTATTCCAAAGTTTTACTTTGAATAAAAAGTTCCTCTTTTTGTTGTAAATAAGTGTACTTTCTTGATATTTTTGTTTTGTTTTTTGTACAACAATAATGGCAAATCCTGATGACCCCAATTTTGATTCTTTTGTAATTGGAATGCTAAATACTTCCTTTTCAAGTGTCATTTATGTGGATAACCTAGAGTTAGAGGAGGCAGAAAATATAATTCTAAACAATGTTAGTGACAGTGAAAATGAAGTAACAAGTGATGATGAACTGTATGTTTGTCCTAGGCCTACAACAGTGCCAACAACTAGGCCAGATCAATGGTATGATGTTACAAAGCCTTCACCCTGATGAGTGTTTCGAAGTGTACCATACTAAAGCTAATTAGTTAGGATCAACCTGAAATTGTTTTTATTTTTATATAAAGTTCCTGAGTATGAGATTGTATAATGCAATATCAAAACAACAAAAAGAACAAATATTTTATGTATTCAGTTTTTGACTAATTATAAATTCTGCCAAGTTTAGTGATATTTTTCTTTAATTAGTAAAAAAAAAATTTTTTAAGTTTAAAATTATTTGAGTATTTTTTGTGTGTTCTACTTACCCCTATGTATATCTTTATTTAAAAAGAACATTGAATTATTTTTTTAATTAAACTCTAAATGACCTGTAGCCCATATTTTAACTTGGCGCTTTTAAGGGTTAATATTATTACAGAACACCACATAATAATACTTTAGGAATAAACATAAATTACATATTTATTATTTTTTCCAGAAAGGTTTTAAAATAGTTATACTGATAAAAATTCTCTGCTAGATACAATCCAAATTTGACTCAAAAATTTTTGATTTAATCTGATTGGACTTTAAAATCTATGATTTGCACTCTCTCTAATTTTGTAACACTAATAGTAAAGTCTGTTAGTTGCAACAGGGTCTAGAAGAGTGTTGTTAGCTTTACAGTTAAAAATATTACCAAAAATATTCAAGAAAAGGTTTAGAACATCACCAATATCATTAAAATCATCTCAGAGTATATATATATATACACTTTGACCATTTCGAATAATGGACAGACCTACGGCCACAGTAGTTCATCTTGCAGTGATAACCGCTACACAGACAATAATTAAAATAAACTGTGCAAAAGAAAAGCATTACGCAAAATTTCTGTGACTTGCTCTCCCCAAAACCAAACAAAAAACCAACCAAAACTAAACTTTATAAAAATGTTATTTTAGTAGTTGTCTAACAAAAAGTGAAAATGAACCATGAACACCATCTTTAAAAAATATTCCCTCCTACTTTCAGCTTCCCTCCTAACTGAGGTATATATTCTCTATTTTTACGTACAGTTCCACAAAAAATTTGTTTTAATAACATGTAAAAAATTTGCTAAAGTTAGGCTGGTGTACCAGTTGTCTGTATAAATGTATGTCCCTTTCCTAAAACTCTCTTCAAAAGTGTACACACTACTGCTCCTGAAATTCCTAAATCCGGGTTACAATCATATAACAAAGTAGTCGAGCCAGTATAGACAATAAAGTCCAACTGTACCTTTGGTACAGAATAGGTGGTTAAAATGAAAGTTCAATTCAGATTGAAAATTTCAAGTTTACACACTCTTGTATTTTAAACCAGTATGAATATTAATTACATTGATTATGAAGTGATTATACTAGTGTATGTACATATTATTTAGTTTCTAAATAGTGTGACTGCTACATACTAACCTGCAGCTGCATCAGACACTGCTCTTGCAATAGCTGAACTTGAAACTGTACGATTACGACCCATAATTTCTTCAAACTCCACTTCATTAATTGGAGGAGGTCCATCTGGTCTGTGTTCAGGTGGTGGAGGACCACCATACGCTGGCTGTAAGATAAAGACTTTATTAAAAATCAATTAATATTTTAAACTATAAACAAACAATTTTATTTAAATACAAAATCCATGTATATATGAGGATCATTTAAGTAAAGAACTGAAACTAGAATGCCCCAGACAAGAGAAAATTCAAAATCAGTTGCCAGTGTGTGTCAGGTCACTGAATATATTAGTTGTTTGTTTATGTTATATTGTTAAACACTTTGTTGCTCACCAACCTGCTAATTGTGAAGTGTGCTCCGAGATTAAATTTAAAATACAAAATACTTAGTCCTGTTAAAATTGTATGGGAAAGGAGTTATAAACAAGGGAAAGTTATGTAAATAGTATATACTGTATTAGCAGATATAGCAGGCGAAACCATTGGTCGGCTAGACTAATAAAAAGTGGATAGTACAAAATAAAAATTGTGTTTTATTATCTTTAAACATGGAATTCCACCAAGAACCATCGGTCTCAACAGTAATGAAAAAAAAATTATAAATAAATAATATTTTAAAAAATTTAAAAAATAACAAAGAATATTTTAACCACATCATGACTGGAGATGAAACTTGGATCTCATTACACACTGAAGACAAAGTTGCATACCTAAGAATGGTATCATTCCAAATATCTGGAGAAAAAACAATTCAAGCAACTCCATCAACTCAAAAAAAAAAACATGATTGCAGTTTTTTAAGACAAGAAAGAATACTTGGTTGAATTCTGTCTCATACATAGTCACGCTAAATACGGATATGTTTGACTTTCTTTTAAAATAATTTATATAATGAAGAGCAAATTAAACTACAAATGAAATCACACTAAATACAAAATCACACATGCATACCCTTGAAGAAGGAGGAGGTCCATATCCATGTGGGGGCCCATGTCCAGGTGGTCCATGTGGAGGTCCAGGTGGAGGGGGGCCCTGTTGTGGATGAGGCTGGTGAGGTGGTTGTTGCTGGAAAAATGCTGGATTGACGTGAGGAGCTGGAGGTCCTTGGGGGCCTCCTGGTGGTGGGCCGCCATGTCCTGGAGGAGGTAAACCTAAATAATTCAAAAATATATTAATATTTTAAAATTACAGTAAAACTTCCAAATAACGGGGACTGCTCAGACTGCATAAAATGTCCACTATTGACAGTGTCCGCATCAGGAGAGATGCAGTTATATAGGACGGTTGATAAGGCATGGTGAACCTTAATATATCTTCAATAACCTATTGTATAATACAGCACATTACTTTAACGATATACAGTTATAAAAGTGAAATAAAGTAAACATTGGTATTGTTTCACGACTGTCTACTGTATTATCAAAATTTGTATAGTACAACAGGCATGATGATTTTAATTTCACAAAAGTACACAATAAAACACAAATTTGTAAATTATATAATATTCTTTATTTTTTATTAATCATTTCGTACTACAGGACTGAACAAACAAGTAGGCAAATTAGGAAAATGTAAATTAAAAAGGGAGAAAATCAAAGTATGTAAGTTTTAAGTTTAACGTTTTCGTTTGAGATGTAATACACAACTATACTACACATTGTTCTCTGTTCTCATGGGAACTTTTATTGAAACTGAATTCTTAAAAGACACTGACAACTGCTGTATAAAAGACACAAAGAAAACAAACCTTTCCAGGAAATCAACTTCCGAGTAATTACCAAACAAACATTGCAAAGTGTGTTTAGAGACATCTACAATTTCCTAGAAAAGGATGATATTTTATACTCCTCTGACGGTTATTTGGAAGTTTCAACTGACCCATTGCCAATCAATTTCGTGTCAGTGTCCGTTTTTGGGAAAGTCCGTTATTTAGAAATATTACAAGGGCCAGAAAAGCATGATGCCAGTCAGGGAATACAAAAATGTCCATTAATTAGAAGTGTCTGTTAAGAGAAGTTTCACTGTAATACATATAACCATTGAAGTTAAAAAACTTTGGAACACAATCAAGCAAAAAGAAACGGCTATTTATTAAATATGTATCTTGTATAACACACAAAATTAATAAATAAATTCTGGGTGTAATGGAACATGTGGGTTGAATTTAAGATCTCTTTTAATCATTTAAATTGGAATCAACATGTTGATTTATACCATTTATGTTCAGGATTTGGTATGATTCTTAGCTTTGTAATTTTAGTTCACAATGATGGATCAACAAAGTAACGTCTTTAAAACCTTACAACCGGTAATGCTCATGCCGGGACATTTTTAATTTCATATAAAATAGTAATCTTATCTGAAACTCACTTGTTTAACACCATTTTTTTTTTTCAGAAAGATGTACAAAATCCATACATGTTATAAAAAAGTGTGTTTTGTAAAATTTGTGGCATACTGATGCCAGGAATCAAAAAGTTGCTGTTATGACAGCTAAAATTTCTATATAAACACCTATATATCTTAGACAAATAATTTTTTTTTAATTTTTCCCATAAATGTAAACAAATTTTTTATCATTTATTTTTCAATAACATTGTGTAGGGGAAAAAATAATTTAGTAAATGATATTAGACAAAATTAGTTTTTATGAAAAAACTATAAAATAGCTAAGAAAATAGGCTTATTTTTAAAAATTCCCCAAAAATATAAATATTATTCAAATCAAACTTATAAAATACCAATCTTAAAAATAATAATCTTATCTGAAACTCAACTTGTAAAACACCATTTTTTCAGAAAGATGTACAGAATCCATATATGTTATGAGAAAAATGTTTTTTGTAAAATTTGTGGAGTTAGTATGTCAGGAATCAAAAAGTACAAATACATTTTTGTAATTTTTCTCAAGATATGAAAATTTGTCAAATTTCAAATTTTATTATGTAGGTAACAATTATTTTTGTGTATTTTGGCCAAACATTTAAAATTAATCATGACTGTAAAAATAAAATGAATTTATAAATCTGTAATATTATGGTTTAATCGTGAGTCACTGGTTGATTTAGTGGCTAGTGTTCTCGCTTTCTATCAAAAGGATACAAATTCAATTCTGTTGGTATTAAGAGGAGTGAGACATTTCCATATAAGGTAATAGAAGTGATTATTCTGATAATTGAACTTGTGTTTAGCAAGGGTGCCAAGGTTTCCACAAGTAGAGTCTTGTCTTGTCTTCAGTACAGAATAGACTGTATTATTTACGTCTGAACTGAACAATATTTAAACAATGTAAAATGTTATAAATTATCTCACAAAGAAATACAAAGTTAATTAATAAAGTAAATAATAATCAAAAATATGAGAATTTAATAATGTGAATAAATAAACTTGGACAAGACTTTAGTATCAAATCAGATATTTATTAAATAAAGTGTATAATATATAAATCACTATTTTTCAATTATATTTGAAAACAGTTTATAAGCAGCTCAATTATAAAATAAGATAATTTTTACCAGCAAAACCCTATTGTGTTCGTGTCCTCACAGTGAAAACATTTTGGGATGTATTGGATTTAAAACCCTCAAACTGGCAACGACCCGAAACGGACCCAGACTCAAAGACAAGTAGGCTATAAAACACGTTTTTTGCAATTCAACATTTCGCCCATTTAGAATCGTCCTACCGCAATAAAAAAAAATACCGTTGGAAAACTAATGATCCGTAGATTCATAATCATGCAAAAAAATTCCACAAAACGTTATAAATATAATATTCCAAAAATTGCTGAAGTTTGAATATTTTTGATACATAACGTCAAAGAATTGCGCTAAGCATTTGTAAACAAAAATGACGTCATTTTTCTCTAATATTCCCAATTCGATATTTCTTTCAAACAGATCGACCATAACACTGTTCGATAGATCACATCTTTCTCTTTCGATCTGTGCTTTTCAAATCTTTCTAACTGTTATAGTTTTTATTATATAAAAATCAAACAAAATCAAGAATTTTACCTCATTTTTACACGCTAAAAATTACATTTTTTTCAATCCAACTTATATCCTAATAGATATTATGTTATCAAAATGTATAATATATCATTTTAAAGCTAATGTTTCAATCTTTCAGAATCATGTTTACCAAATGTTTTGTCACTAAAAATTAAAAACCTATAATTGAGTAAATTGGACGTTCATTCCGCTAGATCGCCTCACTTGTCGCAAAAGGGTTTATATAGAAAAATCTGTACTCTGTGATCATATGATTTTACGAAATGGTAATACTTGTCCAAATGCCACAAGTTGACAATATTATATAGTATTTTTCTTTCTCTTTCGAACTACGAAGTCGAAATTATCGTACATCATATATTTTGCGAATTACATCCATTCTAAAAAGTACTCCTCGGAGTTTACATTCCGGTTTGCTCTTGTAAGTGCTTAGACACTTTAGAAGATTTCGATCTTAATTTTTATATAATCTTTCCGTTTTTGATACTACTGTGAAGAGGAATATTCCACCTTCAATTTGGTATATGTAACATATTTATAGGACCAAAATTACCAAGGCTATGAAAACGGAAAATGAACCAGAATCATGGTGACTTTCATTTCTATTATAAGCGTAGCCACTGTAGAGCGTTGTAGTGTAATTTAGTTATGTGTATTATTTTGTATATTGTGAATTTATAGAGTCTTATGAAGCGATTTATTTATTATAATTTGTTTATACAAATAATAATGAAAGTGTTAGGGTTGCTAAAGTGTATTTTTTTGATTGATTTTTCATATTATAGGTTTTTTTTTTTAGAGTCCTAGCCTTGAACCATGAACCACATGGATTGTAAGGATAGGTTTTTATGAAGTGATTTATTAATTTATTATAATTTGTTTATACAACTTATAATAAATATGTTAGTGTTTGTAAAGTGTTCATATTATCAGTGTTTTTTCTAGGCCTACTATATGTGAAGTGAAGTAAACTATATAAAATGTAAATAATGGCATCCAGGAGACTTCTGATGTCGACAGATGTGAAATTTTGCCTCGGTTACAGTGTAATTTTGTTAATTCTGTACATAACTCCAAAATGTTTCCATCTAAAATTTTTTGCATTACACACATAAAATCTATGTATCTTTCTGAGAACATAGGTAATAAAAACTTGGGTTTTGAATAATTATATTTTTTGTGAATTTTTAAAAATAGGCCTAACTTTTGAGCAAATTTTCACTTTTTACGTAAAATTATCCATGTCTAATGAAAATTTTATAAATTGATTTTTCTTTTAGCAACTTTTATCCACAAATATATTACAAATCTCTAGTAATACTTGAAAAAATTTAAAAAAAAAAATTGTATGGTGTACACCGTTACTTTCCGATTTTTTGCTATTTGACGTAGCTCCAAATTTTTTACATCTAACTTTTTTTTTTCACTGCACAGCTAAATTCTATGCACCTTTCTGAATATAATGATATATAGAAGTTGTGTTTTCCATAAATATTACTATTTTTGGTGAATTTTTGAAAATAGGCCTAACACAATGTACCTAATTTTGAAAAAAAATTTTTTTTTTGAAAATGCATTTTTTTTCCTAAATGTATTCACAAATATTATACAAAACTTTTGTATATCTTGAAAAAAGGTGGTAAGCTATTGATTTTGGGTGATACAGGTTTTTCTGAAAAATGATAACTTCATTTTTTGACATCTAACATACTCCGAAACCATTTCTATATATATTACATAGCCTAAATTCTACACATCTTTCTGAGAGAAATGATATCCTACAAGTTAGGTTTTGCATAAAATTATTACTTTTTATGGATTTTTTAAGAAAATAAAACCTTAACATGTTCTAGGGTTAAAATGGAACTCTATTAAAATATACCTCAATAAAATCTCATTTAATATAAAAAAACAGTACTGCAAACCTGATTAGTAAGTGATAAACTAATGTCAAAATCACATCATACCACCATTCTCGATGGTACCAATTGAACAAAAATCTGTATTTATATAGCAGAATAGCCTCATTTCAAAATCAATTTTTATGGGTTTTATTCGTCAAATAAATGTTGGAAAAATATTTTATTATCGAAAAAAAAGTGTCGGAAAGATGATTACATAATATAATTACACAAGTTGTTTTTTCGTGAAAAAATTAACTCTGTGTTATCTTTCATACTCATGACATTCACTTCAATAAACGTACGGAAGGTTTGGCCAGGTGGTTATATATATATATATATAGCAACCTGGCTAAACTCTTTTACGAATTATAAAAGAATATGTGCTACCAGGAACAACTATTATTAGTGATTGTTGAAAATCTTATAATTGTTTAGATACAGAAGGCTTTCAGCACTTGACTGTTAATCATTCATACAATTTTGTTGATCCTGACACTGAAGCACCTACGCAGACAATTGAACGCCAATGGAGGGAAGTGCGAGGAAATGTGCCGCGATATGGAAATTCAAAACAACATTTCCATGGCCATATAGCCAAATTTATGTTTAAAAGAAAGTACAATGAGTATAATACTCGTTTTCATCATTTATGGCGAATTACGAGTGAAATACATTTAAATTCAATAAATTCCTCTTCTACTGAATTTGCAGCAGAATTTGACTCTGATTAAGATTTTCTTGTGTAATCTTGTGTAATTATATTATGTAATCATCTTTCCGACACTTTTTTTCGATAATAAAATATTTTTCCAACATTTAATTGACGAATAAAACCCATAAAAATTGATTTTGAAGTGAGGCTACTCTGCTATATATTTACCCAAAAATCAGTATTCCTCTCTTCTAGACTCCATCCCTATTATTTATATTAGAACCCTGTAAACTAAGATACTTGGCTAGTAATAAATCCACTTAACACAAAATTTCTATTCACAATTAAGCAAAATCTCAACATTATTTTTTTAGAAAATTTTACTACTTACACCCTTCCCAAGTCACCACTTTTCATTCTCTGCTCTTTTTAATAATTTTAAAAAAATTTATTTTGTCAATTAGAATTATAAAGTGAATATTAATCAAATAGGCCCAAAATTAGTGAACAGCAAAACATACATACAACATTTAGCGGTGACAGTGGAATACTGAACAAACAGAAAAATAAGGAGTATAGGTGTGGTAATTAAATTATTTTCTGTAGACCTCCATTCCCCCCTAGTTCAAAAGACCTGATTACTAATAAGAAGTTGGTAAACGACCAAGTGTTAATTAGTTGTATTAATGCAGTAACTAGATTGAAAGTAAGGGCATAGTAACCCATTATATGCAAGATATGTTGTGATCCTTGGGACAACATACACTGTATACATCCTGGTATTACTGAAGTAAAATAATGTTTCCAATGATTTTCTTGTTGTTCAAAGGTAAAGAACCTCTTAGACATCAGGTGCTACATGTCATATTTGATTCCCTTTTAAATTTCTATCATCTGTCATTTTAGAAAGGGGAATATAAAAATATTTTATTTGCGCGATTTTCTACAAGCCTACTCATCATTCCTTTTAAAATGGTGTATTAATTGAAAAAGGTTACACTTTAAAATTGTTTTAATCTCCCTCGCACAAAAACCTATTATGGATTTTGGAAGAAAAACCACCTGTCAAATTTACCTTCTTTCACTCCTGTTTCCCAAAAGGGAATAATTTGTATTTTCTCATTCGAAATTTAAAAACATTTTATGGAGTATTTGATCTTCAAAATGGTTTGAGACAATTAAATTATCAAAAGCATAGAAAAACATTTGAATGTATTTCATTAATATACGTATATTAAATACAAACCTGTAAATCTTCATTGATTTTCTTAATATTCCTTTGAAAAAAAAAAGTTATTAAATATAAAATAACTACAAATATAACAACAAAAACTAAAAATAATCTACTATAAATACAAATAAAAGTAAGATAACTTATATCCTATCTTATATATAATCTTCTTGATATGTGACCAAAAGGTTATAAAGTTATAAATCGGTAAGGAAATTTAAGAGGAGGTAAACATGGATCTGCAGGTATAAATTAAATAAGACAAGATGTTAAAATCTTGTACTTACCCCCCATTTGTCCTGGTGGAGGACCTCGAGGTGGGGGTCCACCCTGACCTGGGGGTGGCCCTTGCATTGGAGGGCCTTGCTGGTGTGGAGGAAATCCAGGCCCTCCAGGCATCTGATGTTGCATGCCTTAACAAAATATGATTTATATCATTCAAGACTCTCAGTTAAAAGTTTACCCTATCTTATCAAATACAATTATATAATCCAATCTTGTTAATAATATAACAGTATAGTCAAGTAATAATAAAGTCCTAATATTTTTTTTATATTTATGAAACACCATATCATATCATAGAGATCAATCCAACAAGAAAATTAATAAAACCTTCATTTGTAACTAACGAAATCATGCACTTAGCACTAAAACAGAAATTTATTAAATTGATTATAAAATCTAATATTTCGAGCAAGAAAAATTATTTTTGTAAATGTAACATTTATTTATTTCTTATAATTGTCAATTTCAATAAATGTGATTTAAAATGTTTAAAGGTGATGACAGAAAGGTTTTTGTCTTTGGAGGGGGAGATTATTTTTGAGCTTTACACGAGACGTCAAGTGTTCCCAATAGGATTCAGAAAAAAATACAGGATTGAATCTAGATATCCAAATAAATAAAAAATGTTCCGTAACTTTTTTTAGAATTTTCCATATTTAAAAAAAAAAATTTTTTTTTACAAAATCTCATTATAACTACAGAAATAGATAAGATATTGAGATCAAATTTGGTATAAGCATTTTGTATGTTACGATTTACTGTTTGGTTTGTACTAATCACAAATACTCTATTTTTATAATTTTCAAAATGGTAGCCATTTAAAACTTCTAATATTTCCAAAACCGTTAGCTTTTAACAAAACTTTACGCCCATTATTTTGAAAATTATATAAATAAAGTATTTATGTTTGTTTGCTACACTTGTAAATCCAGTGGGATCATATTATAACATATAAAATGCTTGTACCAAATTTGAACTTAACACTCTTACCAAAACCCCAATTTACTATCGCCAACCGAAGCCCTGGGCTTCAGAGACTTCTATGTTTTTACTAGCTATTTAAGTTGCTGATTCTTTATTGAAGTTCTTTGTTTTTTATTTAAAACTAAAGAACAAAGGTTTTTTGAATTAAAAGACTATTTCTGCATTAATATATATTATTTTGAAAAATATATATATTTACAAAAACAAGAAATAAGAAAAACCTTATTAGAAATACAAATTTTAAAATTTTTATTTACGTAACCTTTATCAAACATGTGTGGGTGAGAGCACCAAGCATGTACTACGGAGGGAACTTTAAAAACGTGTTTATCAAACATTTTGAGACGTTCCTGGTCATGTTCTTATAATATTTCTTACCGGGGTTCTGACATTTCTGGAAGGTGCTTTGCTGCTTCACGCATTTGGAGCAGATTTTTTTCGTTTTTCTTTGTTCTTTCAACAAAAAATATTTCATTATCATCAATGTTTTCAAGTATAACATTATTTTCATGTTGTTATAGCTGTAGCAAATTATTATCTTCCTCTTCTGAGCTCGATTCTTGCTGTTCATTTCTCTCCTCATAGTCCGATTACAGAAAATCAGGATCGGCGTCCGAATCATCCACAACACTACTGTCATTGTCAGAACTGTCCAAGTTTTCATTCTGAAGTAGTTCATGAATTCTGTCACCAAACATTGGGTCTCTGGGATCCATTTTACATACACACAATCGCTAGCCGAAACCCTCGGTGTGTCGGACCACGCCACAAATAACGGACACCGAAACCCTGGGCCTCTCAGACCGGCTCAGTTTTCATAAACGACCGGTCAAGGACAAGTACCGGGCTTTTACTAAACAAAAGAGGTTTTTTTGTATGGGGAAAATTAGAGGGGGAAGATATCAGAGCAATGAATTCCGCCCGACTAACAGGGTTGCCAATATTTAACAACAAAAATTACCGTGGGCCTGTGAGACCGGGGTTTCGGTTAAAGTGAGAAAAAAGTAGATTGCATCTAAATTAAAGCAAATTTAATTTGTTTGGATATATTGAATCCAAAACCCTGTATAGCAAGCTAAGGATTTTTGTCCCACCTGTATAACAATCTTGACACAAATTTTAGCTCACTGTATATAAATGTAAATACAGAGGTCATAAATTTTATATACATTATTGGTTTTCAAGCCTCAGGACAATTTCACTAACCCAGAAAAAAGGTTGATAAATTTCTAAATGGTGGTCGATTAAAAATAACAATTTTTTTTAGTAGTACATCATACATTGTTCTACAATAGCTTTAGTATAGTTTTAAAATCTGTGTCTCATGCCCGAGCATGTTCTTTATGATAAAATAAAATTTACTACATAAAACTAAATTGTTAGAAACAAAAATATCCAATACTCGGTAGATTCAGTAGTTTGAATTTTAATTAAATTTAGTACGTAGCAATTTGGAAGGTTTGATTTTTTTTTTTTTTTTACATACAGGCAAAACCATTTACAATCATCAACAGCTCAGAAAAATAATTAAAATAAAATAAAAAAACTAATAAATTAATCCAAACAAGTAAGATGATATAAATTTTACAATATTATTATAACACAAAATTTAGTTGACAATATACAATGAGGGCATATTAGGGCTGTAAAGAGTATTGCAACTACTAAATCACTTAAATCTTATCAAAAATATTCAGAGAAAGACAACGGATCAAGAATCCCAGTGTCAACCCCCAAACATTACCTGAATGAAATTAGATAGACATAAGTCCTACAAACATCTCTCCTTCTTATCAAGAACCTACTACATAGCTATGTTTGTGCAAATGGCAATCTACATATTATTAAAACTGATATCGAGAAACAATGGATAGCCACAAATCCAGAGTATTTATTTATTGTTGTTTAAACTTAACAATCAACTTTTTGCCCATTTGATTAATGAAGACGAAGGAGTAGCCTAATGCCAAGAAAAACCCAATCGCTACAACCGGGCTTCAAACACCTTCATACCCTCCCCCCTTCAGGGTAAATTTAGGCTAATAATTATTATTGTCCAATAATAATAATAATAATATGGTAATGTAATACAGTTCAATTTTTTTTTTTAACTGAATTGTTTAAGGAATAATATTGTTAATTCTTCAATGAGCTATATTAGAAGCAGACTACCTTTTTAATAAGGTTTTAGATATTCCAGGAAGTAACTTTTGAACAATCTTACTTTATTATATAACCACTTAGTTTCAAAATTCTTGTATTGTATATAATAAATTCAAGGCATTAATTTAATTATGATAATTAAAAAAATATTTGTCCTATCTTAGTATTTAGCTACATTAATTTTATTTAGTACTGACACCATTAGAGCGTATAAACTAACATCTATTGTACACAAGGTTTGGACAAATTGCTTTAACAATACAGCAATATGTTTCTATTTGTTTTGTTTTTAAATGCAGATAGTCATACCTTCATTTTAAACATTTATCAACTGTACAAAACATCAAAACTTATCTATTTAATGTGATTAAATAATTAAAATTGTTAAAAATATTAAGCCTAGTACATGAACATGAACTCTGCAAATCTAAGAAATGCAATATGAAGAAATTTTCGACCGACAACTTATTAACCTTCAAATTTTTTAATGAATTGAAGGTGTGTTAAAATAATATAAATAGTTTGCTTTGTATAGGCCCTGTTATTTAAAAAAATGCAATTACACCATTAAAATGTAAAAACTGTGTTTGTTTTGTATATAATGAATTAGAAAAGAATGACTAACACTTCTCATTTTTAAAAAGAGATATTTTTTATCAATTTTAAAATTTGTTGTATACTTTGGTGTACATGATACTGACAATTACGTGGTTTTAGTAAAATGAAAATTAAAAGAATATAATTATAAATTAAGTAATTGGAATTATGTCAAGTTTTTTTGATGAACCAAAATAAATCTTAACCATTTTTTTTTTTTTTTTTAATGATTTATATAATGAACAATAGCATTATTTTTTTAATGTTATTGATATTAGAGGTGCACTTTTGTGGTTCTGTGTCAAATTGCACTAATCCTCGCTTCCAAAGTCAAGGACCCTACTTCTTGTTGAAACAATGGCGACTTGTGTATGTGCATGTGAAGATTTAAGGTCATTTTTTAGTGGCTTAGTTCAATTACTACAGTAGAGGAAAGGTGTTACCTACAGACTAGGCAAGTTTAAAACATCCCAAAAATAAAAATATGCCAATAGATAAACAATAATTAGTCACATTCAACACAGATAATAATAACAAAATAGGTTTTAAAGACCCAACACTTATACAAAATAAACAACAATTTACAGAGTGTTTCACAAAACACGCTTACCCAAAATGCAAAAATTGTATTAAAATTTTTAAAGTTAGGACTTGTTTTGGGGTGTAATTTGAAATCATTAGAATCAACCAATATAGGGGACATTGACAAGAGGTACCTTTGTTTCTTGAATAAGTACAAACATTTTAAATGATGTTTCTTGGTATAAAATTTAATTTAAAACACATTTTGTTCTAGTAGATTTTATTAACGATGAAGTTATTAGTAATTTCATAAAACATCAAATGTTTTGTACAAATAAATGATAATTTAAATCAAAAATAGTAAACCACTTTCTTGTTTATATTATAATTTGAATTTTTTTTTAAATTAAATATTGATATAAAATCTAGTTTTAAATATCTATGTCGTTATACTACTGTTTGCCTTTTCACTATAACAGAGATTTAGCCATTTTATACTAGCAATGATCTTTAAAAATACAAACATCACTGTCAAAAATACAAAAATTAATTTAAGAACAAAATGTGTTAATATTTTAATTTTTTGGAAAATGTTAATTTATACTAACAATGGCTTTCAAAAATACAAACATCGCTGTCTAAAATACAAAAATATATTAAATTACAAACATTACTATCGAAAATATAAAAATATATTTAAGAACAAAAACAATATCAAAATTATGCCAAAAAGTTTTTTCCTTTAAAAGTTTAAAACTTTTGTTTAAACCAAATTTATAAAATGAGCATATTTCATGTTTGAAAACAGTATTTAGACACATTTATTTAAACAACAATAAAGTTGCATCAGTTCTTGATGAACTCAATTTATTTTATCACAATGAAATAAAATGTTTGTGAAAGTAAGTAATCACTACTTATAACAATTAAAGTAGATATTACAGACACTTAATTGTCCTAATCAATAAGTACAAATTATACTACTTATTTTATTTGAATTCAAATGAAAACTAAAGATTATTATTTTTTAAATCCTCCATCGTATCAATTTTTTCTCATTTCTTATAAAAAATAATAAACACAAATATTTTTAAAAAATAACAACTATTTTAACCTGAACAAAAAAAAAAAAATAATAAAAAAAAAAAAAAATAATAAAAAAAAAAAAAAAACGATTATTTAGTTTGTTCCCCTTATTCACTATGTATAGGCCTATATAGTCAATATATTTTTGTTTTGATCACATTAATTTAGCTACAATGGTATATTTATAAAATTTATTTCAATACACTCAAATTACACCACAATTATATTCCATAAATGATTACTTTAAATAATCTACATTTCAAAATTAAATTAAAATTCTTATGATTTATACTTTAGATTTAAAACTAAATTTATTTCATTCATCTCTCATGTTAAGGTGAGCTTTAATCAGATATTAAGAAATTCTTTCAGGTATCCTTGCATGATGATTTAAACATAATATTCACTGTCCATAAATTAATTATTTTTTAGAGAAAATGAGGATGTCATTGAACTATTTACGTTAGTGTAAGTTAAAGTTGTGATATTTTAAGTATCTAAAAAACCTTTGCTTTTAGCTAGCATAATTTTGGTCAAACCGTTTTACACTATTCAAATTGCACAACTCAACTTAAATAGTAACAAATAAAATGTATCCTATATTCTGAAAGTTTAAATTTTGAAGCACTTTTTATAGAATTTGCAATTTTTTATTTAATTGTGTGTGTGTAAGGTTTTTCTTTTCTTTTTTAAAATAAATGATAACTTCACAGTTCCAATCAATTTAATTAGTGATTCTGTAGATTCAGGGTCATCAAAAGCTATATTCTTACTAAATTTAATGTAGAACACAATGGTAAAATGTTAAAGTTCGAGGAAAGTATCAAAATATTCCAGAATTTCTACATTTTTGGGTAAATGTAGTTTAAATAGAAAAATCGAAATAATTTCTCTCTAAGTGAACATATGAAATAACATTTTTTAAATTGTATATTTTGAGTCACTTTTTATCTTGTTCTATGACCCAAAAATATATACAGAGTCTAGACCTAGTGTTAAAATTTTTTTTGGCTCATAGAACAAGATAAAAGTGACTCAAAATACACAATTTAAAAAATGTTATTTCACACATTCACTTAGAGAAAAAATATTTAGATTTTTTTCATTGAAACTACATTTACCCAAAAATGTAGAAATTCTGGAATAATTTGATATATATGACTCACTTGTTCAATTAACTGAAGTTCTTCATAAAAACATACAATTAAACTAAAAATTACTTATTTGCTAAATTACTAGCGCAGATGTATATGTACAATAATTTTAATCGAAACAAATCCTGCAACATGTTTTTAAATATTTCAGTTATTAAATACACTCGAAGTAGACATTTTTACTCAATCCTATTATATTTTACATAATTTGAAATATATATTCTCCCTCCTCCCTGTTATAAATAATCTAGTAAAAAAAAAAAATGATTATCAAGTTCATTTAGTGAATTTAAATCAGAAAAATGTAAAAAATAAAAAATAATGCAATCATCTTTGTGCCAAATTTACCAAGATAAACACTTAAACTTAACTTCATGGATATTTTACCAATCACTCCACGTTAATGGTTAAAATTATGTCATTATTATAGATTGTACTTTCTAACTGACTAAATATATAAACTCTATTGATCGCCATTATATAATAAATTTGTAAATTATCGAGACTTGAAAGAGGACTAGAAATATTAATTTTGATAAAAGCCTATTACGTGGATATTGATGGCCGACATTACCAGGGGGTCGGTTCCAGTCTGGACGTGGGGGAGGTCCTCTTTGATCAGGAGGTGGACCTCCTGGTGCACCTGGTGGAGGTCCTCTTGGTGGTCCTTGGCCTGGCGGAGGGACTTGAAAAGGCTGAAATAACAGTACAAATCAATTAATGAAGTATCATTTTCATAAGGATGAAATAATGTATTTCCTTACTTAAATTACTTAAAGTTGTTGTTCACCTTATTGGAAGCTTTTAATTAATTTGTATTACCTTAATTGTTTCTGTCATGAACAAGACAAAAAAGGAAAACTGACAAACTAATTAATGTAAACAAATTCATTACTGTATTTCATCAAATCTGGAGCATGTCAACAACAGCAAAACATGCATGGTTAAGAAAAGCTAATAAAGAAGGTAGTAAGTTTAAATTACAGTAGAACCTCTGTTAACCGGCCTCGGATTAACAGGCCTATATCGTAGTGTACTGGTTGGATGAGAGTTTCCGAAAATAAATTGTAATTGAAACACCAAAGCGGCGGCGATATCAAATGACTTTGTCTATAGCGGTATCCCATTGTCGGCGGTGTAAAAACACCGCGGCACCAAAGCGGCGGCATAAAAACACCGCGGCACCAAAATTAAACGACTTTGTCGATAGCGGTATCCCATTGTCGGCGGCATAAAAACATCGCGGCACCAAAGCAGCGGCGAGTCAAACGATTTTGTCGATAGCGGTATCCTATTGTCGGCGGCATAAAAACACTGCGGCATTGGCACCCGTCGGTATAGCAGACATACACCCACAAAAACGTTTGATGGGCCGCTTTTTTTCCATGAATCATTTTAGTATACATTATAGAAAATATAACATTTCTTTTCAATTTTCGGAAGCATGTGTTGGTTCGTTTGAGACGCGGTTAAATGTGTCAAAAAACTTGACAGAGGGGAATCTGTAAAAAAGCTTTGTAGTGTTTATTTTTTTCATGATGGATGTACAGTATAAACGATACATTTATGTACAATAAAATGAGTTGCAATAACAATCTTAATTGCATAATTCTTAGTGCTACCTGATTAAATAAGCTTTCTTTGAACGAAAACCGATTTTCCACGGGAACCTCGGATATACCGGCCAAACGGGCAACCGGCCCGGGTGTCATTCCCGACTAGACCGGTTAAGAAGGGTTCTACTGTACTTAATTATATTTTAACCATTCCATCCGACATTCAGACTTTTTTTTTATACTTTCTCATCCTCACCCTATTATATTCTCCCTCTTACTTTCCCTTAAGCGATTGAGCCCAAAATCAATCACTTTACATGACAACCAACCACCCTACAACAATCTCAAAATTTTTAGGTCATCGGTCATCTCGGTTTTAGATAAATTGCGACAGAAATGTTACAGTTAATCTTAAGAATGAGTAGTTAGAATTACTTAACCTATTGATGTTTTATGTGAGTGGCAAGGGGAATGATTAGATTATTATTATTATGACTCGGGTGATTAGTCAAAATCACCTAAGTGGATAGGGTTAAAATATGGATAGTTATTAAATTTATTAATGGTTTGAATATTTATGTTTTGAAACACAGTGTGAAACTTATATATATATATATATATATATATATATATATATATATATATATGCAGTAGAACTTGGATAATTCGAATGTCTTTAATTCGAAATTGCCTTTAATTCGAAGTTTTGCGTTGGTCTCTTGAACTCAATATCATATCAATGTAAAAAAATTATGGATAATTCGAAGTCAACTTCTTTAATTCGAAGTTTTTGTATCAAAGGGACCGACTTCCAAGAATTATGTTGTACACTGAAATAGTACACTGCGGGAGGATCAAAGCCTAGCCGCTACTGTTTCGACAAGTGTTTGAATTCCCAAGCCCGCTATCGCCTTCCGAGAATTATCTATGGAGTGTCTGCAGTAAAAATGGAACGTGCGACTTTACCCCAGCCTTCTGACTGACGCATTTATCCGCGGTCAAACCACCCCGATTCACATGCAGTCAGGAGATGCGGTACCTCTCTTACACAGTTAGTGTCATGCTGCCAGTCTGAGGGAACTAGCCTTTGCCCGACTGTGAATTATCCTTTGCCCGACTGTAGGCGGAACCTTACTGCAGGCAATTAAAAAATAAAATTATCGATGTTCTGCTGAGTTTCGGTTCATTGTTACAGTAGTGTACCTCTGCTTGTCAGTCATTTGTGTTTTGAAAGTTTTTGTTTGTGCGAGTGATCACAATGTCTTTGAGTAAACCACGCATTCATACAAGACATTAACATTTTATGAAAAAGTCGCTGTTATTCGTGAGGTGGAGAAGGGTCTTAAGAAGAAATGTGACATTGCTAAGGAGTACAGGATAGCACCCACCAAAGTCTTTACTTTTTTTAAAAATAAGGAGAAAATATTAAACAGTGCTTTGAGTGGAAATGGAAAGGACCGCAAAAGAGCCAGAGAACCAGATAATCCCGAAGTGGATGAATGTATGCTAAAGTGGTTTAAGCAAGCTTGGGACAAAAACATTCCATTATCTGGACCCCTTGTTCGAACAAAGGCAGAAGAGTTTGCTGATGATTTGGAGAAAAGTGGTTTCAAGGCGAGTAATGGTTGGTTGGATGGTTTTAAGGAAAAAAACAACATTACTTTTAAGTCTGTGTGTGGTGAAAGTGGGAGTGTGAATCAAGAAGCTGCAAATGTTTGGAAAGGCGATGTTTTTCTAATGATTGAAAAAACCCCAGCAAAAGACATTTTTAACGTAGACGAAACGGGTTTGTTTTTTAAAAGTATTCCGGACAAAACGTTAACTTTTAAAGGAGATCGCTGCAGTGGGGAAAAAACAGTAAGGAAAGACTGACTTTATTTGGTTGGGGTCAATATGGATGGCACCGAAAAGTTGCTTTTACTAATGATAGGCAAATCTGCTAATCCTAGATGTTTTAAAAACATAAAGTCCAAACCACTCGAGTACAGATCAAATAAAAAAAGCTTGGATGACAGCAGAGCTGTTTAAAGATTGGTTGTTAAATCTCGGCAAAATCTTCCGTAAACAGAACAGAAAAATCATCTTGTTTATTAAAAATTGTACCGCTCATAAATCTATTCCACTAATGAACAACGTTAAGGTTATTTTTTCCCCCCTCTAACATGACTTCAGTTGTACAACCAATGGATCACAGGGCATTATAAAAAATTTTAAGCATTTTTACCATTGACTTATTGTACAAACGCTCTTGACAGATTCATTGGATAACAGCAACAAAAAGATCGTTATCCTTCAAGCAGCAAAATTGTGTCACAATGCATGGTCCCAAGTTACTAAAACAACAATAGCGAATTGTTTTAAAAAAGCTGGATTCATTAAGAAATCTGACCAGCTTTTAAATGAACTTTTAGACGAAGATGTTCCCCCTCTACCTGTCGGATGGGAAGGCAATACGCACGTCACCTTTGAGGAGTACGTTAATTTAGACAAACAAGTAGAAGTGTGTGGAGAACTTTCTGATCAAGACATTTAAGCAGAAGTGAAAAACAAAAATAGTGCCGAATTGTCGGATTTAGAAGAAGAGCAAGCTGAAGTTGAAGAGTCTCCAATCCCTACAACGTCAGAGGCTCTTCAGCAATTGCATGAGTTTCAGCAGTACATTGAAGGACAAACCAATGTAAGTGAAGCTGTTTTTCATTCTTTAAACATACACTTGAGGATTTTGCAAACCTTAAAAAAATTAATTCTGCAAGGCAATCGGACATTTCACAATACTTTGTCAAACTTTAATTTAGTGTAGGCTATACATATGCCTAGAAACTTACTGTATATACTGTAATAAAAGAGCTTCATTAACTTTTGATTTGTGAAAATATGCTTATACTGTATAATAAACATATACACTGTAATTATTATTTAAACTTAGACATAATGTATGTGCAGCTTCCTGGATTGTATATTAAGAATAATATGTGTTAGGTTAGGTTAGGTTAGGTTATACAAGGTAATTAACCTAACACATATTATTATTATTTCAAGCATTTTGGGAGACTAAACTTGAAAAAAATTTAACTTTTATAATTTGAATTTTTTTCATTGGTCCTTTCAGCTTTGAATTATCCAAGTCCTACTGTATATATATATGTGTTTTTTAAGATGATGAATTTAATTTGAATTTTATAAGATTTTTTAATTCAGTAAGTGGTATTTATCTAAAAGCCTCTCACTGCTAAAGTGACACAAAAAGGGTCTCCTAATATTGGATAAAACTAAGTCTTTAAAAGGAAGCCTTGTGAGATTCTATTTACAAGACTCTAGTCAAATATTGATGAAACAGTTCTTATTTTTGCTATTGGCATTTAAATTAAGAATTTTCTCTAGATACACCAAAAGCAATGTCCAAATACAATTTTAATGCTTGGCGTATAGTATAAATTTCAGATTTCAAAGATTCTCTAAAATAAGTGTAATAACTAATTAACTTCCAAGAATTTTCTCTAGATACACCAAAAGCAATGTCCAAATACAATTTTAATGCTTGGCGTATAGAATAAATTTCAGATTTCAAAGATTCTCTAAAATAAGTGTAATAACTAATTAACTTCCTTCTCCTTCTTCTCCCTCTTCTAATACATAATTTTTTAGTTAATGAAAATTAAAATTCTTTGAAGGAAAAATGTGTTTTCTTTAGATATAGTTTTTTTTCTATAAATAAATAAATACTTTACATATTTTTTATAACATGTATGATTTGAATGTTGAAGAAAAACTTTAAATACATATAAATTATTCCTTATCATAAATTAATCTAAACTATACGCTTGAGTGTTGCCTGTAAAAACTAAACACATACACAAAGAAAATCCCAGAAACAACTAATAAATCTAGAAGGGGGACAAAAACAATGAAAAACTTATTTAAAAATACAGGAGTGTTCTAATTTTAGGGAAGTACCCCGAATATATACAGAACCAGTTGATGTATCATTTTGTAGGGGGAAAAAAAAGTTTGACTGATGTAATGGAATACTAGCAATTTTTTTTTTTTTTTTACATAAACGCTAGTGGTGAAATTTTAAATGTCTACTTTTACAGTTACGGACCATCCTTACGGTGTGTTTTGGTTTATGAAATGAAATCTACAAAAATTGTTCACCATAATTTTTGCACCCCAGTATGTTAAGAATCCTTCCAGAAAACCTACAATTTAATCTTCCTGAATTTTTAAATGGGGAGGGTATCAGAATTTTGTTAGACAGGGAATTTGATTTGAGATGAAAAATCAACAGAATATTTTTTTCTGATGCTGTCATGGAACAGGTAAGTTAGAGCTTTATTCCTAGCCTTAGAAATCAATTTAATATTTGTATCATAATCCTAACATTTTACAACCGACCATTTAGCGGATATTATAATGTTTCACATTTTTGTTCTCATCTTTTCAAAGTTCAAGTCAAACTATAATAGATATAAATCGTCTGATAATTGCTGATTGTGACATTAGTAACCAGTAGATAATCCCAGTTATGATCAAAAAATGTTAGCGGTTCATCTGCCATTACATCGGCTTATCAGTGAAATATTGGACATTAGATTGAGGAATTAATACAGAACATGGGAGATATTCAAAGCAAGATATATAAATTACATAGTGGATTATTTTATATAAAATGGTGAGGAACATGTATCTAATTATAAGAAATTTTAGGTTTAAGAGGTTAAATATAAAATGAATAATATATAATGGACCATAGGTTCTGACAACCCTAATAGTTCGAATCATAGAAAAGAGATCTGATAGCACTATTCTAACCGAACTCTTCATATTGTTTCTGTCGACTAAGGTAAAAACCTTCCACAGTGGTTAGTGGAACTTCCATGGTTAATTTGCTAGAAAAAGTAGGAAATTCGTGCCTTGGAGAGAGTCGAGGTAAAAGACACTTCTCAAGAAAACTCCAACCGATGCAGTCTCTCTAAGTTAAGGCAGGTTATTACATGGTTGAGACGATTATTTTGAAATCTTAAAACAATAACATAAGTTACATAAGTTGTTATTCTAAGAGGAAATCCAAGTTCAGTATTCAAATTAAAATAACTTCAAACTCAAGGGTTAAATTGTATTAAAAGTGATAAATTATGTGAACTTATGTACGAACTAAGTTTACAATTAACTCAATTTTTGCAAATGAAAAATTTATTATAAGAACTATTGAATTCAAGTTTTGATTTGACACATTATTTTAAGGATATTGAGATATATTGACTTTTGGAAAATTTGTGTTAGCTGTTTAAAAATAAAAAGGGACATGAATGCTTATTTGATTTGATGAAATTTTTAATCTATTTTTTGAACATTTTAATTTGATTAAATTTTCAGACTATTTGATGAAAAGTTTGATTTGGTTTTAATTTATGAACATATGTGTTTCAGGTTGGAATAATGTTGTTAATATCAATTATTTTTTTCTGTTCTAAATTTGATAATAGATATAAGCATTTAAGATATCACGACTGTGTTTGTTTTAATTTAAGTACGTTCTTTCAAAGAATTCACACACCGGGATTAAATTTATTTTAAAAAAGGGTACATCACATGTTACTGCCCTATATTTGATTTAAATAGTTTGAGAACAGATCTACAAAAGTAGAATAAATAAGCTTTCAAATCAGTAAATTCGTTGATTAGAGGAGGGGAAATTACAATATTTGCTGAAACCAAAACAGACATACCATTGTGCAACAAATTACTAATGCAGATAAGGTGGCATATTATGAATTCTGTGTATAAATGGTAACTGGATACTAGAGGATGAGATATTTCTCGAAAACATAATCATTATTGTATGTTGGTGTTATGTTAAAACATCCCAAAAATCTTGTGAATAACTGAAGCATGTTCATGACAGCCTAAAAGTAATTGAATTTTGTACCGTTAGCAAATTTAAAAGAAGTATAACTCATTCTTTTTATCTAAGAAGGTAATCAATAATTTCAGATTATCAACGAAATGATGTTAAAAAATCTTTTCAATTCACAGTTATTTGAAGATAACCAAAACGGTGCACCATCAGACTCCCTCACGAAGTTTGGAATTTTATTAATAATTTTTACCAGAGTAAATTTTTATGGGAGACCCAATTCTCAGATTTGAAGGCACCTGATTTTTGTTTATAGAGTTTCATTAAAGATTTAGTGTTGTCCTCCCCCCCCTTTACCTGAGCATCTCACTGAACTCAAAAATTAACCACCGCTGACTCTACAGAAAACATGACTATACTGAATAAAATTTTCCATGGAATCAATTTCAGGTATGATGTTACAGCGAACCAAAATGACTTTTATTATATATTTAATTTGTTTTACAACCAAATTACACATATCCCATTCTGTACATATTCTGAATAAATTTGGATACACTTTCAAAAATGTGAAAAAAGTACTTATTGAATCAACCTGTGATGCTAAATAAAAATAAAAATTACAAAATATAGAAAAGGCTGGCTTTCACTTGAGATACAATGCTATTTTCACAATGTTTCTGTTTTTTAGGCGGGAGGATTTTCTTAGCTTGGGGAAAAAAAATAAAACCCCATAATTATTACAAACTGTGTAAAATATGATTGTGAAACTGGTTACAAGCAACAAATTTATTCAAAAACGACCGGGAGTTCAATTTAAGGAGGTTATTGCAATTTATTGGTAGGCTTTAATTTTCCTTTATTTGTGGTTTACATAAAATATGGGTTTTAAATCATAAACCAATACATTTTATGAATCCACAATCCAAATTGTTAAATATATTGAGAAAAACTTATAGGAAATGTTTAATTGATAATTAATTAAAACTCCCAAATTCCACGACAAGGAAACAACTGGACAAAACAAACAGCATACGACTACAAACAGATAGATGATTTTAATGAATTTAGAGAAACACACTAAACTTAGTCTCCAGACGGTAACAAGTAAGTATAAGGACATAATAATTGTTGAGGCATCATCAATTAAGGTGTTTTCTTATTGTGTAAATAGAAGTTTTACATTATTGAAAATTGTTCAAGGTGATTTGAGAAAATGAAAATTTTTAATTATTAGTAAAATGAAACAATAAAAAAAAGCACGAAAGTACAGCCAAAATAAAAACCACATATGAAATTTTATTAAACTCAAGTAATCTGTTTAGGTTTTTACATCATATGAATTGCAAACACAAAACCATGTTTTAAACTTATGAGACCTCAAACTTATGGAAAATTCAACGTTAATTTTTGCCCCATAACAAAACTTTCTCTATAACTTCTAAGTATTTATTACAAATTAAAAAAATAGATTTGATGTAGTAATGACTCTGTATTAAAATAGTTCTTTTAGCTGAATGTCTTGACTTTATTCCCTTTTGACTAGAAAAATGCAATGTGACTAACTGGGGTTAAACCAGCGTAAACTTTGGAAGGATGAGCATACAACCTAAACCAACTGAGATACGCCGTTCCCCATGGTTGAAAAAATAATAGTAGCAAATATATGCAACAACAAATTATTAACTTCTACAATTTGTTTACAAAATCAACTCAAAATATTTGAATAATTGAAAAAAAATCAAATATTTTACATTGTATGTGTCTAGACAAAATATGTTTGAAAATATAAAAATCTGAATCATGACTCACCATTCCAGGAGGTGGAGGTCCTCCAGGGCCAGGTCTCTGCTGTGGCGGGCCAGGTGGTGGGCCCGGTGGCCTAACCGGACCTTCAAACACATATCATCTCTATCGAACTGTTTTACAATTACTGTAAAACTCTGGATTCACTTACAACTACTAACTGTAGCAAATCTAGAGTTCTTAAAGTAAAATTACATTAAAACATCTAGTCTATAGCTTAACACTGCTTAAATTTACACATCTTAACATGTAAATGGTGTGGAAGACACAAAATTCAAGTGCACATACCCCAACTACACTAAACATAATGAAATTTACCTAAAAATATCATAACACTGTTTTCATAATCAAATTTATAGCATGCACAATAAAGTAAAATATATTCACAATTCATTACAGTCTAAAAACTGAATATTACACAAAGTAATAAAATCTATCTCAGTCAATATCTTGTCTATTTATAAAAATGAAAGTAATTGTCCTGGATAATTGGTTTTATTTTATGATATATTAAAGACCTAAAATGAATGTTTATTACATTGATATTATTTTTTAAATTTGTTTTATAATGAAAATATCAAGACTGATTGAGCTAGGCCATATTTTACTTTTTTTCAAGTAGAACAAAACCACAATATTATTTAAGTGGTTGAGTATACCAACTTAACAAGCATTAGGAATTCACTGTCAACCAAAAATTATCTAATTTCAAAACAAGAGTGCAGAGAAAAAGAAAATTAAAAAAATGAAAACACAATAATATAAATTATATACATAATCATGTACAATTTTCAACCCAACCTCGTCACTTTATTTCAGAATACCACCATCTTCATAAACTACTTATGTACTGCTCCTTCCGCTTGGGAATGGACTTTATAGTCTACCTATCTGCCCTTCTCCAACACCTCACAAACTCAGTTTCTTCTTCTGTTCCCACTGTGCTGCTACTTGATTCGTTTAAACACTTGTCTTAAAATTCTTCTACAAAGTTAAATTCTTAAACATTATCAGACTGGTTGTTAATATATTCGTTAATGATTTTTTTTACCCATTTAATTTTAACTTAAATATTTCCATATTTTTCAATACGTTCAACCTATGTCAATTGTCACAACAGTGTAGTAATTTCATAGAATTTTCATTTTTATTTTAGAACATGGTTTTCTCAGTAGCGCAGTGGGAGGGATAAGAAGAGGCACAGCTTATGAGGTTGTGGAGAGGGGGTGGATAGGTAGGCTATGTAAGATGCATTCTCAATCAGACGAAGCAGTAACATAAGTAGTTTTTGAATCTGTATGTATTCCAAAATACGTCAACATGAATTAACAAGGTCACAAACTAGGTTAGGCTGAAAGTTGAACGTAATTATGTAAATCCCAACAGAAATATAGAATATTATAACAGTATAAAGATCAATTTATTTATGAATAAAACTTAACTTTTTTTCTTCATTCTGTTTTTGTAAATTTAAATTTATATATATCAAAGACGAAGAAACTAAATTGAAATACAGTTTAAAATTGGGGGAGGCCTACGCACTTCTTTTATGAACAAAATTTTTTTATTAAACTTTACACAAACATTTTATGCAAGTCTTGAATATCTATGTTTACTTAGTAATGAATTACAATTGGGTAACTCATCACTCCTCCAATCCATGATCAGTTTTTTGAACCCCCTTGACTAAATAAGAAGACTTTTTACCTGCCGGCTGAATTTTTCAAAAATCCGCTATCTCTTGTACTTGCTGTTACAATATTCGCCAACTGTTATGTTTATTAGTTTACCGGTCTTTATTTTATTGTGTTTATGTATAAAAATTGTAATAATGGACGAACAGATTTAAAATTTCATAAATTAATTATAAAAAATTATATTTAATCGCTGAAAAGACTAACCACAAAATATATACAGGGTCATCGAAAAAGGTATCTGTGATTTTAATTATAAATAGCATGAGCAATTATCAACCAATCTTCTTGATTTCAATTACAAATGCATATAAACATCGGAAGTATTGTTATTCATTGTTCTGATGATCTTGATACAATGTCTTTTATGCTTTGCCGAATTTACACCAGTGCAACTTCATTTTCGGCATACTTACAGACAAAAACTACCTAAAAACAAGACTTGGTATATTCATTGGTATAACCGGTTTAAAGAAACTGCAAATGTTGACATCAAGAAATCCCCAGGTCGACCTACACATCAAAAGACAGTCGCTAAAAATTACATGGCTAAACACAGTATGGAATTTACCTTTCCTAAAACAACTGTTCAGAACATGCTTCATAAACTTTTCAGATTGCACGCTTACATAACCAACCCAGGCTTAAATATATAATTAAGCAAGCAGATTGCTTGAAACAACCTCAATTTGTTTGTAACAATGTTGAATGCAATAAATGATAATGAAAGTTCCCTTGACTAAATGTTTTTATTGATGAAGCAACTTTCTAAATAAAATGTCTGTGTTTAACAGCCATAACTAAAAAATTAGAACTTTCCTACCAAACTAAATTTGTCAGTATATTTGTGAATCTCTTAAGATCAACTTGTGACATGATCAAGTCATGGATCCGTTCATATTTGCCGAGAAAACTATTTGAGACGTTACTTACTTGGACATTGTAAAACGCTGTATTCTCACAAATTGATGGCATAGTGACTGTTACTCCTAGTATGATGGACCACACCTAGATGGAGATTAACTATCGCCTAGACTTTTGTCAAGCAACAAGGTGTGGTCACATTGAAACATATTAGGTAATATAAAAAAAAACTTTAATATTTTTAGTTATTTTACCTCGAAATCATGGACAATTTTTTCGATGACCATGTACATTAAATAAATTTAATTATTATGTAGTAAATTTAATTGTCACAACAGTTTTTAATATAAAATGACATCACTCACAGAACATAAACACCCAAGACACCACCATTGAAATATCTAGCAATGTTATCTAGAGGAGTAATTGACACTTTTTTGTGAGTATGAATCTGATTGGATGAGTGTCTTTAATACAATTTTATATATATATATATATATATATATATATATATATATATATATATATTCACATATGACTCACACACATAATATAAATCTATAGATTTATATGGTTGGTCGGAATATGCCCTCCACCAAAGTTATTGTACAATAAGTTGCCACTGGGTCAGTTCTGATTAAATAAAATAATTGTGGAGAGAACAATTAAGATTTTTCATTTATAATCGAGTTCCACCATACACCACCGGTCAATTAATTAATAATAAAATACTTCTTTTCTGTTCTAAACTAACAAAATTATTCATTAACTATTTTTTTAAATATTTTTTTAATAATTAATACCTTACAAAAAATGTTGTCTTAAAATTATTTAAAGAACCTCATTAAGTCACAATGAAAAAATATTAACAATTTTCTTTGTCAATCTAATTAAAACTAATTTTGAAAAAGTAACATCAAAATGAGGTTGGAATGAGTAGGAGGATGTATTCATTTTGTATATGAATAGTTAAGTGTTCCTAGTAATAGTTATTGATTGTCTTTTAAACAAATTACCAGCTTCTAAACCATTACTACGATGACCACTTTAAATATCTATATATGCATTTTTTTAATTATTGGTGTTGTTGCTAAAATAAAGAGCAGACAAATTTTAAAAATAAACATAACACGAGACAAACTTTTCCAGTATTGAATAAATTTCACTTGACAAATTAGTCATAACTAACATACTGGTTTTATTTGGTAGAATTAAAAGAATATTAAACCTAGTCATCTATGAAAATACACAAAATAAATGTTTAAGCACTTTGAGCAAACAGCAATCAGCTGAACTCAACTGACTTTTAGCATTGTTTTACTGTTTCATAGTGAACTATAACAATAGTAGAAAGTTCCATGGCATTAAGTTTTAAAAAATTGTAGTAACATGTTCAGTAAAACTCTTTAAGTCCCCCATTATAGATAAAAACATTTTAAGATTATTACAAACATAATCATTTGTTGTTGTAAAAAAAACCCTTCTTCAAATTATCATAAATAATATGTATCTGTACAGTAGAACCTCTGTTAACCAGCCTCGGATTAACCGGTCCTCGGATTAACCGGCCTATATCGTAGTGTACTGGTTGGATGAGAGTTTCCGAAAATAAATTGTAATTGAAACACCAAAGCGGCGGCGATATCAAACGACTTTGTCGATAGCGGTATCCCAATGTTGGCAGCGTAAAAACACCGCGGTACCAAAGTGGCGGCGATATCAAACGACTTTGTCGATATCGGTATCGCATTGTCGGCGGCATAAAAACACCGCGGCACCAAAGCAGCGGCGAGTCAAATGACTTTGTCGATATCGGTATCGCATTGTCGGCGGCATAAAAACACCGCGGCATTGGCACCCGTCGGTATAGCAGACATACACAGACAAAAACTTTCGATGGGCCGCTTTTTTCCACGAATCAATTTAGTATAGCCTACATTATGCAAAATATAACATTACTTTTTCTTGGAAGCTTGTGTTGGTTTCGTTTGAGACGCGGTTAAATGGTCAAAAGACTTGACAAGGGGGAATCTGTAAAAAAGCTTTGTAGTGTTTATTTTTTTTTCATGTTTGATGTATAATATACATAACATAATATACACGATACATTTATGTACAATAAAATGAGTTGCAATAACATCTTTATTGCATAATTTTTAGTGCTACCTAATTAAATAAGCTTTCTTTGAACGAAAACCGATTTTTCACGGGAGCCTCGGATTAACCGGTCAAACGGGCAACCGGACCGGGTGTCAGTCCCGACTAGACCGGTTAAGAGGGGTTCTACTGTATTCTCTAACTTTATAATACAACTGTTGCTTGTGTGTTTCAGGTAGATCACAGCTTTAAAACTATATATTTATTATACAGGGTGTTTCAAAAAGGACTTTAAACTTTGAAAATTCATATAAAATTATTCCAAAAAGGTACAGAGCTCGTTTTAGTGTTGTTTTAAAGAGAACACATCAAGTTTTGACTCGCGTAGTCCGCTAGAGCCTAATCGTGCCGCACAAGCGCTAGCGGCAGTTACGTTAAAGATGGCTGCCTTCACTGGACCTGAGCGTGCTAGCTGTGTGTTTTGGTTTGAAGAATCAAAGTCAGCGACAACAGTTCAGCTTAATTTTCGTACCAAATACGCTAAAGATCCTCCTAGTAGGCCTACAATTTATGAAGGGCATAGATGTTTTGTAGAAACAGTGTGCTCAGTGAAACATAAGAAATCCTCAGGTCGTCCAAGCACATCTGACGAAGTCATCGAGCAAGTGAGACAAAGTTTTGTCAACAGCCCTACGAAATTGATCTGGCGTGCATCTCGTGAGTTGCAAGTCCCACATACGACGGTTTGGCATGTGTTGAGAAAACGTTTGCATTTGAAACCACATTTGCACATATAAGTGGTTTTTTTAAACACTTATATATAGAACATCTAGAATCATCAAATACAGCAAGGAAATTGACACATACAACTGCCATAAGCGTGCCAAATTTTATTATTTTAGCTGTCCTAAAATCATGATAAATGTGTCAAAAGACTAAATAATTTCTGGAAAAAAATGTATAAAATTACCTAAAATCAAAAATCTAGCCTTATCTCTAAGCTACAACCAATGGAGATCAAAAAATTATCATAGAAACAAAATTTTATATTTTCCCAAATCCGTGACAGCTGGTACAATCTTACAGTTTTGTTAATAGATCTTACTGTTTAGCCATAATAGACTTCCAAAAAATGGTCTACATTGAATTACAGGCTAGTAAAGCTATAAGTTTATCAAATTTCAAGTTTCAAGCTCATCTGGAAGTAGGTTAGAATTTGTATAGATGTATATATATTATTAGATAAGCTTCAAAAAATGGAATCTACCAGAAACATAACAACCAGCAGTTATATGACAAACTATGAAAAGGAGATACATATTCTTATAAAGAATTGTTTAAAATCAGATCATAGAAAGTATGTTCCAAACTATACAAACAAATATTTTATTACAGATTTTTGTTTTTATTGTATATATACAAAATTTCTCTCCCTCTTTTTCTTCCTTCCTATTATAAATAAGTTAAAATAAAATCCCTTTAAGTTAATAATAAATAAGTTAATTATGTGAAAATCCTAAACATGGCTCAGATAAAATTAATTAAGAAATGAATTAAACATTTTAAATCAAAAATCTATCAGTATTAACACATAGCGGAAAAGATTTCAGTGAAAATATCAATTAACTTAAAAACAACTAGTAAAATTAAAAGAGGACTAATATTTAGAAGTACAAATTATTTACATTATATTGAGTAAAATCACCTACAATTTTTAACTTTGTTTAACATCTTAAGTTTGACAAAAGAATTACTCCGAAAGCAAAGAACGGCACAAGATTACATTCAATATAAGTATGTAAATATAACACGGTAGAAACTCCCATTAATTATAAAGCTATTCTATTTAAAATGGTTTACATTTCGAAATATTCTGTTGAAAATTAGTCTATATTTAGATAAATAATTCTAATTATTTTAAATCGTCAGAAATTATGAATTTAAAATATTAATGTATAAAAACAGTACTTAAAATAAAACAATAAAAATTTCTTGATAATACCATGTAAAAAAAAAAAAGAGAATTTTATGTACAGATAAAACAAAAGAAAATACTAGGTAAATGAGGCATAGCGTTGAATTGATTTATTAGTATAAAATAAATATACATAAGTGTTTCAAAAATGTGTCCTAACTTCGGTAAGTGACTTATAGCATCAAAATAAAGAAAAGTTCTTATAAACAAATGTCCTAAAATGCTTCATAATCCGTCTGTCGGCCATTTTGTATATTTTCAAAAAATAATAACTTCATAAATTAATAAGATTTCGAGTCAATATTTTGGTAGAGGCATTTTTATGTTATGTTTTACTAGTATACTAAAAATTAAAACTTTATCTTATAATTTTTCAAAATGGCAGCTGTTTATATTTTGTATAAAGTTAATAGTTTTAGAGATATTCACTAATAAAAATTTCAACAGTCATTATTTTTACAATTCATAAGATAAAAGTTTTGATCCGTGGTATACTGGTGAAATGTAGTGTGAAAAATGTCTATACCAAATTTCGACTCGAAATATTAATAATTTTTAAAGTTATCATTATTTTTCGAATATAACAGGTTTACTTAAATTACAGGATCTTTTTTATTTATATTGATCTCATAATTCACTTCTCGAAGTTACAACACATATTTTTGAAACGCCCTATAAAACTGAAAAATGAACACAATGAGTATACTAACACAATTGAATCAGTTTAATACAGCTAACATAAAGAAATGAAAGTTTTAAATGTATACATAATTTTTAAAACCTAATTTTACCAAAATATTTATCTACTGTTAAAATAAAACAAAATGTATTGTTAAAAATATTTTACTAATTAAAAAATTAAAATTCACCTAAAAATTCAAACATGGTACTACATCTAGAGACAATTGTAAAAAGTAGATTATTCACTCTTAGCAAAATAATCCATGTAATGATTTTTTTTAAATAATTTTAATTATAATATATTATTAGTTATCCTGTTATTTTACATGAATTAGATGACAATTATTGGGTCGTTTATTTTTAAAAAGTTTTTATTAAAATATATTTTACAATAATAAATGATTATCAAAATAAGTTTACATTCCCTACAAGGGCTGATCGAACGATGGTAATTAATTAATTAATAATCACTAACTAATCAAACAAATATAGGCAAAAAATATTATCACCAAATCTAATAAAAATATTATCTAATAGGTTCAATACAACTAAAATTACATATTTACAAATATTATTCAACGCACTGCATATAAATACAATAATTATTTACAAAACCATCTAATGAACATTGCAAGACTTAAAAAAAATATATATATATTCTTTACTCTTACAACATTGGACAAATTCATAAAAATTAGGAACAGATCAAATCAATTTTTTTACTTAAAAATTTAGGGTTCAATTTTGATTTCGTATTGACTATCATATCTTTCACGATATTTAATGCTGATGTACTTTGAGTGTATTGTAATAATTTGTATAACCATTAAATTACTAATACTAAATATAATAGCTAAATATATCAGATTTTTCTTAGGCATTATTATAAATTGTTCTGGTAGTTTGTAAATTTATTATTTGAAATATAATTCAGAATGATTGTGAATCAAGTAAATTAGATTCCCAAAAGTCACCCCCCCCCCCCAACCTGTAAATTAGATCAAATGAATATAAAAAAACATGGCTTTTGGGAAACTTTATAAAAAAAAAAGAAAGTAACGTCTGGAATATAGGGTTTTTAGCTAAATTAGAGATAAAAAGTTAGTAACAAAACCCTGTTAACATGAAAAAATCACAAACAGGAAAACGTAACAAGAAACTGACTGTGTGGCAATGTGTGGAATGAATGTAGGCCTATGCACTGGAACATGTTTCAAGACATAATATAGGTACTACAAAGAAATTTCACGTGTAATCTTTTGTTTTTATTACTTTTAGTTAAAATAATTTTGTTATATTATTATATTTTGAAACATCTGTAATTATTTATTCATTTTTACAATTTTCATAACAAAAAAATAATTAAAATATAAACATAAATTTTTTTTTAAACCTAAAATACCAATCTTTTAGCAATATTTTTACAAAAAAAATTATATTATTGTTAAAATGCATTGAGAAATGTGATCCATAATTTTCATGATATTTTTCTATTAAAATGAAGTATCATTTGATGAAGGTTACTATTTATTTAAAGTTTTAAACTTTCCTTAAATGTGAAAAGAGTTAGTTTTTTTAATACTATAAAGTTTTCCAAAGGCAGAGTTTATTGTGTTTATTCATTTAAAATTGGGGGGGGGGGAATACTTCTGGGATATCTGAAAATATGATTATGTAATAGAAAACTATAGCAATTTTAAAAAAAAGAAAAAAGTCTTTATTATGCATTCTGATATTATTAAGGAGACAAGAATGTAGCCCTAAGACTCATCTGAAAGAATTAAGTAGCTGGTCTAT
Organism: Aphrophora alni; assembly: GCA_963513935.1. Taxonomy (NCBI): domain Eukaryota; kingdom Metazoa; phylum Arthropoda; class Insecta; order Hemiptera; family Aphrophoridae; genus Aphrophora; species Aphrophora alni. The sequence continues at coordinate 80,753,373 of OY740774.1, forward strand.
CACTTCATCTTAGGAACAGTTATCTAAAAAAAAAAACTATTGATTTATATACAGAAAAAGGCTTATAAGGAGAAAACCCAACAATAAAACAAATGCCATTTATAAGAAACTAAAACTATAATTTAAGAAAAGAACCCAAACCTAAAGCTAGGACTGAGCAGTCAAAACTAAGACTAAATACAAATATGATCTGAAAAATCCACTAGACACAGGACTCGACTACACAATGAACAACAATAGAAAGTATCCAAACTGTTTATCAGTATAATCAACCTTATACCACTCTTCAGAAGTTTAGTGCATGATCTAATTATTATTCCCATTTGAGATTTAAACTTCAACTAATCTACGCTATGTTTTTCTTCTTCTTTTATTTTAACCATATTAATAAAAATAATTATAAGCTGCACATGTTTTTTTTTTTTGTTTTTTTTTAAAGATGTTTCATTTAGTACTTCAACCATAAAAACACATTGTATCCCTAAAGTGTTAAATTTATTCTGTAGAACATAAAACTATTATTTTCTATTTTATACAATAAACTTCCTTTAATCGCTGAGGTCTGTGAATCCCCTTCCAATATTCCAATCATTTGTGCCTATCAGGACAAGATGAATCAATTTAGACGAATTGAGGCCAAATTTTTGTATCATTGAATCAACACGTACTTATTCTTTAATATATTGTGAACTTCATCACCTTGGTTTTTATAGAAGTTTTTCTATAATTTAAATTTATGTACTCTTATAGAATTTCTTCTATGATTAAGTTTGGTATTTTAATTGCAAGAAACCAACTGAATTAAAAAAGATTTTTTTATTATTTTTTTTCCCCCCCAGATACCACCATGTATATATATTTAGAAAATTTTAAATACTATAAATCTATAAAAATCAAATTGGTTAGTTGGTTTGAGCAATTTCAAATACATTTATTTAAAAAATATGAACATATTCCGAAACATTTTATAATTATTGCAACTGGTTTTTTTTATAAACAAAAATCATTACTACCATTTTAGAGCAGTAATTCATTTTAATTACCTAAACAATAAAGTTTATGTCAATGAACTAAATCACCAACAAATAGTTTGTCTAATTTAAACCAACATTGAGACAACAACCATTATAAAACATTCTTTTCCTACTATAAGTTATGTTTAAATTAATTGTCTTGTAATACAAAATTATACATAATCGTAGATGTTATACAAAAACAAATAAATATATCAAAACTATGGTTTTGATAATATTTCCACAATTATAAGCTGTATTTAAGATTTATATAAAACGACATTTAAACTGAGTGCCAAATTATAACACCCATTCTTCATTCTTACAAATATATATTTCCTATTATTATATTCTCCACTTTATTTTAAATTAAAACATAACATGTTCACAAAATGTAACATGTAGTATGCTTCATTATATCAAATTATGTTTAAATGCAATCTAACTTTTGTAGCGTACAGAAATAGGTATAATAAATTCAGTGTTTTTAAAGATGATTTTCCTAACCAAATCCTGAGCACATCTAAATATTATAAAATCATCTAGATATTACAAAGTTACCCAAAGCCACTATACGAAGCCACCCAAAAGCAAAACACTTGTTGAGGAAAAGTAGTACCTTACTCCAAAGAACTAAAAAAAATCACACATATCGATAATAATCTCAACACGCCCAAATAACCAACCATGTTCAGAAGAACCATTTAATTTCCTGGCATTTTAAACAAACTAATTAAGTCACATACCAGGAAGATTAGGGTTACAAAGATATGTTATTAATGTTATTAACTTACCATTCTGACGAGGGCCATTCCAATTATTGTGTTGAAATCCTGGAGGTCCTTGGTTAGGAGGTGGTCCAGGGGGGCCTCCTGGATGTCCCATGTGTGGTCCAGGCATACGGGGTCCACCAGGTGGCCCTCCTGGCATTCCTGGTGGAGGCATCCTGCCACGCATTTGAGGAGGACCCATCATCATACGAGGAGGTCCTCCTGGATGAGGTCCTTGATGAGGCCCTTGATGATTTGGATGTGGGGGTCGTGAATTTTGGTTATTAGTTGGAGGAGCAGGACGAGTTTTGGACTGAGCTTCAAACTATTTAGAAACAAAAATTATAAAACCATTAGTTTCATTGAAAAACATATATTTCTGAAAAGTGGGAGGAAATAATATTAGTTAATTGTAAACTGATAAAGACAATTTTTTTAATTTAAGTTTTATACTTCATTTTATTATAATAAATTTGAATAAGTTTAGAAAGGCTATTAAAAAAATTATTAATATAAAAATTAAAGAACTTAAAACCTTTTTTCTTTTTTTTAAATTTTTTCCTCTCACTCACTCTCAACAAACAAAACACAAGTTTCAACAATGAACACATTATTTATTTGATCATGGCGATGTTTCGATGACTAAATCCAGAAAACATATTTGTATTTCAATTAATCAAGAAATAAGGCAATTTAAGTAAATAGTATTTATTATTTTCAAATCAATGCATGTTATGTTGAAACATTTGTAAGGTTGTAGTTTAGATTTTATAGGTCATTTCTTAGAAATTTCAAAGTATGCTGTGTAAAAAACTCAACCAAAGATTTTTTTTAATCAATAAACGTGAAGATGACCAGAATATTTTTGAAGAGTATAAATCGCGAGTGAAAATTGTACAAACTTTCTTATACACCCAACTCAAAACCATTCAAGCTCAAAATTTAAGAAGGATGTTCAAGATTTTGCTAAAATGCAGGCTCTAAAAGACCAAACCAAAACACATTTGTCACCATTTCCACAAAAAATGCTGATTTGTGTACGATTATTTAAATATGAAAATGAACCATAGTTACATCTCTTAAAAGGCTGAATATTTCAAGATGGTTAAACTTTTTTTTTTTTTTTTTTTTTTGTTGTACTCTAAACTCATGTACTAAAATACATATAAAAGAAATTACAGTTTGTGAGGAAATTGGAAAATATTCAAAAGAATTTTAGCAACACTGGGATAACTAGGGGTTTTCCAAATTACTTGCAAACTAAATTTTCTTTTACATCCTGTTCGACAATTTTTGTAAGGCATAAATTATCACATTTCACAAAAATGTTATCTTAATAACTATAGGTTGTTAACTTAATAACTTAATAACATATCTTAAAAAATCAAATATTTAAAAAATATTTGACATTTTAGAACCATAGTTTATTATTTTTATATGTTTATCGATTACTAATTAAATGTATGATGAAAGAGAGAAATACTTTTTGTTTGTTTAAGCTTTGGTTTCGTCTGTAGGAAAATGAAAACAATTTCTATTCATGGTTTAGTTTATTAACACTGTCATGAATAGTATGTTCACTCCAACCATTGCGTTATTGGCATCATCATACTCAACTTATTTTTTGGTAACACAATAATATTTCTATAGTGTATGAAACTATAATTATTAATGATGGGTTAAGTATTTATTTAATAATGTACAAGGGCTATTAAGAAATTAACTTCCAAATATAATTTAATAAGATTTTGCTTAAAAATTAGGCCTCTAGTTTTAAGTTTTTAAACCACTAAATAAGTATATCAACCAGAGAAATTGTTAAATTAAATAATAGCAGCCAATTTAAAAATTTTAAAAAATGTTTAAAATATTTGTTCACCTGAACGTATGTCCAACTTAAAGCTCATTTTGTGCAGCTTTAACCCACCAACGGTCATTCGACCCCGAATCGACCTCAGCGCACCGTGCATAACTAGTCTGCATTCTATAAAACACGTATTTTGCCATTCAACGTTACGCCCACTTAAAATTATCCGATCGCAATAAATAAAATACCGTTGGAAAGCTAATGTTCCGTAGATGCATAATCATGCAAAAAAAAATACCACAAAACGTTATAAATAATATTCCAAAAATTGGTGAAGTTCGCATATTTTTGATGCGTAAAATCGTAGATTTGAACTCTGCGCCTAATCGTTAGCGCGACGCCATTTTTCCCGATATTATTCCAACTCTATTTATCTGTCATTGAAGTCAACTAAAACACTGTTCTATAGATCACATGTTTCTCTTTCCAACCATAGATTACAAATTTTTCTGCGTCTCATAGATCCAGAGATATTCCTACTTGAACGTAGAACAAACTTGACGAGACGAAATTTTGTTGGCATTAAGTTTGCATTTCTCTTTGTTTTCTATTATTATATTTCTTATATTTCTTTACACTAAGTTGTAGGGGAAATTCCATTCTACAAGTTGGTACCACTTGATGTTGGCAATACATACTTAGAAGGTATTGGTTTGAACTCTCAACAGACGCAAATTGTGTGACGTAAATACTGTAATAAAAGGCGTGGCACATATTGTTTTGGGGTTAGATATTTGTTATTTTGAAGGTTTGTGTATACAAATTGTATATAAATTGTGTATAAAAGTTACAATATATGTGTTTTTATATCTAAAGCTTATGTTTTTGCGTGATAGTTTAGTTTTTGAACGTTCTTATTTGCGATAACCTAGGCCGAAACGGTAAGTTTAGGCTATATGCAAATTGTCTTATATATAGTGTTTTATATGATTATAAAAGTGAATATGTGTGTTATTCTTTGTAAAGTATATATTTTCTTAGTTAAATCTATAACTTTTGTCTTTGATCTATCTTCAAATTGGTACTAGTGAGTCTAAACTGTGGAGGTTACAAACCTAACCTCACTTGTAAAAGTTACCTTTTTAGGGAAAATCGGTATTTTTATTTAGAAAATGTAACATATTATTATTTTTTCCCCCTAAATATATTCACAAATATATGACAAATCTCAAGAAATGGTTGAAAAAAATCCTAAAAATCTATTAGTATGTTATTCATTACCATTTCTGCGAAATTTCTGCTCCGTTACTCTTCGATTTTTTGGTATTTGACCAAAAAACACCAAATGTGATACATCTAACATTTTTTTTCACTACACACCTACATTCTATGCACCTTTCTGAACATAATGAGATATAGAACTTTTGTATAAGATAAATATTACTATTTTTTGTGATTTTTTGAAAAAAAATTATCATTTTACATTTTTTCGTAAACTATTTTTTGTTTTTTTGATAATATAACAAATTTTATTTTTTTTCCCCCTAAATATATTCAAAAATATTACACAAAACTTTTGTATATCTTAGAAAAAGGTAGTAAGCTATTGATTTTGGAATATACAGCTTTTTCCTGAAAATTGGTAACTTCGTTTTTGACATGTAACATACTTACTCCAAAACCGTTTCAAAAATTTTTTTTTTTATTGCATAGATGGATTCTATGCATCTTTCTGAGAAAAATGATATCTTATAAGTTAGGTTTTGTATAGAAATAATATATTTAATTAATTTTTTAACAAACGAAGAAATTTAACATGTGACCATTGGAGGGTTAAAATCTGCATCCAATGTCTGAATTTGTTAAAAACTTACTTCAAAATTAGACAAAATCAGGAATTTAACTCTAGCAATTAAAATTTTATTGAACATTAGTCAAATATGGTGTGTAAATATTCGTTCAATATTATTGGAAAACTTATCAACCTTTGAAACAGTTTCTCAAAGGTCCTTCTCAACTTTCTCATCTAAAATTTACATTTTGATCATTTTTCACCGAACAAACAACATTCCAATTGAACTAATTTTGTACAATGAGAAATCTAATGTAGCAAATTGCTCGGCTTTCATGAGTAGGTTCAGTGAACATTTCAGTTTCAGACGTCATTGTTTCAATGAAGGCGATTCTAGAATTTCTATATTAGAAATGCACTAATATCACTTGAAATAGTAATTTATAAAATTAATTATACGGCATTCATTAACATTAAATTTAATGAAACCATCTCAACTAGAACTTGATGTTAATCTTTAACTTGATCTAATTTTACAATCAAAGGCAATTACTTCATCAGTAATTCTTTCATTATACCACCATCTTCTTTATATGTATAGAAACATCATTAAAAGAACCATACAAATAATTATAATATAAACTCTAATTAATATGAAGTTATATGTAAAACCCTTTGTACTGTTCCAAATGACCACAAAAAGTCAAGCTATAAAAAAATTACCTGATTAAGAGCTTGTTTACTAGGAAAAGTTACTACAGGACATTGCCCATGCAATTCCTTCTTTGGTAAAAGCTCCATACACCGCCTACTACTTGCTTCAGATCCAAGTGAAATCAAACAAAATCCTTTAGACTGACCATTTGCTCGGTTCTCGAAAAATTTAACTTCTATGAAATCATTTACTCCTGTCCCCAAAACTGCTTCAGTTATATCCTGATCAGTCGTCCACTAAAAGCATAAACACAATTGTATATGAATAAGTTGGTCTTGTGAGAAAATATATCTTCTGAAAATAATAAATAGAACAAAGATTCTCACAAAATTAACATTTAATGATTAAATAATGCTTTTCAACAACAGCATAATCATCTTCAGCGATACATTAGCTAGATCAATAACTTGCAGTTATAACAAACAAGTTATCATTGAGAACATTATTTTGTAAGAATCTCGGTTTTATTTATATTTGAAACTAAAAACTACATAGATGTGGAGCTATTCTGGTATAGTCTGTCCAGTGTTCCAGTGACAACCATCATAATTCTTCTGCTAATTTTTTTATTTTTAATATTTCCTATTAAGAGATCAGAAATTAAGGAATGTGAGTAACTCTTCAATCTTTTCTCAATATACAGGGTGTTTGAAAAAGAACTCCCTAGTTTAATGGTGAAATTAATGAAAAACTACATCAACTAGTACATACAGTACTACCTCGTTTATCAGGACCTCATTCAACTGGATATATGGATTATCCGGATCGATCCGGAACAAAAAATATAAAATTTAATCAAGTATAAAATAAAGCAAAAGCTTAAAGTTTCAAAATATTTTAATAATTATTTTGAATAATATTTTTAATAATATTTATAATATTTTGAAACTTTAAGTTTTTGCTTTATTTTATCCTTGAATATGGAGTTTCAACAAGAAATATCTGCTATTACATTAATGTTGATAAAAACGTGATTTCCTCAACACTACAGTGTCACCTTGAGGTAGTAGGGCGGGTTGTTGATGCGATGGGAAGAGAAAGTGGAGGAGCAGTGACCTCTGCTTCACCATCCCCCTACCCCGATGCGGCACGACAGTGACCTTGTCTATTGTCTACGCCGGCGGGTAGTCTGTCATGTGCTAGCGACCGGAATACATCATTACCATATCGTGCTGTGCAGTGTTTAGTTTCTTTACATTTTTGATCAGATACGGTTAATAGTGTATTATATTCGTGTGTTAGCGTTTGTGCGTGGAAATGGCGACGAAACGAAAACGTAATGTGCTTACAATGGCCCAAAAGTTAGACGCATTGAGTCGTATAGACAGGGGCGAATCTTTAAATAAACTTGCTGCAGAACTCGGCGTAGGGGCATCAACTGTGTCAGATTTGAAAAAAAATCGTAAAAATATTGAAGACTTTTGTTTCAAAATGATCGCTAAAGACAGTTTAGAGGATAGAGGAACTATAAAAAATGCAAAAAATGAATCGTTGGACGAGGCATTATTTATGTGGTTTAGTGCTCAGCGAGAACGTGGTGTTCAGATTTCTGGACCGATTTTGGCTGAAAAAGCGGCAAGCCTAAACAAAAAATTACCAAATTTTACAGCTAGCCAGGGATGGCTAGAGCGGTTCAAAAATCGGCATGGCATAAGACAATTATCTGTGACTGGTGAAAGCCTGTCTAGTGATCAGGCGGCAAGTGAAAAGTTTAAGAAAACTTTTCAACAAATTATTTCGTCTGAAAAAATTTCTCCTGACCAGATTTAAAATGCTGACGAAACAGGATTGTTTTATCGTATTTTACCGAGCAAAACCTTAGCTTTTAAAACTGATGAGGCAGCCAAGGGCTACAAAAAGAGCAAGGATCGCCTAACTGCTATGGCTTGTAGCAATGCTTCTGGAAACCACAAAATTCCCCTAGTGATAATTGGCAAGGCAAAAAATCCTCGAGCACTTAAAAATGTAAATCGTGCATCCTTGCCTGTTGTTTATCTAAATCAAAAAAGTGCGTGGATGGACAGCTTTATTTTTAAAAAGTGGTTCTTTGAAAATTTCGTCCCAGATGTGAAAAAATTTCTCAAAGAAAAAAACTGCCAGAAAAAGCGATTTTGTTTCTTGACAATGAGCCATCTCATCCTGCAGTAGAAGATCTCATCAGTGGGGATATTAAAGTTAAATTTCTCCCCCCAAATGTGACTCCAATTTTGCAACCTATGGATCAGGGTGTGTTGGAAAGTATCAAGCGTGTTTATCGCAGGGAACTTTTAAGCAAATTAATTGAAGAAGAAGACGAACAAAGCGTGATTGATTTGTTAAAATCTGTAAATGTCAAAGACGTGATTTACATGATTGCAGACGCTTGGGATCATGTTCCAAAAAGTGCTCTACAAAATTCTTGGAAAAAATTGTGGCCAAACATATGCAATGTAATTGAAGAAATGAACCCTACCACTCCACAAATAAGTGAATCGAATGAAACTACTGTCACTACAGAGCAATTGTTAGGCATGTTTGCAAGAATTGACGGTTGTTCCGATGTTGATATCAACGACGTCAATGATTGGTTAACAGACAAACAACGAAGGAGGTTATGGAGTCATGACAGATGAAGAGATAATTGTAGCGAGTACATCTACGCAGGGAGCAGACGACAGTGAGAGCGAGGAAGAGGGAGACAGCGCACGGCCGGAGATGACGCACGCGGACGCGACGACAGCTGGACAACATCATGGCGTATTTGGAGCAACAGCAGGATACAACGCCAGCTGAACTAATGATGGTGAAACGTTTACGTGATCGTGCCGCATTGAAAAGTCACACCAAATTAAAACAGAGGAAGATAAATGACTTTTTTGTAAATAACAACTAAACCCTGTGTAAATTAAAAGCACGTCTAAATATTTCAAGTGTGTAAATAAAATGTTTTTCGTAATTTACAGTACTGTACATTGTGTAATTTTGTGTATTGTGTAAATTGAATGACTGTGTAAATATTGTGTTGTTTCGTGACCAAAAGGAAATTATAAATGGTAAGTTATCATTTTATATTTTGTTTTATTTATCTTTCTATAATTTTGGATTATCCGGATTTTTGATTAACCGGATCACTTCCGGTCCCAATTAGTCCGGATAAACGAGGTTGTACTGTACAATGAAAGAGAATACCTTACTTTTTTTTTTAATGTTAGTAAGCTTCAACGTGGGATCCATTTGTTGCCCTACACACGTCGAGACGACATTCCACTTCTTGTCAGGTATTCACCAACATAGCAGGTGTCTACCACCAGGTGTCTCAACCACCGCGATGATTTTTTCCGTAAATGGTCGATGTCACGGATCTTTTCAGCATAAACAATTTTTTTTTTGTGACCCAAAAGAAAAAGTCAAGTGGGGTTATGTCTGGGCTACATGGTGGCCAAGAGATTGGGCTAGCCCTGCCTATCAACCTTGCCAAAAAGCGAGTGTCTTAGGCCGTACACACACGATTATTATAATGAGGTGGGGGAGCCATCTTTTTAGAAAAACACAAGCCCTTCTTCCACCTCAATATTTTCCACTTGAGGAAAGACATACTCTGTTAACATGTCACAGTATACGTCCCCGTTCAACAGATCTGTTCAACAATAGCTTCAGAAGTTCTCAGTTTATCTGGCGACTTGGCTTTCAAAATACTGCCAGTTTCCTTGAAAAAGTTAGCCAACTACAGATAGTTTTTGCTGTAGGGGGTTCACAACCATACTGACGTCTAAAATTATGTTGCACTGTTATAACAGATTAAGTTTGCACAAGCGAAATAACACATTGCGCCTTCTGTTGCGAATTAGCGATTACACTCCACTGAACGCATGAAGTGAGCGCTGGCACCACAAGGTCAAACAGGCCTGTCAACTGCAGGAACTGAATTCACACATTTACGTTAGCAAAACTTGGACAGTTGATGAATCAAGTACCACAAAATAGTGTATGTCACTTTGTATATATTCTAGGGCAAATTAAAACTAGGGAGTTCTTTTTCAAACACTCTGTATAACAATAGGAGATCACAAAACAAACTTAGAGATAGATGTTCTGGAACAACTCCTATATACACTTAATACATTCTAAATATCGTACTGATGAATTCAAAATCAGCAATATAATCAATACTCTTTAACCACAATACAAATCCAAAATAGTTTAAATAAGATTACTCTGAAATAAGAATAAAAATAATCTGAACAATAAAATATGCCTATAGTGGAAAGTTCCACATTGGGCTTTTTGGGAACTCTGAACTGTCAGACATTACCACGATTAGCCAATAGAAAGAGTAAAACTAAAATACTAAAAACCAGCAATCGTTGAGTAAAAGGTAAGCAGGTATGCACAGACGTCCAAATGTCAAAAACCAAGAAAAGAAGCTGTGGCTCTATTTAGATTGATTATTATTATTATTATTATTATTATTTTAGTATTCTTGACAAATAGTATTTGTATAAAACAAGTCAGTAACAATTATATATATACACAAAATAACAAAATGTCATAAATACAAAACCAAAACAAGAACAAAAATACACAATAAATAAATGTATCATTTAAATAATACTACTATAAGTTTGTCTCGTGTTCATCTACATAAAATAAATATATTTGAAAAGGAAGAACGTATATTGTATAGCCTACAAGACTCATAAATGGATAATGAACACCTGTGATGTGTAAAATTATAAAAAACATTACACAAATTGTAATAGTGTACTTTTATAGTTCTTTGATCTTAAACAGAATGGAATATATACTTTAATCTTAGATGAAGTAGAGTATACGCCTACACTTGATGAGACAAGCAAAAAACGTAATTTGTTTTTCATTGAATAAATTAAAAAAGACCAAATTAGAAAATAAAATGAGTAATGACAAATGATCAGAGAAATTTATTCTATGTATTCTAATAATTGGAATGATTATAAACTTTATAATTTAAAAAGTGCAGTATAAACATTTTGAATACAAAGAAGAAAGATTGGGGGATTTTACCGCCAACTGCAGTTAGTTTTGTCCGGATAGAACTCTTGAGGCGAATGGACTTTGGTCGGACAGTCGTGTCCACTTTTGGACAAAGAAAATGTACGTTTGAATCTATAAAACGAACATTTGAACTAAATATAACTTAAAAAGTGAAAGTGTGTCGCTCATGTGATCGTGTTCGATTTTGAACAAAGACAAAGCAATATTAAAAGTGTTTTCTCTAATAAAAAATAAACTGTTCTGATAAATAATGTAATGTGATAAAGTTTTAATCACGTTAGAATCAATTATGAACGTTCAAAGTGAGAACATTTGACTTAATAATTTTACACATTCAGCAAATGTATGTTACCCGGAAAGTACGGATGTAAAGACTAAGTTTTATTTTGTGTTCTATCTCAAATAAAACAATTTGAACATTTAAGTATCTTTTCCACAATATGAACGATTGACGTGTTCTTGTTAATAAGAAATGTGGACTTAAAACATTTCTTTTAATAACGGTAGGAGTGATTGTGATGAAACGACGTTTTGCAGTTACATCAAGGAAAGGATGTGATTTTAAATGAAAAGTTTCTTTTAAACAAACACACGTGTTTGGTAAAGCACATAATAACTATTATTATATCAAATAAAATGTGATTTTTTCAATGACTTACAAATTTGATGAATACTTTATTCAACAATTTAAATCCTGAGAGGTAAATTGTAAAATGGTTAAACGGATCACATTGGAAAACAACATCAAGAAAAAATTATATCTATTTAATTAAAAACATTTGTATTTTTTTATACATCAAATACAAAACCATGATAAATACAGGGCTCATAAAATTGGTAGACAAACAGCAAGGAAATAAAGAGATAGCCCCCTCAAACTTAATCACAATTTACCATTATGACCATGTGCCCATTGCAATTTTATTATAATTTAGAATTTCAAGATTATTGTATTTTAAGTTGTAAGATCTATCGGTAGGCGTCTACTCCAAATGATAATATATTTACACAGTCTGTTATTTATAAATGAGCTTATATTAAAATTAATTTAAATGTCATGATAATTACTTAGCAAGTGGAAACAAATGAACTTTAAATTTAAAAGGTTGTGCCTAAATGTATTAAATCTATGTTAATAAGTAATATGTAACTTTTTAAGATTTACTATACATGAAAATAAGAACTTCATAATTAAAGTATTTAACTTTTTATTTCAAATTAAATCTACAATCCAGTCACAAACTATAATTAGTTTAGAGATAAATAAGTGACATTATGGAGCAAGAGGACCTCTGTCCTATCCTCCCCAATTAAACAGTGTGTCCGCCCACTTCAGTCCCTGCCCACTTCAGTCTCCGCCCACTTCAGTCTTCAGACAGCATAGTCTCTGATAGCGTGTGATGTCAGCAACACGTTGATAGGAGCGTTAGGGTGCCCCAACAGGCGCTTCTTATGGCTCCCTTTGTAATAAACAATCTCTTCCTGAATAGTTGGCATTTGCAAGTAGTCGTAAATCTCAGAGTTGCGAGTATACCAGGGTGCATTCACAATGACACTTGGAATTTTATTTTGGACCCTCTGCATGCTTTGGATATGCGAATTGCTTGCCATGGCCCTAAGTTGAATGCCATAAGTCTAATAGATTAAAGAATTGAGCAATAAACCAGCAGCTTGTTATCGAGTGAAAGGGCTGATCGTTTACCCAGGAGTCAGAGTAAATTTTTGCACGGACTGTTAATTACATCTCTGTTATTCTTAATATTCTCTTTCCAAGTTAAACGATGGTCAAAGTGAAATCCCAGATACTTAACACATGTGGATCGTGACAGAACATCATCACCCAGCCTAACTAATGCACAGAGGCCTCTCAGCAGAGCAAAGATAATATGCTGAGATTTAGAAGCACTGACTTTTATTCACCACTTTGCTAACGAAGTCTAAGTGATATCCAACTGTTCTTCTAGTCGGCTACTTGTTTCAACCAGGTCTACACTACACGAGAGGAAAGCAGCATCATCTGCATATGTTTCAACTGTAATATCTGATAGCTGTTGGCATGTCACACGTGAATATATTGTATAGCACAGGATCAAGAGCTGATCTTTGCTAGCTTTAAGAATCATGATTATCTGTGAGACCTTCCAGATTGATGGGAAGTGAGAAATGTTAGGAACACCAAGCATTTTCTAGGAAGTTATTTTAACAGTTTTGGGGTAATCAGGTCAAATCCTGGGGCCTTTTAAGTTCTTTAAGAGTGGTGGGTTTTATTGGGAGGCACAGCTGCAAAAGTTGACGGCCCATAAAACACTTCAAGTGCATAGTAATTAGTATAATGCACTATTTGCTCCAAAAATACGTCATCACACAGCAAACTTAAATAGTCTAAAGATTTTCCAGATAATGGTTTAGGAACTAATAAACCACATTCAAAGGAAATAGGTCTCATACCCCCAGATTTCTATGACCAAACTAGTGATGACACTAGAGTCAGGGTCTACGTCATAGTTTGAGGCCTTAAGATCAATGCTATCTGGATTGTCATCACTACTATAATCATTAAATTTATCTTCTGAATCATTATAAAATATATTAATAGGTCCAGGTTGATCCATTTTATATAAGAACACTAAAAACTACTAACATAACACTTATCAAGAATAAAAATAATGAAAATGAACAATTAACTTCAACACGCTAACATACTTTTACTCATTGCATTGCCAATGGTACACAACAAATCGTCTAACTACAACAAGAATTAAGCTCACATCAAACAGATAAAGAAAGAAGGGAGACTTAGGTGAGTTGAGGCACTCTGCGCATCCAGCCGTCAACTCATCGGTGCCCCAAGCCACCTACCGTAGTGAACGTGTTAACCTTTTGGGTGCCATACTAAATTTAACGTAGTCACAAATAATGTCACATACATTTTAACCTGGCTTGTACCAAAAATACCAAGGTCTAAACACTATGAATGTAATGTTTTAGTTAAAAGTCCATAACTTCTCTTCAATATAATATATTCTTATGAATGAAGTCTGAAAATGTTGATAATAAAATTGTCTAAGATTCTATTAATAATTCAATAGGGGGGGGGGGTGTTAACACAAAAAACAATATATTTCATGAAAACTAAACAATTTTCAATTTAAAATATAAATTTTAGATTTTTTTTATCCAATAACCTAGAAACAATTTACTTGTGGGAACCTATTATTTCCAATTCTTATATTGTTTTGTATGTGTGAAAAAAAAAAAATCATATTCTAAATTAAATGTCTTAACATATAATATCACAATGTCTAAATACCCGATTTCTGTTATACTAGATTGATTGTATATATTATCTAGTATGCCATTGATACAAATAATAATCTTAACAAAACCTCAAGACAAACTAAATTATCTGCACCATACATAAAATGCTAGTCTAGCATGAAATATGAAAAGATATTAATCTTTTCTGTCCACGTTTGTTTTATTTACTTTTTTTTTAAACGGTTTAATAAATTAAATTAACAAACTATGTTACTTACCCATGTTAAATTACCAACATAGAGTTGAAATCTGCGGCCTCCCATATTATTAGGCATGTTATTACCCATATGGTGTCCATAAGGTGGGCCTCCATGGTTGATACCGGAGTTGTCATTATTGGACATATTTGATCCTCCTGGTGGGCCTTGTCCATTATTGTCACCTCCACCACCAGGTGGAGCAGCAATCACATCATCATATAAATCTACTCCATCGCCACCGAATTCTTCCTGTAAAATAAGCCTATTGAATTAGTATCTATTAACACAATAAGAATAATAACACAAGCCATTATGTATTATGTTAATACAAGTCAAGTTTATTTATACTGAGAACAACTGTTTATCATTTAAGTTTTATAGTTGTAAACTGTTAATCTGTGATTCTTGATTAATTTATTGGTTTTATTTTTATTAGGCCCAAACACTCATATACTAACACAAACTTTCCCACACACTTATTCACAATCACAACACTAACCAAACAAAACCATTGTCGCTAAACATACCATTCAGTAGTTGTGCGAACAAAATTGAAAATCAACTATGATTAATCTAAGATTTTGTAGATTTCAAATATTTGCTTCACTTACATGCTAAACTCATCTAAAGCATAAATAATATAAAATAAAATCAACTTTAAATGATTGTTGTTAAGATTCATTTTCTTTCCTTTTTTTTTTTTACTTATTCCCTTATGCTAATTTTATATGATTCGCAATTTTGGACACTGATTTCAGTTAAATCTTCACATTTCAACAAAATTTTAATGAAATAGGTAGAGCCAATTACATTTTGTATAACACTCCATGGGCGGTGTTTTGGTTTTTACAGACAACTCACAAACTGGCATTTTTTTTTAGAGATGGCGACCAATACATTCGATTTGGGTACTTAGGGGCTACATTTTAGCAAAATTTGATCAATGTCATTAAAGCCGGTTTTCTGAGATCCGAATTTTGGATTTTTGTATAATTTTTGGCAGGTCCCCAAATAATCAAAACAATGGGAAAAAAACATTCTCATATATGGCCAAAATATGCCCACATAATAAATTTGATTAAAATCAATTTACTCGTTTGGCGCTGTAGAGCATTGCACAGACCACAGATATACATTATTCTACAAACCTCCTGGAGGACGTCAAATTGGATATTTCAGTGAAAAACTTGACACCGTGCAACGGACTAGAAATAAACCCAGTCAATACAATGCCATTACGTTATAAAGTAATGGACTTTATACATTAAGGGAGTAATGACCAATAGGTTATTTTCCCTCAAAGTGTATATGTTATTAAATGTAAATTACTAGATGGGTATTTGTACTCAGTTGTAATAAAAATAAATAAATAAATAATTAAGTTATAAATGATGTTCAATACTGTAAAGAATTGTTAACTTTGAAAGTAAATGCCAACACATAAGAGGTTAGCACACTTGGATTTTCAGGAATAAACTTGTCGGAAAAGAACAATAAATTCTTATTTTGTTAAAAGGTAATGATATTTAAATTATATTGTATTAAGCTCATTCGGGTAATTAATAAAATATAAAAAGAATATAAAAGTTAGTTAAGAGTTTAAAAGTTATTTGGGATTAAATCATGTCAAGAAAAACTAATATATTTATTAAAAATCAAAATGTCAACTATAGTTTATTTACATGGTCAATTAAAGTTTAAATTAATTAAAATCAGAATTTCAGTATTAATAACAATAGGAAAGTAATTATATTGTAAAGAAATTGTCAAAATGCAAAAGGAATATAATAAGACCACGCAAAGTTTATATATTGAAATGGTGAAATGGCGGACTGGAGTATATTTGTAAGTTATCTTTACAAATAAACAGAAATACTATTACATATGAACTTTAAATGTGAATAAATAAGGAAATAATCAATATAGAAGAAAACTGCAAACAGATATTTAATATTTAGACCAAAGTGAACTGAAAAGTGACTACAAAATTTTAAAAACAGTGAACAATTAAAAAGTGAAAAAACAATGAATTACTTAAAAGGGCGATAACTCTGGAAGTTTGTATTATACAACAACGGTTCGAGTTCATATGAAATCACAAGACCATGAAGAACAAAACTAAGAAAATCAGATCAAAATCTGTGAAACCATTCAAGAGTTATAAACATTTTGGAGAAAAGTGAACAAATGTGGCAAGACAGAAAAACGTATCGAGAAGAATCAGGTTATAGCTAACTTAGAGCTGTGATGCCCCACTTTGAAAACATAATAAAAATAAAAACCATGTAATAAGTTGTGTTAATTAATAATAAATGATCATAAAATTAAAGGAAATGATTACATAATTAATAATAGAAAAAGAGTACGGGAAAAAATAGCAAGTAAATTTGTGAAAATAATCAGCTTTAAAAGGAAAAATGCAGTAAAAAAGAAAGGGAAAATTAATTGATACAAACCAACAAGGTTGGTACATGAAATTCCTGATTTATTGGAAAGTGAAAAAGTCGAACAACAGATCGGTAGGCCGACTTCTATTGCCATCATACCAATAGGATGTAGTCGATGTGACATTCTTTTTAAAGTGTTAAAGTACTTCTATACTAGTTTTCAGATGAATAGTATGGGGTCAACACGTCATTCTTTTTAATAATCTTACGGTACTTCACTAGTTTCCAGACAAATAGGATCAAAATTCATTAATTTTTTTCAATGATAACATAAAACTTATAAGTTACATAGATTCAAATTTACACTAACAAAAAAGAGAAAATTATAAACCTACAATGAAGGGACTTGGAGCAGATATTTAAATCAACAATCATCAACCAATTTTGATTAATTCTCAGAACCATTAATAACAAAAGAATCAGTACAACTACCTAATTCTTCAACAATCTCAGGATCTGAAGTCAAAGCAGATTTATCAAAGGATTTTCACGATAATTTTTAACAGGAGCTGACATCATTGATAATCATACCCTTATACAATTTTGAGAGAAAATAGACAATTAATTATCAAAATCGTAATATAAAAAATTTTTGCAGGAAAAGGTTTAAATTTTCATTTTCTCAAAATATATAAAGTTTGCTTTGGTTATCATAAATAATAAAATAAAATTTTGTGTATTAGTGTTAAGATTTACTAGAATTACACAGATATATATTTAAATTTAGCTTTTTGTCTATATATTATAAATTTGTAACAAATTTTCAAAGGGTTAAAATTTTTAATTGTTTTGAAAGAATAAATATTTAGTTGTTAAAAGTTACACGAAACTATACTTAATTTCATTTATTGCATAATAACCTCTTTTAATATAATTTAGATAGCAAATATTACTGAAGTGTAATAACAATAGAATTCTGAAAACTTATCTCTTCTAAATGGCACGGCCTGAGAGAAGCGTCATACACATAAATAATGACACTTGTGCTAGTTTAATAAAATAAAAAATTTAAATAAATTAAGGAAAAATAAGAAATCTTAAAATTAAAAGTCAAATAAATAAATCCCTAGAAGGGTTAGAAGAATTTCATGGTCCAGTATCGAAAAAGTAGACCCGATACTCGGAGAAAAACAAATACAAGAATCAGAATGAGCGTCACACGGAGTTCCGTGGTAAGTGACACAACAAAATGTCAAGGCTGGTCTGTGGCAAGCAGTTTTCTTTACCAATCACATAACTTTCTCTATAATAAATATATGTGAGAAAGTAAAAATATGTATTAGTGTTTTCTTTTGAATATATTTCATGCAATGAACAGATTAGGTTAAGTTATTGTTTATATTGGACATCTCGTGAATAGATAGATGTGTAGGTCACTGGTACTCTTTAATTTCTAAACTGTCATTAATCTAGGTGGTAATCGTACTTTACAACAAATTTGACTGTCAATCATTGACAATTTTCCAATAAAATATGAATTTTTAAAATGTAGCCTAAATTATAGTTTAAATATTATGTAAGCAAGCTAACCTAACCTATTTTATGAAAACTTACTATTATTTGTATTTTATTCAGACTATGGTTAAAGTCAAAACGATAAATAAATATTATTCTAAGAAAATGTTGATTGTCATAGGAGCAAGATTTTAACACTTTGAAGCTCAACTCTCTATCGCGCTGCTTTCCTAATGTGCCTGGGAGTTTTGTACATGTTTTT
This sequence comes from Aphrophora alni, assembly GCA_963513935.1. Lineage (NCBI taxonomy): Eukaryota > Metazoa > Arthropoda > Insecta > Hemiptera > Aphrophoridae > Aphrophora > Aphrophora alni. The sequence goes on from OY740774.1 coordinate 80,772,165, forward strand.
AAAAAATCGTGGTATTTGTTATATTTATTATATATCACTTATTAATACATCATTTTAAACCCAAAGAAATTACCTTTTTACATATATACATGTAAATACATATTTTACTTACAGTAAACACTCCTTAGTCTTGAAAAAGGGTAAAATATACACACAAACAAAATTAGACTGTTGTGGAGGGGGCTTGTTAATGCCCTACCCCCCTCAGCCGCACGGAAACTTCCACTGCCCGTGAATCATTACGAGATTTTATGAGAGTCTACTGTACCATGTGTTTTCCTTATTGTTTCTTTGCTCTCGGTAAGAATTACCGTATATTTCTTTTTAGGTGTTTTACATGTATAGTACTGAGTCTACTAGTGGTATAATGCATAATTGATGTTATTCCATTGTTTCTGTGCATTTGCACGATGCGAACTTTGAGGGTAGAATCCGCAGAATGTTGGGTGATGAGTCTGATGACAACCAAAGTGACGATGATTTTGTGGACGACTCAGATGAAGACCCTGACTTTGTCGTATGTAACAGTGGTGAAGATTCAACCAGTAGTTCTGATGATGACGATGCTGTTTTGGAAGATGAAGAGGGTGATGTAACCAATATTATAAATGCTTTAGCTGTGAATGTACTGATCCCCCCATTTTTTATTGAAATAATGAAAAAAACAGAAACCGGGCCTCCGAATGCTTGGAGAAGTGATCCAGCTAGAGTAAGAACTCCAGCTCGTAATATTATAAGAAAAGGACTATCAGGTCCTGCAAGAGCAATAGGAAATAAGCCAAGTAAAGTAGATGTTTGGAAACTTTTTTTGACTCAGATAGGCTATAACTCTACAAATAGTCACTAACACTAACGTAAAACTAGCACTTGCTCGTGACAAAATCCCCCCAGGACAAAGTAAATTTACTACAGGAATACCAATATTGAAGAAGTCAATGCTCTAATTGGTCTTTTGCTGCTGGCTTCAATCCTAAAATCTAACGATGAAAGTATGGATTCCCTTTTTTCAAAAGATAAGTTTAGCCGTCCAATTTTCCGAGCTGCTATGTCTGGTAAACACTATAAAATTCTAGTAGTGTTTCTTAGATTTGATGAAACACAAACTCGAGAGGTTAGAAAAGCTACAGATAAAGCGGCTTCTATTTTGGAGATTTTTGAAAAAAATTATCAGTAATAGTCAAGCTGTGTATCCTCCTTCAGCATTTGTCACCATTGACGAAATGCTTGTATCCTTCGAGGATGTGGTTTTAGGATGTACATGCCAAAGAAACCCAAAAAATATTGCATAAAGGTAATGCGCCTTGCTGATGCCAAAACATCGTACTTGTACAACTCGTACATTTACACAGGCAAAGGTAGTGATGGATTTGGGCCGACTGAAAAACAAAAGGAACTTAGTATTCCAACACAGTCACTCATTCGAATGTGTAAAGTCATAGAAGGCAGTAACAGAAATGATAATTGGTTCTCGTCTTTGGAGGGTGTAGATGAGCTTCGTAAGAAGACCTATGTTGGCACTTTGAAAAAGGATAAATGCTGCATACCAGAAGAGTTTATTCCTAATAAAAACCGTCTGATTGTTTCTACACTATATGGCTTTAGAAATGATCTAGCGCTTCTTTCGTATGTTACCAAAGAAATACAGATCTGTGTTTTTTATCTAGATTGCACAACTCCCAGGAGAAGAAAAAATCTGAAATCATATGCTTTTACAACAGCACCAAAACCGGAGTTGACCTTCTTTTGACATGAAGTGTGCTGTTTTCTCCTCAAGCAGAAACACTAGGGGGTAGCCATTAGCATTGTTTTACAGACTTGTAAGCATTTGTAGTGTAAACACATTCATTGTTTACATGAGCTATGCAGAAACAACCATGTTGACACCATTTGACTTTCTCAAGAAACTCGGCTCCGATTTAGTAGGCCCTCATCTACGGAGGAGAATCACAGAAGTGGCTAACCTACCACGAGATCTGAAGCAGGAAATAAACAAAATTCTTTGAGAAAAATGATGCTCAACCAATGGAGGAAGGTGTGCCTGATAATCGGCTACCAAAACGTAAGACTTGTGAGAGGTACCCTGCAGGAAGCGACAGAAAAACTCAACACAAATGCATAAAGTGCAACCTTGAAATTTGTGCTCAATGTCAAAGAGTTTGTACAGCCTGTGCTGCAGAGTGTATTTCAAGTTGAACAATTAAATCGTTGAAGTACCGGTACTCTAAATTTAAACAGTATAATGATATTTTAATGTCTAAAAATTGTTATAACAAATGTTTTGCTTTTGTAAAACTTTTATTCCTTTTGTAATAATGATTTTGCTTTTGTAAACAATTTAAATTTTTTTTTATATTTACTTAAAGTCTACCTTAATAGATTATCTTTGCCAATTTAAATGGTTTGAATATCATTGTACTGCCTAAATAACGTCTTCAAATAAATAAAAAACTTGAAAATGCATATGATGGTCAAAATGAACATATGTTTCCCTTAACGTTACAACAAACATGTTACCCTATAAGTGTTAAATACATTCCACTTTCCTTTCATAATTTAGATCAGATTAACATTTATTATGTCATCACATTATAAACACACAAGTTCAAATATACAATAAAACGCTACTCAACATCCTCCTCTTTTGAAATTCAGTCCTGCCTACTGCCTACATATTAGACCGGAATAAATATAAATAGAATAGGTTAAGTTAGCTTGGTTATAATTCCATACTAAAACTATAATTTACATTTTAAAATTCATATTTTACTGGGAAATTGCATTCAACAGTTAAATTTCTTGTAAAGTATCTGTTACCACCTAAATTAGTGACAATACACAGTCTGAAATCAAAAACAATCTGAAACCGTCTGAAATTAAGAATACAATTGACATACAAATCTACTTGATATATAATTTAAACACAAATAAACAATAACTTGACCTGTCGAGACTCCAAAAATCTATGATGTTACTTCATCACAAAAGATGTATTCAAAAGAAAAACTTCTAACAGAGTTTAAATGATAAATGGTCAACTTTATTAAATTTCTTTAAAAAGTGTTAATTTAGTATTGTTAAGTATTGAGCTTATGTTTATATATAATTGTTCATTGACTATATTTTGGTATTTTATTATTGTTTTTATTTTGTATGATTGAAGAATTATGAGAAATAGGTTTGGGCTGTTGACTATATATACCCAGACCTAATAAAACAAATGGGCTACTTTTTATGATGAAAAATATAGGCCTAACATGTTTTATTAATAAAGATCAAGCAATGACACTTTCACTAACTTGACGAACATAGTCATAAATATTAACGTAGGCATTCGTAACTAGAGCTGGATTTACATTCGTAGTAAACTAACCCGACCTGGATTTAATCTAATAGCTGGATTCGCTTGTTCTCAATGTGTTATTTGACAGTAAAGAAATGCATTTTTATCACTTAAAAAGTGTCTTCTGAAATAAAATATGGTCTGATTGCTTGAATATAAGATAAATAGTTAACGATTTCATAATTTTTCATAGCAAAATTCAATCACATGTACAATAGATATTTACCACAAAATCTACTAGGTAGTTATATTTTAAAGTCTGTTTCTTTACAGTTTTACCAGGATTTATTTGTTAGACACTAAATGATATTATAATGTGGTTACGATTATTTTCAGAGCAAGTATTTTTAAATTTTTACATGGTGGATGAATAAATTCTGCATTTCTATCATATAGCCTAGTACCATGTTATTGCTTTCCTCCGAAAACTTAGTTAAAGCTTGTAATCATCATAAACATTTAGATTGAATTCAGTTGTGTTATTTTAAGTTATGAAATAACCTCTACTTGCTTTAAAGTTTAACGTTTTAAAAGTGTTGTTAATGTGTCTTATACAGATAAGTGTGTAAGTGTAGCAAACCTGTATAGTGTATTAAATGGTAATTATAGATTATGCAGTCCGGTTGAATTTAATGACTAAAAATCATGAAATCGGTTAGGCTACTATCTACCTTAATTTGAAAGAATTAGATCATATTTGTTTTCGGAAGACACTTTTAAATTACTGTCAAAATAAGAAATATAAAAGTAGAAAATTCAGGTGAGGTTACGAATACCGACGTTAATATTACTGACTATGCTAAAGGGTATTTACCTTTTTTTCATTAATCACATGTTTTTTTAAAACAATATAGGTAGGCTACCTACACATTTCGTCTAAAAAAATCAGTCATTATTTCTCAGAAATAGAAAAGCAGAATAATATGTATGATGTAAGGAACGTACCTAGACGTATGCTCTACACGATGTGCAAATTATCGCAAGTGCCACCCTAATATTAGAATGTTGTTACAATTTAAACTAATGAAACAACAACGGTTTGGGCAAGTAACTATATATATCTGTAGTAACCGAGAATCTATAATTACCGTAATATTTACCTGTTGTTAGAAGACAGTTAATGCGTGCACACATCTAAGGACACACTATTCAGTTAGAAATGCTTCACTTACGAAACCTAGATGCATAGGCTCATTGGGTATTCTGAACATTGAATGTAAACTTGTAAATTTCTTATTTTGGACAGAAATATTGAGCTTTGGTACTTCAAAAGTGTCTTCTGAAAACAAATATGATCTAATTCTTTAACAATAATGTAGGTAGTAACCGATTTCACGATTTTTCGTCATTAAATTCAACCAGACTGAACAATCTATAATTACCATTTAAACTAGACCAAGCCTAATCATATGGCTAAAGTAATAATTATTGTTCCCAAGACCCATTTAAAAATAATAATAATCATATACGAATTTAATTTCTGGTATAACAAAACCAACTTCTCATATTTTAGGGTAAATTAGAACAGACCTAGACTATTATTACTAAACTTGTTAACAACAGGCTAAGTCTACCAACTAAAGATAAGGTCTAAAAGTGCTGTAATAAAAATAAATTACCCTACCGGTGAATTATAAAAACGTAGCCTGGTTTATTTTTAAAATACAAGACATAATAATATGCTACTATAGAACATTTTAAAAACACCAACATATACGTAATCAGAGCTCTAAATTGTAAAACAACTCTGTAGGGCCGGCAAAACAAGCAGAGGCCTCAAAAATAAAGTGGCGTGTTTGCTCTAATATGTATTGCTTACGCCACCTTATAAAGAATATTAGTATGAGGATAATATAAGTATACTAAATACAAATCCTGCATCTTAATATAATAGAGTCTGCTTACCTGAGCAAAATCCTGTTCTAAGTCATCTGCGTATAAATCAATGTCTACACCATCCGCCATTTTTTCGACGTACAGCGAGAGCGAACTAATAACTAAACACCTTCTTCACAGTCACAGTAACAGGCACGTAACACAACAACACTAAAATCCATAAAAGCCCATGAGCCTAAAGGCAATCGAAAAATTCAACTACTCAAACAAAGAACAACTCGACATTACCTGAAAACTACAAATATAGTCAATACCCAATGCAACTCAAGATATTAAGACAAATTATGCAAATGCAAGTAAAATAGTTGAGATATTTCTAGAGAGTTCTTCATACTACCCGGATGCAACACTGTATACTGTTATATGATGCCCACAGTTTTGTCACTGGATACCAGATAATCTTTCTTTAGAGCTCACTGATTGGTTTTATGTATCTGTTTAAAATAAAATTGAATTCGTGTTATGGCTCTTAGTACGTTAGAATAATTTTCACATTATACCTAAATTTTAATATTAAATCTTTTATTTCTTGTTTTCCCTAATTGAAATAAATTCTGGAAATGATATTGAAAGAACTGGAAATCTAAAATTGTATTCTCTATTACCACACTCTATTTAAAAACTCAATATGTCGACAAATTTTGTTTAATTAATAAGATATATTTATAATACTGATACTTTTAATACTATAACATTAATTACTATGTTATTCCGAATTACTATTTTATGTATAACAGTATTAAATTCCGTCTTTTTTTTTTTTTTTTGTTCACAACCTTTGTACACTACAGTACTTACTAAACATAATTAATTGTTTGTGAACATACCTCTTTGTATTAACAGATTTCTTCATAAGAACAACAATTAAAAAATCAATATGTAAATTTTACATTAACTCAAATGAAATAAATCACACTTTTTAGGACCTACATTTACAGTAAACATGTCAACTTCACATATTGGATACAAAATCAGTAAAATTTTTAAACAGGTATATAATATTCAAATTTATCTAATTATTAATATGAAAATTATTTATTTAAGTTACAAATCCTATAGTAATAATCAAATAGCCTAATTGAAATAACTTGGTCAGCTTCCAGTTTACACCTCACAAAAATGTTAAGATTGCAGTCACTTCTAATTTTTATCTTTATAAATAATTTTGTAAAGCAATTACATTTAAAAGCCACTTTATTCAGTTATTATTTACTTTAGACATACTTTTTTAATAATATTATATTTCTTCTATATACTAGCCTAATATTAGTAAATAATCAAAAATTTCTTGCCTCCTTTTAAAACTGAGGACAATTATATTATTTTATTAATATATTGACTAAGTACAGATATTATTTTTTACTATGGAAATTTAAGTATTTAAATATTTTTTAGTTCAACCTCAAATAAGATTAGGGCACAATAAGAGGACATATTATTATTAAGTGAATTCCTATTTTTGACAGTTTTTCAACTACAACATCAATAATGGTACAGACATTTTTATAGCTAACCAGAATATAAAATAGCAGATGGTTGAATATAATTGTTACAATTAATCGGAATCATAATTGATACATATTTTTGTGAAAAAATTCCACTTTTATAAATGACATTGATAATTTTCTTCTCTGCAACACTGATAACAATGTGAACTCAGTTGTAAATTAGTGATAGTAACAGCTATAAATAGGACAATAGCATTGATAGACCCTTGTCCTTAGTATAATATAAGCAATAACCATGTTTTGGTAAAAATTTAATTAGTTACCATTAGTATATTTGAAATAATTCAAGAAACAATTATTATTTATTTCTATCCGTATTATTCCTTAAATTTGACTTTTATTGTTTTTATTCATGTTATTACAGTGAAATAATTGTATCAACAAATATTTGAAATATCTGCTTGTTTGCCCAAATTCTAAACATTTAATGTTGAAGAAACAAAATAATAATAATAATAATTAAAAAAATAAATAAACAAATATTTTGTTCAAAGGATAAATGTAGGGATCAATACTAGATAAAAAACCTTGAATAACCTCAATATTTGTATAATGTTTACTCATTGCCCAATTTTTATGAAACTTATATTATAGAAGTTTTCAAGGAGGTAAGTTTAAAATTGTTATTGGTTTTTAAGTGGTTGAGGTTTAACTTGAACATTTTGATTTATAAACAGATTTTAATTAAATTTATTGTACATATTTCTTTAAATAAATAAGTAAGTTCAAATTTCAGATCTATTGTTGAATAATTGGTCTACAAAGACATAATTTTTCATAATAAATTCAAAATTGTAAATTCAATAAGTTCGGAAAATATCCAGAAGGAGTTTGCTTAATTATATATATATATATATATATATATATATATATATATATATATATATATATATATATTCAGTGTTCAGAAAATGTCATGACAAACTTTATGGGTCAAAATAAAGAAGAAAAATCCTATAAATATACATCCAAAAATGCTTTGTTTTCCTTCTTAAATGTAGCAGAAACATTAGTGGTTTTCAAAAAAAAAGTTTAGTAGGCACATTAAAAAGTTGTAGGTTTTAAACTTACTGTACATAGAAAAATTTAACTTTCTATCTAAAATTATTTATTACAAGTTCTTTGTTAGTTTAAAACAAAATGTAACATTATTTTAATCTAATTTAAATATTATTTTGCATTTATTATTGTATTAAGATTACTGGAACAAAATTCATTCATTCCACCATCTTGCAATCTTTCCACCTTTTATTGAAATGTAAAGCTGAACTGAGTGAAAAGTTGTTCATAAATATCTAACTTACCATTCATAGAAAACACAAATTTTAAGTTAATAAGAGAGGAAACACTACTTTAATCTGAAATAAATGAAAACAACTAATTTTTAATGTTTTTCTGATATCTATCTGTGAATTAAACTTTGGAGTTATTTTTAAAATAGTATTGGTTGCATATATGTAGGCTATCTAAAAATAAAATTAATGTTGCTAGAATTAAGAAAGCAAGTAGTGCTTCCAAGTAATTTCCTAGGCACTATAATTTATCATTCTGCTGTTTTATCCATGTAGTGGTGTACACCCTTAAGTTTGCTTTATAAAAGTCAAGTTTAACTTTGTCTAAGCATTTAGGCTCATAGTGAAGTTATTCCTTCAAAATAATAATTAATGTTAAATGACGAACTCTTCAATATTTTCAATGCAAAATTAAAATGTATCTAGACTCAAAGGTCACACATTATTTATCTCTCCATAACAAATCATTTAACAACAAACTATCACACATGGTTATCCTGACTATGTGTGATAATTTGGTGTTGTTGTTAAAAAAAAAAACCTCACAACCTTATAAAACAAATGAAGAAAAGATCATAAAATAAAGACCCCTAGTCCTGAAATACTACAATAGCTTCAGGATCGGAAAAGAACAAGATTTGGTCTAAAGAAATTTTATAAGAAAGATGAAAGATGAAAGAGAGGATTCTAACCCAAAACTACATGAAAAAGGGTGTAGATCCAGCCTTGGGATTGTTACTTCACTACAAGTGACTTCCTAAGGATATGGGTGATAAATGTAAAAACCAGTTTCAATTCAATATAATATATTGTACATACATTATTTTTTAGTGGATAATACTTGATTTGATCTTACTATAGATAGTTTTACAATCACCCTTAACTAGAAATAGTTTCATATTGAAATGATATATATTTAAAAATTTGAATGGCTTGACTTAATGTGACCTAGGGGTCATGTTCAATATTTTAAGTAATTAATTCTCTACTATTAGTACAAAAAGTAGCCAATATTGCTTAATATTAAAATAATATTGTTTTTAAAATTTTTGTTTCAGTTCAGTAAAAAAGTCACAACACAAAATAGATTCCTATCATCAAGTAAAACTGTAAAATATTCTTGTAAAGGGCCGGCTGGAAGATGCAGCATACCACCTCTTGTAAGAAAAGAAATAATAAAAAAAGAAAAAGTAATTGAAGAGTTGGCACCACATCTGAGAGCACCACCCTGTATTCTTCGTGGTAAACAAAATCCAAAGTTCCCCCCTCTTTGTAAAATTCATGAAGGATTGATATGTCCTGTTGATCCTGCAAAATACAAATATCCATCATATTCTGAATGTCGTAGGAGAGAGGGTAGGGGCAGATTTGGAAAAGAATGCTGTTATCATCCACCACCACCATGTGATATCAATTTGGTCAGAGATGAGAACACTAACTGAACACAAATAGCTACATAAATATGACACAAAATTAATTAAATGGTCCTAAAATAAAAATAAAAAAAAGGTAAATAAACTTATTGTAACTATCCAGTTTTGTTAATTGTTTGTCTAGGTTAGGGTAGGTTATGTAAATCTTAAGTTTTACGTATATTTTTTATAATTAAATGATAACTATGAGCAAATTTCTAAGCCATAATTTAAATGCTATAATGGCTAACACAATTGGTTCCATCTTTAATTTCTGTGGGGACACAAAATATAAGTGTTGATTTAGCATCTTGATGAAAACTGCATCTTGATTGGTACTAAATTATAATTTGGAAAGACTATAATTACTGTGATGAAAAATTGATGCTGACCATAATTACTTGATTGGAGATCTGTCTAGCAGATCTAGGCCCTTCACAGACAATCTCTTCAATAAAAATTCTAGCTAACACAATACTGGAGCCTATAAAATGTTCACTAACCCTAAGCATTGGAGTTAAATTAGTATCATTTCAACTCACTGTATAATATATATTTATGTATTACCAAACATTTACAATTTAATACTTTTGTTCGTAATTTGGCATTAGGCTCATTGATACATATCATTGCACAAATTTGTTTAACCAGAAAAATCGGATGCTAAATTCCACAACAGAAATAGTTTTAAGTTTAACAAATTTTTATTAGAGGATAATTTTTTACCTGTTTGTTGTAGAAGTCCCAATTAATAGCTCATTTTGTAGAGCTTTAAATCTGTAGTAAATAATATCCAAATAAGATCAAAATCCTGGAAATTGTGACTGAACAACCAAACCTATCTTATAAAATACTCGGCAGAGAATTTTTAATGTTTTAATTAACTATAGAGCTGTCTATTTTCTCACAACCTATAAAATTGCCTATTGTAACCTGTCTCAACAATTGCAGAAACTATTAACTACAAAAAGTAGTGTGCATCAGATAATAACAACAATGGTTTGAAAGTAAAAACTTGTTTTTCCTTAACCCTCAGTCAGTCGCAGTAGATCAAATTGAAACTAGCACAACACACAGTGCTATCATTTTTTAGGGCACAGCCAAGTGATCCTCTCCACTTCAATATATTTCCTTTTCATCTTTTCTAACAGTTCAGTGGAAGAATTAACTGAGGGGAACACATTGTGGGATCTAGGCTCTTTGTATCAATATGATATAATGCAACCTTTTCAGAAACAAATTCAAAATCATCAAACTGATTCAGTGTGATTATTAATGTTTTAAGAGATTTCATTTTTATGTGCAGTATTTTTAATTTATTTTTGTGCATTTTCATTATTGTTTTTTATTTTAAAATGATTTGAATTTTATAAAGAAAAGAAGTAATTTAGTACTGCTTAAATTAAGTTTGTGTACCAATTTTCACTTAAAAAAAATATACAATTTTGATTTGGAATTTTACAAATTTATTATCATCTGTTGACAGTAAACATGTTATAACACAGATTCATTTATTAAAACATTCAAAGATCATAATTATGGAGTCATAGAAATGGTTTAAACATAAAATTTAATGTATAATTTTCTATACACTCTGACCAACAATGTTATTTTTAGAGTGTGACTGGCAGAAGTTTAAAATATCATTGAAACTTACTTTCTGGTTATACCTCATAGTTTGAATATAAAATTGGAGATTTTACTTTGTTATTTCATAAAACCGACCATTTCTCACATTTGGTTTGTCTTTTCGCACCCGTACATTAAGAGGAAAACCAGATAGTTGGTAACATATCTCACATGTTTGACAAACAGTTTATGTTTGACGTTGTTTCTTCATTTCATTTAAAATTGTTTAATTTAGCAGACATTACTTACGTTGTTCTAATTAATCTGTTACATTTATTTCTTGTATTTTGCAGAACACACATTTGATTAACAATGGAATACACCTTTTACAAATATTGAATTACAGATACATTTATATCCATCAAAATTGTAAGTAAACAAATCAGAATACAACTATTATTTCTCCAAATACAAACTGTTTATATTCCTATGAAACTTGTGTTGATTTTATTTTATATTTGTAGTTTAGGATTATAAATTGTGCTTTTAAATTTTATGAAATCCGATTGTAGACACTAAGATGGTGATTTTTTCGAGATTGTTCTAATTACACTTATTTGATTCATTTAACAATTTTAAGGCATTTTTATCATTTAAAATTGTTTTGAAAATAGTGGGTTTCTACTAAAAATAGTGATTAAAATAAATTGGAAAACTTCCTCAATTATTACAAATATCAAATAAATTATGCAATGTTTTTTAAAGTAAACTTATAAAATACTGTTGAAATTATTTCTCAACTTGTAAAAAAACATGAAATCATTTTAAAGTATTAAAAAGGAGTCTTAACCCTTTAACTGCTAAGTTTTTTGAACTTGTGCAGACCCCTGGTGCTAAGTTTTTTTTTTTTTTTTTTTTATTTTTATTATTTTTTTTTTTTAAATTTAGTCACTTTTATATGTTTTTAAAATAATAATATACAAATTTTAGTCATACAATTTATTTATGTAGTTTAATTTTTTATATTAAAAATATCCTAACCTAACCTGAACAAACTTGAATAAACTTAAAAACTCTCACATTATAACTAAACATAGTAAATAATAAAAAAAGACACAAATTAATAATAATAACCGTTTTTGTATTTTTTTTTTTTTTTTTTTTACATGAGAATACAAAGTAGACCGTTTATAAACGGGCGTAGCGCTCAACACTGTCATTGCTGTGCCCGTTTATATACGGGCATAGCAGCTAAAAGGTTAAAAGAGTAAAATAATTAGGCTTTGATATGACATTATCTAACTAAAATGTTAAGTATCATATTTATATTATTTAATAACATTTATAAAAAGGGTCTACAATTAAAAATGTATATCTAAATAATATTTTTTTTGCAATTCATGAATTTTGAATTGTTACACATGTATTTCTAAACACCCATATATCTTGATATATTTTCAAAAATGAGACCACAAGAGCCTCAAAATCAAAACTTGTTGAAATATTGTGTTCCACATATAAAATTTGATACTTACTCTGAAGGATATAAACATCAGTGTTTTGTTATTGAATTTTATCAAAGTTTACTATTGTTAAAATATTTTTGTGTTGATCATTTTGTTAAAATTTTTGTCATCGGTATTTAGCTTTAGTTTTTCTAATATAGTTAATTACCTTAGAGGTTGTCCTCAGTCCGTATTATAGTTATGGCTACAGCGCTATTTCGCCGAACACTGTCGGCTTGCACTAACAAGTGCAAATGGAAACAGCGCTGTAGCCATAACTATAATACGGACTGAGGACAACCTCTAAGGTAATTAACTATATTATATATTAAACAGTCCAAGGAAACACATTATACTTTAGTTTTTCAATTATTGAGTGTTTTGTTATGGCGATGACCTCTGTAATGGTTTTCACCTATTAACCCCTCCTAAAAAACTAAAAGTGTTTATCTGTGTAGAAATATATTTCTGCTAAAGCTGTCAAATCATAGCTTATAGTATGATCAGAATGGAGTTAAAGTGTGAACATCTTAAAACATGATTTCAATGTCTCAATGTCTTCAATAACAAAGAGATGCTAACATTCATTTACAGTTTCATAACATCTAACAATACACTTCCAATCTACTCGTAAACAGGAAAAATTGTTTGTCATCCTATCCTCAATTCTAATGGTAGACTAACTTTAATGTTAATAGAACAGAGAATATTTTATTTGAATTAGGAATAATCTGAAATACTTGTTAATCCTCCATATTATTAAACGTAACGTAATAGATATAATAAATCGATCACGAGAATAAATAAACAATTCTGCAAAATTCATTTAATAATAAAAACCTCACTTTAAAAAGGAAAATAGTGTTTAATTCAACATTTCACAATAAATATTGAAAATGAAAAGTACCAAATTAACATGCAAAATAGGTAATATAAAGTCTAAGTAGTTGCTCTTACTAAAGTAATTGCAGATGACAAGCTACTCGATATACAAAATTAATATCAACTCTAGTATTGTTTATCAGACTAAATGAACGTGTGTAATATAACTTTGCCGTGAAATAGGAATATTATGATGGCTATAATTGGTAAGGGATGTTTGTTTCATTTGAAATAAATATAAAAGAATTCTACTTGACTTTTTCATCAAAGACAGACAGATTAATTCAATTATTACTTATATGAAATACTGTTTACATACAATATTATCACTATCAAAATTATCATATTAAAATATGTTGATAATAACTCATATTATGTTCAATATCCAAGTGTTAAACGATACATGAATTTTTATCGATGTTTAAAATGTAGTCAAAGTTTTGTTTATTCATACTGTTGTGTAATTTTATGTTTGAATTAAAAAGGTTGAAAATTAATGCATTCATAGCTTTTATGTTAAAATTTTAATAGTTAAATAATACTTTCTTTTAAAATAGGATTTAAAAGTGCCCGTTTGAGAAATGAATGCGGCGTTCTCAATTTTTACAGTGAAAAGCTAACCGTGCTCTGATATACCACTTTTTTCCTTTTCAAAGTAAGGTTTTATTGAATGAACTTTGCCAAATTTTATATTCATTCTCATAATCGACTTACTATATTTTCAGCTAAAATATTCATTTTGTAGAATTATAATTATAAATGATTTATTTTAAAATGCAAACTTATAACAGAAATTCTATTCTCAAGTTTCTTTGTTTCCATTCTCAAGTTTTAAAATTAAAAATGATTAGTGATGTTTGTTTAATAGTAGCTGAAAGTAATCAAAAGTTGGTAAAACCTAAATACATTTCAGGTATTATTAAAATAGGAACAACATAATATGTTGGGTAACAATTAATTATGGCCAGTCCTTTGTACAGACTATGGATCTGCTTAGCTAGATAAAAAATGTTTGTGTATAATCATTGTATTAGTGAGAAGTGTGATAAAAACGTCACTACCATTAGACTAGGCCTATTATAAAATAATGCTAATTTATTATAAACGATTTTTAAAGAAAGGCCATATTTCTACAAAATATTCACATAATTTTCACCAATACATCTGTCATAGATAGAATATCTGAATCCTGTCTTCACAGAATGATGCCGCTAGTGAAGACATCCAATGTTGCATACGTCTTTTGAAATTTTTCTCATCGTCATAGTGTAGACTAGCAAGGATGAGCATCAAACTCAGAAACAAGTAATAGATACATGGCACTAGGTCTGGCCTATGTGGGGGGGGATGTCTATTTGTTCCCAGCCAAATATAGAGATGAGCTCTTGGGTTTGAGTAGCTGTATGCACGGTTTGGCCATGCATTATTGTGAAACAAAACAACACAGCAATAAACATACATCGGCTTTTTCTTTAGACAGCATAACACAATTTGTCGAGTTTCAATAACATGCAGCATTTATTATTGTAGCCATGGCAACAAATCAAGCAAAACTCTCTTATAGCGCACATGATCTTCCAGGTAGAAATTGTTAGCTTGAATTTTTCAGAGATTTGGTATGCTTCAAACCACTTCATGGATTTTATTTGGACATAGTGTAGGACAACCTACTGGTTATGATGTGGTTTAAAAATCATAATCTTCATCTTTGAATTGCGCGAGGAAAATAAAAGTAGTGCCAATTTGCTAGATTTTGTGTTCTGTGATAAATATTTTTGGCATCAAGTATGAACATAACTTCCAACAATTTAAAAGATGTGATATAATTTCATATGGATCAGTTCTTCTAATTTGTATGAACTAACACATTACAAAAGTGACACATTTGTTTGATTATTTCATATATGAGCTGCATAAAATGATCACTCCGTTTATTATTATTTTGTGCCCATCGTTAAAAACAGTCTAATCTATTTTCTCACAATCACTCATTTAATTTCCACCATAAACATTACTAATCTGTCGATGAATCTGTGCTCATTTCACATTTCTTCCATTAAAATTGACTGATAAGTCTTTAGTTCACTCAGCGTGTATTTATTACAATTGTCTAAAACATTAATTATTTAAAACAAACCAGTAGCGGCCGGTGGTTAAGGGCAATGGGAGGGCTCTGTTTTATTTTATACACGTAAGGGAGGGCATGTTATCAAAACATACACTACGGTTCAGAAAGCAGGCGTAACATAAGTGTTATTCACTCCATATTAAAAACATGTGGGGGTCTACATACTACATAGCGATTATAAAGCAAAGTTTGTACAGTCTGTAGCTAATAAAATACAAATTAAAATAAAATAAATGAACTATTTTGAGTTTTACTTATTACCATGTCAGGCCTAGGGGGTCCTAAATCTTTTAAGGCAATTCTATGTTCTATGTTTTTAATTCCTTGACTAATGATTAAACTTACATCATGTGTCACAACGTTTACCGTTGAGATATTACCGGCAACGGTATCGGCATCTAATTTATGGTGGCTGCACTGACTGTTGTCTGCGCGCGCAGCTTCGGACTCTGCCCTAGAAGCCCATTACACGCTGTGTAAATGACGTCACGGCACCCTCAGCTCTGTCTGCTGCTTGCCCCATATGACTAAATGCAATGAAACTGGGACGCTCTGGCCACCGTCCGAACTCCAGAATACATTTGTTAAATATTTTATTTTGTAAAACTTCCGCTACAAATGATGGTGAAATCCATAGCGGCAATTCATAATTCATTTGTCTCCAAAGAATTAAATACATATAGGTATTTACATTATTAAAATAATATTATCATTGGGGGGGGGGGGGCGGCGTCCGAGAGTCCTTATGAGTAAGCCGCCACTGAAACAAACTATAAACAACTGCTACTCCCATAATACCTGTAGTCATCGAATATTTGAATGAACTTGGCATGTGTGCATCATGATACAATCAAACACTTTAGTGTCTACATTTGGAAACTGTAGTACTTATTTTCTGAACATGCTGTATAAAGTGCTACTTTATAAGGGTACAAGGGTACTACTTTATAAATACAAAGCCATTTTTGGTTACAGAGTACATAAATATGAAACTAGTGCCAAAAAACACATTGGTTATGATCATTGTATCAGTATAATGTCCAATCGATACAACACAATGCAAAGATAATGCTGGGTGTCAAAAGGGGTGGGGGTAAGAATATGATGGTGCCAAATCATTGCAAGTTTATTTAAATTACAATGTGACACTAGGTTAAAATGATATAGAATTTACCTCTAACTGATGGTTGGTACAAAGTAACAGTTCATACTTAATAATACATCATAAATTGTAATGTGTTATCTTCAGCCTTGGTGATATTACAGTAACCTGTTTACTGCATCTTGATGATAAATTAAAATAAAGCTTAGCAAGACCTTTTTAGAGAATGAATGAGTCATTTTGTCGTTATTGTTGAAGGTAAGTTGAAATAAATGCAAACAAATCAAGTGATCAACTTTATTCTAGATAATTGTCAACACTACTTTCTCTTCGTCGCCTGCTAAATAAACTTCTAAGAAAAATTACAATCATCATATGCAACATTATCTTTTCATTTATTTTTTTAAAAAAATATTACATCGCTAATATTTACAAAGAAATTAAAAGTGAAGACAAACGTTCATAGTGTGTGATAAAGCAGTCAACCAAAGCAGACTATCACATAGTTACCATCTGTTCATTGCAAACAAACTTGTATACATAAATATTTTTTAACAAACTATAAATAATTCATGTAGATAGAACAACGATTAACACATATATATTTTATGCTTAGAAATACTGTATGAATATTTACATAATTTTTGTTAGATAACATTAAAAAAATCTTTAGCACATGAAAACTCACTCTGTTTAGATAGGCCTATATAATTTTTTTTCCCAGCATACTAAAATCCTAAATAACATGTCTATTAAATGATACTATTAAACTTTAGATTCATTTAGACGACAACCTTTATACCCATATAAATAAAATGATGTCACATATGCAGTATTAAATTTAACATAATATAAATGCAGAATAAATTACATTTATCAAATATAATTGGTAAGGTATTACTGGAACGTAGTGGATCTGTACAGACTTTTTTACGAACAATATTTTCGATCTAGTATCACCTGGAATATTTATCAGCTTGCATCTATTAAATAATACATTTAGGGTTGGAATTAATGTATAAGCCAATGAATGTCCAAGAAAATCAAGGACATGCTGTGGAGGCATTCTTTGTTTTGTCACAAATGTATAAAAACTCCTTTTTGTACTTGGTTTAGTGTTTTAAAATTCATACTAGATGCTGAAGATTGGACATTTGTGATTATCTATGATGTTTCCAACCCTCATTCAACCAATGAGGGAAGAGTTAGATGCATTTATTAAAAATCGGTTTTAGAAGGAGTTCAAATAATTTCAGAAAGCATATCCAATTACCATGGTACCATATGAAATAACACAGCTGACAAACTGATTTATTAAAAAAAAAGTTTATTTGATAAAGTAATAATATTTTTGGTTATTTATGTAGTGCCAGTGAGGTACTGCTTGCCTTTGTAACTATCTGCTCCGGACTGTGGTGTAAATAATATTAATTTGGATCGATAAGTTTAACATATAAAACGATTAATTTACAATACTTTTTAAAAATGTAAGCACTTTATGAAATATATGCTTAAACGTACACAGTACGAATTGTACAAATCTTGTCTTTAGTTTCCTTTCAGTTTGTATTATAATGAGATGCCTCCTTCTAGATTGTAGTATATGTGATAAACTTATATGTGATAGATTGTATATTTCATAAACTCCATTCTTGTTTACACCTAGCTTTTTCTTCAATAATTTTGTTTAACCCTTTTCTAAAATAATTGTTGTTTGTACTTTATTGCTGCTTTTATGTTGTATTTTTTACAAAACTGTTTCATTTTATTATACAAATGAACTTCGCCAACACTTTTTTTCCTTCACTTCTTATAGTTCCATTTACTTGAAGCTTAATTTTGTGTACCAATTTTCTTATAATTTCTTTTATAGGACAATTGTTTTTCCACTAGATTGTTTATAGGAATGGCTGAAAATTGTAGTCAACATAATAATTATGTAAGCCCTACCAGAAATACCGAATATAATAATTTTAAAATTAATTACCAATACGAAATTTATTTTTGGTTAGGCAAAGTTGGCTTTACTTGATAATAAGAAATATTTCACAATTTTTATGCTTAAAAAAAAGGAAACATTTTTTCATTTTTCAAACTTCTTTAGTTTTAGAATTCTTCAAATATTTGTGATTACACTTATCTGTCTTCCCTAGCTTCATCACTCCTACTTGACACGTTTCTGTTAAGACTCCATTTTCAGCAGCATTTTTTTATGCTTAAAAAAAGGAAACATTTTTTCATTTTTCAAACTTCTTTATTTTTATTAGGATTCTTCAAATATTTGTGAGTACACTTACTTATCTGTCTTCCCGAGTTTCATCACCCCTACTTGACAAGTTTCTGTTAAGACTCCATTTTCAGCAGCACATATTTTATCTATATTGATCAGTTTTCCAAAATTTTGTCTCAAATAGTGTCATTTGCTCCCTTCTCTACTTGGTCCTACCTTGTTATATCTTATAAATTTTTAACATTGTATATGTATTAATTTGTTCAATTATAATTTACTCATTTTTAAGTTTCATTTATTATATTTCCATACATTTCTAATATCAATAATTAAAAAAACTCAAAATTTCCACCAGAACACATTTCAACGACTAAGCCATCATCTTCACATCCTAAGTTGTCCAATACATTTATTCTTTTGCCCTTCAATCTAATTAACGTCACATGTTCTCCCATTATTAAATATTTTGTTTTTTTTTAGTTTAGTTTTTATTGCTTAACGCTTCTTATTTTATGCCCATTATACTAATAAAGACAAGGAACATAGTGTAATCTATAAAAAACTAAATGCACAGTTCGAATGTGTGCAAGTTTTTAATGGTTCACAAATCTGAAATGCATAATCTAGACATCATGTAATCTAAATTAAGCAACTCCCTACTCCAAAAGAAACAAAATTTTGTCTCAAATAATTTTAAGAGCCATCTTTTCAAAATACAGTTTACGTTAATAAAAAACTACCACAATATAAATCAATATTAAAATTTTTGTTTTATATACTATAATTTTAAGGGGAAAAAAAGACAGATAGAGACTGATGTCATTAAAAAAGAAATCCAACATTTTACATGATAATATTTCTTTCTTTTAGTGAGATAAACATTTTCTTGATTGAAGAAAAAAAAAACTGCAAATATGCGTAAACAGACCACCTTGTATTTTACACCCTTATATAATCATATTATACAAAGTTTATACTCTTAAGTTTTCTTTAACAATCCCACGCATTGTCTGACTAAAACAATACAATCATTTCAAAGAATGTTGGCAATGAACTGATGGCTGCTAAACAGGAAAACAATGGATTACAAAACAATTTACAGTTAAGACAAATTTACATCTTAATATTATATATCCATTAATATTTATAACAATAATAAATCTGGTTTGAAATCAGTCAATAACAGTTAGGTAAAATTATAACAATACCATGCAGACAATTAGATTACAGTAAATTTCTTTTCAATATAACTGAGTATATAATTCTGTAGTTATTATTTTATACAGTGGAATAGTTTCTTATTTAAATTTTTCACTTAATTCAAAGACGGAGTAAATTTTTTTTTTTTTTTTTTTTTACAAATTTAATACTAAAAGAAATATACTTTTACTTATGTAATAAATCACTCGATCCTATAAATTAAAAATATATTAGTTTACAATAATTATAATGTAACAACTGCAAAGTTATTCCTTTAAATTTTCTATTTGATATCCCATAAAATGATTTGTGATTCCTTTAGTCTAGTTTCAATAGGTTTCAAAAAATAATAGTTGTTTCTTTTAACTGTGTCTATTAATTTATGATCAGACCATTAATATTTTCTTCCTTTTGAATTTTATAATGACCAAGTTGAATGAATGTGCATAACAAATATATTTAAGTAACAAAAATTGAAAATCCAGCTTTCCAAAATATAATATATATGTTACACTTTGAGGATCGCAACATATTATCTGGAGTTACAGAAAGACCTTAGTTAATTTGACTTTTCTATGTTTTTACAAAATAATCATAATTTATTATATTTCACAGAAGCATTTATCATTTTGTTTGTAAAATTATAGGCTTTTAAATTGTTGTCATTTTATAGCTTCATTTTTTGAAGATTAAAAAAAGTATAATTTTTTCAAAATTTTGTTACGATTGTGAGAAACCCAATTTTTCTAAATGAACACTAATTTTGAGTTTCTTAGACAGATAATTTGAAAAAATTAATCGGTTTGTATAAATTACCTGAAATTTGTAAAATCTCAGTCTAGGCTCATTTATTACTGATTTTATAATCTTGAAATCCTTGTTCCTCAGTAGGCCATAGGAAATTTGGGTTTTAAATTAGTAGGTTCGTTTATATTAAAATGGATTTCATAAACTCAAAATCACAGAAAGATAATAGGACGTTTATCTAAAACAATCTTCAATGTCAAAATTAGAATCTGTATCAGAAATGCCACAAAAACATTCTAAAGCAACATTTAAACTGCTGACATTTATCAAATCAATTTAAACCATAAATTCTATCGATTTCAAACTAAAAGAATTTTAAACAAAATATTCTAAAGAAAAACAAAGTTAAGAGGAAAAACAATGTTCACAACACAGGGTTCAGCGTGCAAGAGATCAAACAAACAGCTGACTAATGCAAATATACTTCGTAGTGGATCCCATTTCTAAATATTGATATAAACCGGTTGATTTTGTCAGATTTTTCATTTCAGTTGTGTCATATTTTATAAAAACAGTTGTATAGTTAAGTGAAAAATATTGCATTGCTTCAATTAAAACTAATGTTATTGTAATACAAAAGCTTGAAAGGTCTGACTGACGGTATATACTGTTATCAATTGACGATATATCAATTGTCCTAAATGGATTAATGATATATATTGAACAGTCAGAAATGCTTAAAAATGGTCAGTAAGCAATGCAATTCTCATTGACATCAGAGTTGCTGTAAGCTCAAGTTTTTATCAACACACACACATCGTCCAATTTTCAATCAGTGTTCATTTCTAAAAACTTTTTACCAATCTTTTTTCATTCACTAATATTGTTGAGGTAATTAAAATTTCTGCAAAGTATAAGTGTTATTCTTACTTAATTAAAACAAGATCCAAAGCTGACACCATGGAATGTGCACTGATCTTTTAGTTTAAAACAATTAAGTGTAATTTTTTACAATTGATTTAATGACAATTTATATATACCGTACATACATGGGTTAGATTCAATTTTAATTTAATTTTAACTACGTCTTGGTAAAGTTTGTATAAGAAAAGTTAAACTGTTTTGATATGGTACTATTTTAAAAATCATTGCCTTTTTACTTTTGACATGATTTAATTTATAATGCATAAACAATTATGTTATTATTTTTAAATCTAGACTAAACATTGTATCTTATATAGAATAAATTATTAGATATGCTTAAGTTAGGAGTACCAACATAATGCACACACAAGAAATGATCAACTGGGTATGAACATACAAACCTTACCAAGACTCAGATATCAGTGCCGTTGATTATTTATGATATATCGTAATGCTTTTCAAAAATAGAATACAATTCAAAAGGAACAAAGGATAACTTGAAATATAAAATAATGTAACTCCCATAACTTCTATATCTATATCAATCAATTTGGAAAATAGAAAAATCATCTCCATATTTCACTGACATTCTAATAATGACATTTTTTATTGTGTCAAGTTGAAAATATAATTAATGGGAGGGGGGGGGGGTGAAAGAGATAATTATTCAGAAACACAATATATTTGAATATTAGTTCAGTTTGAATATACTGGTGTCCTAAATACTCTCTACTAAATAGCTTAAACTTTTTCATATCTGTAATTTTAAACAAAACAAAACGCACATAACAAAATTAATATCCAATATTTAGTTTAGTTAAAGCAATAAAAATATATCTGAAGAAAAAGCTAGTTTTAGAAATTGAAAACTGTAGTAATTATTAAAGGATTGAAATCAAAGTATTTTCAGTTAAATTAGATATTAAGAGTTTAATTCAAAATAACAAGTCAAATGGTAAAAAAAGAAAATAATAAATTGTCATCAGATATTTAGTGTTAATTACTTGTGTAGAATGTGTTATATTAAACTTATTAGGTGTATATATTTAAAATAAAATAATTGCATTATTTTTTCTATTACTAAAATTAACCAACTTAGAATATGATATGCTATCAATTTTTTTTTTTTTGAGATTTTATAAACGGATTTGGAAGTTGACAAACTTTAAATTATTGTTCTTACAATAAAGATATCAGATTTGGACAATAGTTTGTATACTAGGTAAAAAAATACACAACTACAGATCTGTACTGACCAATGCTACAATTTCATATGTTGGTCCTTGGCTTTTGATTGATTAATTTGTGGAAAATGCATAAATATATACAAAAAATATTTTCCCTCATCTTTTATGCTCAACTATTGTACATATTTATGCTAATGCAAATGGATAAATGACCCAAAGTAGAAAGCTAATTATCAGTTGCCTGATGATGCCGCAAGACGAAACAATTGTAGCTCATTTATATTATTAAAATATTTTGAAACTTTAAGCTTTATTGCGTTATTATATCCTTAGAAAGCTAACATTGCCAACTGAGATTTAACTTCTAATAATTGTGAAATTGTTCTTTTTAATTGCATAGTACCACACCATTGTTCCAACATTTTTCTAAAGTAAAGTTTTAATCAATGCCAGTTAGTTTTTATGCAGTTAGAGAAATAATATACACCCAATTTTATGTTACTTAAATTAAAATGAAAAATTCAAGGCATCAATATGATACACAAAATTGGCACTTATGTACAAAATTAAGAAATTTTAATGAATTACGACATTAAAATATAAGTATCTAAACTATAATCGCACTAATTTATCCACTTATTTTTTGTACATATTTCCCAATACCCATTAATCACATTTTCTATTCTTTTCTCAGAAAACTATTGAAACTAGACTACTGGGTAATATATTTTATTTTAATAATTATACATCATAAAATTAGACAGTAAACCCACAAATTCAACAATTATATTTTTTTACTTTCCTTTTTTAAGTTTGTGATGTTTTTACAAACAAATTGAAATGCATTTAGCATTTAGTTCTTTATCAATTATTAAATAATCACATACGTCCAGACGTATTTCACTTTGAAAATGAAATACTTTATTCCCTCTTAATCACAACACAAAGTTATAGAACACCGATAATAATTATATCAAAGGTGACTTAAAACATGTCGCAGTAAAGGATCCTCCAAGAGTCAATTCGTTTAAAAAATAACAGTTCATTACCATGTCATCGGTTAAGCAAGTTAAATAATCTTAACCTGGAAACTAAATAAAAACAAAACAAAAAACACTGCATTAGTATATTACACACATCGCTTTTATGACCAATAAGAATATTTGTTTGGACGTTATCGCCATACTGATTAGGTAAGGTACCACAAGCAAACACGCACTTAGTTCATTATTCCAATTTTTCTTATCGGTTACAATAGTTCTGTTTCTAGCAAATATTTTGTTCACTACCTGAATATCACAACAATATGGAAATTGTTTAAACACTTCTTTCGAGTCCAAACATTTTAATTTCAATCGAGACACGACATAGTAAAAAAAAAATTTTGGACGACACTATTACAAAAAATAATTAGCATACTATTATTTACAAAATAAACCATATAGGCTAGTTATTGTTCTGCTAAAAGTAAATTCCTTTTAAACAAAATACTATTTTAATGCTACGAAATGTAATTTTATATTTAAACAGTTTTCCTTTATTAAAATTTGTTTAATTATTGTTTACATATAATTTGAACAGTTAAAGAAGGAAATTATACTGTAAATTTAAAACTGTACAAGGTTGAGTTCTCCACTTGGTCGTGCCTCATGTTTGTCTGTGATCTGTCAAATACATTTCGCTGTTGCTGCACTCGATTTGTCGATTACAGAATACAACAAGATGTTGAGCAGCAACTACTCCCACCACCCTTACTCTTTTGGCGTTGGTCTGGAACAGAAATATTTTGTTATTAGTTATATTCTGCTAAAAATTATTCAAGACAAAAATATCACAAGTTAGTTGTTTATTCTCTGAATACAAGCTAATACAAGAGAGCTATGGCTATGTAACAAATTGGTATTGTATTGTGGAGTCATGTCTTACTGAAGTTGTTGTAGAAAGACTAGTGAGTGGACACTAAAGATATGTTCTACGCAAATGCTCTTCAGTGCACCCCTTTCTGATCCCATAAACTTACAGTGACCACAGATTTTAGACAAAGCTAATTGCAAGCTCTATAGAAAGGGTCCAGTAACAGTTAGTTATATTCTCTAACAGGTTGTTCTAAAGCATTAGATTTTACACGGAGACAAAATAAAGTGTTGAAAGTCGTAATGATGGGTTATTAGATTATCAGGGCAAGATATTCTCCTATATATAATTTTTGGAAGGAGTGGTGACAAGTTAGAAAGAAAAGTGTAAACTTTTAAAAATGTTGACTGAGGAACAACAGCTATAACTGAGAACAGTTGATGGACCAAGGAAATAAAACTTAAGAGTTCCTACCGGACTCCTACCAGATTAATTGTGTCCTGACTTGGCAGTAGTATTAGAAAGTTTAAGTGTGAACTTTTGTGGAAAATACAGTGGCATGAAAGACTAATATCCCTAAACAGCATGAGATCAATTGTCTGATGGTATCACTATAAAGGGGTATTCATGTCACTTTTATGGGGTTGAGATTGGTGCAAGAAGTCTTTCTGAGAAGTATTTTTATAAGTTATTAAATTTAAGAAACTTGGATTGAGGAGGATAAGAATAAATAGTTACATGAAATATATCTCCAAAGGGTTCTTGAAACATCTAAAACCGCTTAATAGATTAAGAGAATTGAGTTTTGGTCTGTAAAATATATTTAAACCCTCCAATACCAAGTCTGAAGTATTGGACTCAATTAAAACATGTTATCTTCGTGACTCTTTGTAACAGATTTCCCCATAGAGCATGTTGAACTATTATATTATTTTTCTTTAAAGATTATTTTAAATGTCAATATTTTTTTTCAAAAAATAACAGTCACCAGCTTTGAATTATTAAAGAATGTCATATAGTTTGAAAAAACTACATGTCAAATTAGTAAATGAACATTTTTTATTCATATTATAATATTATATATATATATATATATATATATTTTTGAAATTAAATCTCCCAAATTTGTTGTTTGTGTTTAGAGGCAAAAAAAAAACTATCCCACTTTAAGAAAAGCAGAGTATTAAATGCTTCTAACATAAAATCAACATATTATCACATCAAAAACTAAATAATCACAAACAAATTCTAACTTAACCAACTGGTACTGGAAATCCGACCCCCTACATCGAAATCAAATTAACATTATTTTAACTAACCAAATAAAGAGTTGATTATTTTAACTATTCATACTATCATGCTATTCCAGAAAGTGTCAAAGAGTAGATATTCACCAAAATGATGATTACTAATTTCAGACCGTATATTAGTATCATGATGTATCTATTTACAGAACAATAGAGTAATCACATGTGTTCATTTCATTTCATTTTATTTAGCCCAACTGACAATACACATTGCATAATTCAAGCCATTAAATTACATTACACAAGAGATTATAAATAATTCACAGATTAAAAAAAAATGCAACTATAAAAACAATATAACATGTATAGGTACAAAATAATTTAACATTAATTTATAAAGTGTATCAAATCCTTTTCTACTTTTAAATATCAATAATAAAATATTTAAAACAATCTAAACATTATAAAACATTAATAATTAAAAACAATTTCATAATACATTAAGAAACAAATACAATAAATTTTTTTTACATAAATGACAAGGATACTCAGCAGGAAATCACACCCATTTACAAAACAGAGTTAATGCAGAAACTCCTCAACAGAGTAAAAAGATCCAGACAACAATAGTTGTCTAAGGCTGTTTAAGACGTTTAAATTTTGCAAACTTTTTATACTTAGGAGGAGCTTATTCATCAATTTAGCACCTGCTTGTGAAGAAAGTTTACTGTACACATTTAACCTGTGCTGTATAGCACGATAATTACAAGCTTACCTAGTGCTGTAGACATGTATGTCCATATTATGGACAGGGTCGGATTTCGCATTTTGGCGTCCCTAGGCCCAATAATTTTTTCCGCCCCCTAGTTTGGTTAAAGTTACTTCCCCAAAAACCGTTCCACGACATCCCTACAGCCAGTTCTCCCGTGTTTGAGATCAATGTTGTAACGAAGTTGATGCGTAATGTTGAAAAATAGTTTAACTTTACCAACAATTATTAGTTCCAATGAACTTCAAAATCAGAATGATTTTTTTGTAATCAATTCGAAATATATGTTAATTTATGGCTATTTATTTTTATTTCTAGATATTTTTTCTCTCGGCCGTGCACCCCCTTGGAGCTTGCGCCCATAGGCCCGGGCCTATTGGGAAATCAGGCCCTGATTATGGATATTATTACACTAAAATTTAAAATATAGCAACACTTCAAGTATTTATGGAAGTGTAAGTAGCCGAAGCCTCCCAAAAGCACTTTACATGTTTGTCCTGCTATTAGCCAAATTGCCTTCTTTTGCAGGACAAATGGTCTGCATATTCTGAACTAATGTTTCTCCACAGGAGAATTCCATAGTTCAGATGTTGATAAATAAACCCATAAGCAGTTAAAACAATAGACAAACCATAGTACAATTTTAAATTTCTTAGCACAAAAATCCCTGAAGTAATTTTAGCACTAATACCGATAATTTGATCATTCCAGGTTAACTTATTATCTATAATAAGACCCAAGAACTTGACTGAATTTACTTCTTCAAGCAAATTTTCCCCCAACTTAACACTTGGTGTCTGATTATGGCTTTTTTTAAATATTTTTAAAATACATGTACGAGTACTTTGTCTTGGCTGGATTTACTGTCAAATCTCTTCAAAGTATTAACCTGTTGCATTGACTTGTAAAAAAGCCTTATGCTCCAAATTTTCCAATGAATTTCCTTTCATACTCAAAGTTGTGTTATTATCTGTAAATTGAATTGATGATGACAAATCATTGATGTAAATTAAAAATAACACCGGACTAGGAACTGATCCCTGATGGACACAATATCTTGGTAGGGTCTGATTAGACACCCTTCTGGAATATTAACACGCTGTGTTCTATTATTAATAAATGAGTCTAACCACATTAGTGGTATTCTTCTGATACCAATCCTTTCATATTTGTTAAGTAATAAGTTGAAATCGACACAATCAAAAGCTTTGGAATCGTCGAGAAAAATACTCAATACTTTTTTTCCTTTCAAGACCCTCCACTAAAAAGTCCATCCTTGAAACATACACACACAAAGGCGAAAGAAACATAGACGATTTCCCACTTTTCCCACAGCCTGACACAGAGTTGTAAACACTTTGCTGGGTAATACTTTGACTGAAAAAATCATTTATCAAAATTTTAAGTTATTTTTCACTAAATTTTAAGTTATTTTTCACACAATTTTAAAACTGGTTAGAGATGTACATGTATTTGGAGGTTAGGCAACATGGTAGGCTGTCACAATATAGATAGTATTGATTGTAATGGATTCCAAACCATACCCATTCCTTATAAGTATGGATGAAGTCAACCAAAAGGAATTCATGGTTTCGGAAAAATAATGACCAATCAGTAGTTAACTAATGTCAGTTACTCGATGTATGAACGGTCACTGACAACGTATGTCGCCAGTTAATTTATTTTTTATCTTAAATGTTAATAATTTGTGTTGTTTAAGTGTTTGTGTAGTGTATTTTACGAGTACATTTGATAATGACTAATAAATAGTCGAAACGTGTCATGTGTGAAAATATAAAAAAGACATCAAAACAAGGATTGTTCGACAGCTTCACCATAAGGTAACTGACATTAGTTAACTAATTATTAACAATCCAGTAAGGCTACAAGCGTAAATGGACCAATCAGTAATCGGTTATTTTATTATAATTTTAATTAATCTTTATCTAGGACTACATATTACTCAGCCTGCTCTGCTAATACAGTGCCTGATAAGTGTTTCATTGCTTTACTCTGGCAGCATTGTGGTTCATTAGTCAATTCCATTCATACATATCAATCATCTTCATCTATATTTACAAAAGATGAAAGAAAGGGTGAATTATAAATTCATTCTAAAAAATGGTCATTTTTGTACATAGACTATCTCTATATATGACATTTTGACAAAAATTAGTGATAAACCTATAATACCCTCCCAAAAAAAAACATCAAATTGAAAAGCAATAAAAACATTTCATTTTACCATTGCCACTTTGATAAATTTATGTTTAAACCATCTAAAAAACCATCAAATCGGAAAAAATTAAAAAATTTTAAATTTACCAGCCTAACTTTGAATTCCCACCTCTCTCTCTCCCCTAAAAAAAACAATCAAATTAGAAAACAATTACAAATATTAAAATTACAAGCAACAAGATTTAAATTTACAAATGATACAATTTTTCAAATGGTCGTTGTTACATTTAAACTTTGTTGGTCATATAACAACAGGTGATTTAGACTACAAGTTCTCCTTTAAACCGTTGGTAATTTATAATTTTATACAAAAACTACACATCACAAATTACAAAAACTATAGAATAGGGTCATAAAAAAAGATGGATCTGATTTCATATTGCTTTCACGTGTGTTTAAAAATACTCAACAAATCTTTTTAATTTTTTTATAAAATATCCAGAAAGAGTAAAAATATTATTTGGTGTACATCATCTCTAAATCGGTGGTCGAGCATGGTATCCAGAGTAGTAATAACGCCGTTTGTCAGCTAGCATCAAGATTGCGATGCAACAAAAAGTGCAGTGTACGTTGAGATATCTAGAGTTTAAATATGTTACAACGGTTTAAAACATTTACACATGGAACATAACATGCTGTTGCGAAATGTAACACAAGTAGGCTTAAACAATTTAGAAAAACTGGTAGTGTAAGTAAATTAAAATCTCCAGAATGATCACGAACATCTGAAGAGACTGTTGAATGCTTATGTAAATCATGTATACACAACCCAAAAAAGTCATTTTCACAACAAAGATGGTATTCAAGATTTTGAATATTTAATATTGACTATTTTTAAAATATGCATATACAAAAACTTTACTTAGAGAAAGATGTGATTTAAACAATCTACAAGAAATAATAACCACAGCTGTTGCAACCACCACACCAGAGATGATGTGGATAAAACAGATTACTGACTTGATGTTTGTAGGACAACAAACGTGGCTCATATTCAAGTTTATCAAGGTAAGGTTAGGTTAAGTTAGGGCGTAGATTAGATTATTGGGGTATGAGGATTCAAGATCCTTGTACGTCAACTTAAGCTTATTGCACACCCCAAGGACCAAACGAGCAAGGCAAGACAAAGCCTGTATCTTTAATGATGCTTACGAGTTTTCATCTGAATCATCACCTTGTTGTGAAGCCATGAATATGCTGTTCTCCCCTAGCCTTGAGCCTTTCATATTCTAGGATGAGATGTTTAGTAGTCTCTTGAGACTGTTTACATAGCCTACAAGCGGGATCACTATTTCAGAGGATCAGACGTCCTCTACTCAACTTCACTAACCAGCTGGTAAGCTGAACGTTGGTGCCTCTGACAAGCTGACAAACTCTGAGAGTTTGCCCAGAGTAATCCTTGCCAACATATACAATGCCTAACTTTGCACCATCTCTTAATGGCATTGTAGACAGTAGATTTTGTTATGCTACAGGCGGGTTTGGCCAATTTGTCTGCATGCCCACTACCACGGATATCCATGGTATCGTCGCATGACCAGATACCCAGCTTGGGTTTATGGAGTTGTGGCAAGCTAATGTGCCTGATAGCACTCTCAAACCAATTAAAAGGAAAGAGTTAAGAGCCTTAAGGGCAGTTTGATTATCGGATAGAATCATTATGAGTTTGTTGGTATGACGTTTAGCTATTCCTAAGTTAGCACAAACCATAATTACGGAGAATTCGAGTTGGAAAATTGTGGTGTACTTTTCTAGACTTATGCTGAGAGCGGTTCTAGAAGAAGTTAGGTTGTAACTGGGAGTAACTAGAAGGATTTAAAATATTAGTAGTTAACAGATATTTTTACCACGTCCTTATTGCTATGGGATCCTTTCAGTTACTCCCAGTTGCGCCTTCTAGTAACTACAACACCCATAACAATGCGGTTAAAATTTTAACCACCGATATTTAAAAATGTTCATGACAACCCGTAAACAAAAAGTGGCAATTAACTTTATTATGTGTTGTGTAAGTATTTAGTGTTTATCTGATCATAATGTAAACTACACAAAAAAAAAAAAAAAAAAAAAAAAAAAAAAAATACTGAAATCAGAAAAATCTAAAATATAATAATGTGGTTGGTACACATATGAAATTCAAATTTAAAAATCATATGATAATAATATTATATAAATTGATCATTGTGAGTAATTTTTACCTGTTCTATACATAGTAGAAAATAAATCCCACAACCACTAAATAATTATTTATTGATAGAATAGATACCATCCATGAATGTAACCTACATTCATACTACATGGGTCAGTTACCGTACCTTGTAAGTTTTGAAAAATACCTTCCCCTATTTTGAGGAGAGAAAGAGAAAGAGGGGGGGGGAACTCGAACATATTAAATGGCAATGCCCACTTTGTAACATAATATTTTATTTTAAAGGTCTCATGAAGACATAGAACAGGGATGGAAATAAAATATCTCTAAAATGATCCTACCCAAAATGGTGGGGGCTCAAAACTTGAATAAGTCTCTCATTAAAACTGCTATGAAATCACTATTAATTAAAAATGGCTTGTCTGCCATTAAATTAAAAATAGTAGAGTTCTTAATTAGTAGGTGTAGGAACAAAGTATAATTAATATCTTACCTGTGTCTACTTTTTACACTAATCTGGTAAACATTACATGGCGAGAATGATTCCCACAATTAACTGAAATTAGGTACAATTTTAATTTAGAGTAACACACAATGCGTTCAGTTCATCACGTTGTACAATCATATAATTTTAAAACTTAAATCCCGCTTATGGTTCATGGATTAATTAAAATTGATAGAAAGGAGGTTCCAAATGTCTCAGAAAATGCTGAATCAATTTTCTAAGGAGTGTGATAATTTTACGAAAATATGAATGAAGAAACATTCACTCATTTTGGATACAAGAATAAGTATGGACTGTATCAACTTAAAACAGTCAGGGGTTTGTGTTTCGGGTAGCCTATCATCATTTGGAGTAATTGTCTCTATCTTTTTGTTGGAAATGTTACACATTTATGACATTACAGAACCGCTGCATTATTCATACATTGTCTGCGATTTCCTTGATGCAACCTTCAGAACTGAGTAATTAAGAAAAAAAAAGTTGTTAAGTGGGTCCCCTAAGTCACCTGATTTAACTGTTATGACTGTAACATGATACAAAATTATTTTTGGATGAAAAACTGTTAAATAAACTTCTGTGTACAGTTATGAATAAAAGTCTTCGGAAGAGTTGGAAGTGTATAATTGAAGATGTATTTGTTGAAATTGATAAGGATTAAGGACTTATTCTAAAAGTGGTGAGGAGCATTCCAGAAACGCTTTAACAATAGGAACATATAAACAGTAAAGAAATTATTTTTCATATATGTAGTTTTATTATTGTACATATTCTACATGGGCTTACCTTGTAACCAAATTTTTAATTGTTTCAGTAAAGGTTAATTTTTTAAATCGTAGAGTTGATGTTGAGAAAAAAAGAACTTTTATAGTGTCAGAGGATTTTTTTTTTTACTGAAAACTCCTGAATTAGCTTTTATGCAAATTTTATTAAAATCTTAAATTACTTATTTTATTGTTTACACTGATGACCAACGGTACTTGATAGAATTCCATTTTAACAAATAAAACACAATTTTTCTTTTGAATGTTTTGGAAATTTTAGAAATTAAGAGACTTTTGTGTAATGATGATAATCTAGTTTTAAATGACCAAACGGAATTTTTGTCATTTTCTCCTTTACTTCAACCTCTATTCAAGGTTGGTTAATACATGTGTGAATGACCTGTGGGGTTTCCCCAGGGTCTTTGTGCTTTGTTTGTTAACGGGAATTTCCTGCCCTTCTCAACCTTTTATAATAGTTATGGTGTGCTTTGTATTTAGTCTTGTAAGAGCCTCGTCAATGCCGTAACTGGCGAAACCATGGTCGGCTAGACCATAATAAATTATAGAATTTTACTAAAGAAAAATTGTGTTTTATTTATTACTTATTTCAATTTTCACAATTAGTGTTACTTCCTTCTACATAAAATAACAAGAAAATAAAGATCCATCATACTGTAAAATATGGCGGTTATTTGTTTGGCTGAAGTATTAAGTACTCATATGCAAATTCCAGTGTTCTTGTCAGATGATAAAAAATGATGACACATGATTATACACGTTTGTCATAGTCTTTTTAAATCCATATTACTTTAAAAACAGAAAGACATTGTGAAAATTCTTTTACTAATTGAATGATAGATACTGGTAATGAAATTCATTTCCAGTGTCCAAGTAAAGACATTTTTAGAAAGTAAAAAGTTCAATTTTATTTTATCTTATTTTTTGAGAGGGCTACTCCTACAAGCTCATATGATCTCCTGCACATCAATGAAGTTGAAAATGTTTATCTTAAAATAATGTAAATCATCTAATAAGATCAGACATGTACTTTTCTTAGTATGGGTAAATAAAATGATATAGACGTTCATTCATAAAAAAATACAAATGTAACAATTAATTTTAATATATTGCAAAAATGACTATGCAGCCATTGTAATGTCATCCTCAAGGATAAGCCATTAAACAAAAGAATTTGATTTAGATGTGTATTAGACATTTCATGTATTTCTGTGATTAAAAATATTATAAGTGATTCATCTTCAATTTATTATTATTATTATGAAAAGATATACAATATTATATAAAACAATATATTTTGTAAGAGTATTAATTATCCCACTATAGGCTATATAAATATGTTGTGGTGATTTCTAATTCACTCCATCCAAACCCAGAGCTATAATACACCTTTTTTTTTAACGCCATTATTGTTCAGCAAGAATCTATATTTAATAAAAATAATAATATGTACTTCATCTCAAACGCCAATCATCTGTCGGTAACCATTTCTTACTTGGGTAACCTAATTTAGTTACTTTTATAAAGCAATATTTAATAACAAAAACAATAAAAAACCTTAAACCTTACAATTACCATCCACCTACCTTTCACCCCCTTACAAGGTAGTGATTCCACCCCCTTGTATCCAAACCCAGTTAACCTCTATAAACACACCTGAAATTGTACCAGGTTCTTTTCTACCAGCCTTATCTACTCCACCTCCTCCAGCTTATTATGCCCTGTCTATCAACAAGAGAAAAGTCTTCTGAGGCTAAGAGCTCTATAACATCCATTCTTGCTACTAGCCAGACCACATCAGCTGACAAACATTATCAAAGTAATATCTTCACAAGAGACAATCATAATACCTGTGATATGTTTGATTACAACAACAGACATGTAAGAAATGCAGAGGGTAGTTTATTTATTGTTATTACAAAAAAGTTTGTCCAGTGTTCAAGAGTTTTTTAGTCTACAAGCATCTGTGGGAATGATGACATGCCTACCTACAGACATATGTCATACACCATTTTCTACAAGGTGTTATGTACTGTATAATGGTCAAACGAAACCTTTTTTACAATTTATTTTATCCTCCGAGAAATCAAAACATGACTAGAACTGGACGTAACTATCGGTAAAGCAGTTGAGGAAAATGGGTGTAGAAACCTGCCAGAAGAACTGATAAGGAACCTTCCTTGAGTACCAAAATTCCCTCCTATTTTCATAAATAATAATCCTGCCTTTGACAATAATAATCCTACCTTTAACAATAATATTCCCCCCTTTCACCATAATAATCCTGCTTTCAACAACAATATTTCTACTCTAGAACAATAATAATCCTCTCTGTTAAAATAATAATCTTGTCTTTAACAAATAATAATCCTGCCTTTAACAATAATAATCTTACCTTTAACAATAAAAATCCCTCATTTCACTACAATAATCCTGCTTTCAACAACAATATTCCTACTTTTAACTATAATAATCCTTTCCGTTAAAATAACAGTCTTGTCTTTAACAATAATATTCCTACCTTTAACAATAATAACTCCCCCCCTCCTTCATCATAACAATCCTGGTTTTAAAAACAATATTCCTATTTTTAACAATAATAATCCCTCGCTCTTAAAATAACAATCTTGCTTTTAACAAATAATAATCCTGTCTTTACCAACATTAATCCTGTTTTTAACAATAACATCATCCCTCTTCTCCAATGGATGAGTGGCAATGCCGCTGGGAGAATGATAACGAAGGGTGCTGGACTGCTAGATTGATTAGCTATATAAGAGAGTGGATAGATTGCGGTCATGGAGAGGTGAATTTTTATATTACTCAATTTTTAACAGGTCATGGATACTTCCGAATATACCTACATAAGCTGTCTCCACAGACTGCCGGGTATGCAGAGACAAAAGAAATGATGTTGGACACACATTTTTTGAATATGAACGTTTCTGAGTGCAACGGGAAGAGCTTAGCCAGGTCATTGGAATGCTATATCAAAGTATATAGACAGTCCCGCGTTGTAAAAGGGAAGAAGGCTGGTTAGAACCTTATACCTGTTGGAGCAATAAGGAGGCTATAGAATAGGCACCACCCTGATGTAATGCGAAAGCGGTCCCGGGGCGGAGTGCTGCCTGGATGAGAGGAATCTTATAGTCGTTAGTCCTACGGGGATTCCGACACTATGTCTCTCAGGGACTAGTGCGTAAAAGCATTTCGCCAAACCTCTATTAAAAAAAAATCATCACCTTCTCAAATACTCCCCTTTTCCTGAGTCATTTAACAGACCTTTTTTTTCTACACCAATATTGTTCAGCAAGAATCTACATTTAATAAAAAAATATGTACTGTTCATAAATTGTACTATTAAATTAAAAAGCAGATTAAATTAAATTATGACAAACAGAATTACCACATCAATTGATTTGTAAAATTAAAATTTCTGGACAGGTTAAATGCTTGTATAATAAGGATATTTTTAAAGAAAGTTATCGGAGTCAATGAAGCAGTAAAACAAGTAAAATTTCTAAACCGATGAGCAGTAAATTAATTTTATTTGTATTTTGTTCTAAATAGTGCACAGATTGAAGTTTAGGAATAGACATTTTCAGTTTTAACTCTTAAGGGGTTGAAACCACCCCTTAATATAGGAAAATTAATAACATGTAAAATATTAAAAATTGTTTGCAGATTCTACCTACATTTATGTTTTCAAAGTCACTTATTACAAATCACTAAATTTATGATAAGCAAAATGGCGGTCCCAAAATGGCCACTGCAAAGTAGAATAATGTGTATAAGTTTCTTAATATGGGTAGTAAATTATGGTTTATTATTTTACATGTTACATAAATTGAAAAATAATATTTAAAGATTTCGTTACCACCAAGGAGTTGAAACCACCCACTTTATAAGAATATTAATAACTATAAAATAATAGGAACTGATCACTGATTCCATGTATATTTATTTTTACAAATTTGCCAAGTACGAATATGTCAGGGCAGTTGTAGCTTTCAAAAAAAAAGAATCTAGATTTTGGAATTCATCCCCTAATCTTTGGCTGTACCAAGCTGCTGTTATGATGACAAGGTCTTTTCAAAAAAAAAATTTTTTTTGTTAGTAAATCAATTTTATGAAATTAAAATGTCATCTTTATAGTGTTTTTTAATCTTCTGTGTGTGGTGGTTTCTGCAAAAACAGGTTCCGTAAGTAACATTTTTTAAATTCTTTCAATGTAAATTGA
The DNA here is from genome assembly GCA_963513935.1 of Aphrophora alni. Classification (NCBI taxonomy): domain Eukaryota; kingdom Metazoa; phylum Arthropoda; class Insecta; order Hemiptera; family Aphrophoridae; genus Aphrophora; species Aphrophora alni. The sequence goes on from OY740774.1 coordinate 80,808,868, forward strand.
CATTTCTACTTTTCTTGAATGTGTTTATATTTTTGTTGCATGGCTTCGTCACCATTTAAAATGCTTACATCAGTAGTTTTTCTTTTAACTTTGCATTTATTGCATTTCATAAAGAAATATAACAATTTGTGTGGTACCAAGCACTAAGAGCTACAATATCTGTAATACCTCCAATTCTCTTGTAAAGTTATCCCTGTAAATCATCATTCTGCTGTTTTAGTAAATCTAAAACTGTTTGTCTGAAATTATTTGATGTCACTAGATAAATGACTCAACAGTATTTTGTATCTTTAGTTTTGTCCTATATCTCAGTTTTCTTTGCAAAAAATACTGACATAATGTACTCCGATCGAAACCGTTAGTAGTTTCCATACCATCATTAGATTTTCTCAGTTTTCTTTTAGATGGATTATATCTGCTTTCGGAACTATTTCTATTTCCAAATACTAGAATTTTATTTGCGCGAATATATAACTGTTTGCATTTTACATGACCGTAAACAAATTTTTTATCATTTACGTACTGCAATAACTCATAATTTCGCTTGGTAGAAGTAGATCTTAAGATAGTTATCCTCTTGTTACTTTTACAATTTCTCTCACAAAAGTGAAAACGGACTACGAAACTGATGCTCTAGACATACTCATTCAAGAGCAGCACATACTGCTTATTCCTTTCCCTCTCCATAAGAATTCAAAATTTGTTTTATTCATGTGGAATGGATGAGACAATCAGGTATACTCGAAATCTTATGGTGTTTGTAGTTTCAGGTACATGTTATGTACAGGTATATTACTACCTGTACATTCGTTAATGCTTAGATGAGCAACTTTTATAAATTAAACCAGGTTAAAAAAAATACTTAATTCAGTCTGATTTAAACAATCTTTAAAAATAAAGTTTTTATTGTCAATATTATAAAATTTCAATATTAATAAATTATACATCAAATTTGTTTATTTAAATTTTTTAAATATTTTTTATTCTCTTATAGTTTATTGTACCTTAATTTTTAATTTGTGGCATTACCGTGAATGAGCAACTGATGAAAAATAAAATTCTTTCGGTCATAACTCAGGCACACTACAAGGCCTTATTGAAGAAAAAAAAGTACTTTAAAATACCTTATAAGCACCATTATTGCCTGGGTCTACTTTTTTTTTATGCAAGGCTAAAACATTCTTCTCTGTAGTTAGTACCTGTATATTTAAGTGCCATCTTTCAATTGTGACCGTCTCCACTTCTTTTGACCAGCTGGAAGCTCCGGCTGGCTGGAGACCGCGTACACTTTAGCCGAATCTTGTCAGGATGGGCTAAGGAGTCGGGTTAGGACGCTAATGAACGCACGCAACGCAAGTGAAATTTAATGTTATATTTTATTTTAGTGCCGAATTAAAAGATTACAAAATTATAATTTATTAAAAAGATATAACGGCAAGATAAAGCCTTAATAGTGGCCGAAAAGCATACCGTTTAATTTAACTAGCACGTGGCCGAAAATGGACTGACCTGACCTCATCCTGTAGCGGTCTTCCGTCTCGCGGCTCTCGGAACAGACTCTCGGTCGGCTCGCTAGTTCAAGCCTTCCACTCCTCGTCTCTCCCCCCTTCTACGTCATATTGCACTGCTCATCAAAATCGCAAGTGCCAATTCATATTTTATTATTTAGAATTCCTTTACATCCTAATTTATAATGATTATGATTTTGGTTTGGTGGGCTCCTTGGCTGGGCCACACAATTGTAATATCTTCGTAACTAACGGGTGTTTCGAAAATGATGCAACCTTATTTTTGAGGACCTGAATTTATTACTTTAAAAAAATGTATATAACATTATATAATTATACAATATTCAAATTACCTTTAACCTTTATAATAAATGTTTAAAATGACTTCCTCCGTTTGTAATGCAGGTTCGGACACGTTTCATAACATTTGCAGCCACTTTTCTTAGTGTTTGATCAGTAGTGTTTTAAATCTCACTTTCAATGTTATGCTTCAATTCTTCAAGTGTATGAGGATTGTTTTGAAAAACCTTACTTTTTAAATAACCCTAAAGGAAAAGTCTGCAGGAGTAAGATTTGGAGATCATGGAGGCCAAAATCCTTTTGATATCACCCGATGGCCAAAAAAATCCCGTAACATATCCAGCGTTTCATTAGAAGTACGAGACGTTGTGTTATCCTGCTGGAACCAGCAATATTGTTCGTATAAATCTAACAAGGCTATATATATTGTTCAATTAAGTTGCGATAAACCACACCATCTACAGATTTGTCAAAAAATAAAGGCCCTATAACACAATACCGGGAGATCGCACAACACCAATTTTACGAGTGTATAATGGTCATTCGTGAAACAAGTGTTGATTTCAGTGCTCCATATTCTGCAGTTTTGGTTGTTAATCTAACCATCCAACCTCTTTGACCTACTACCAAGGTGTTCTTTGTCACTAGTTATGTATTACATTATCTACCAAGATGTTCTCCATTAATCTTGAAAATAAATATATTTGACTAGAATTTTTCCGAGATCGTCCTTAGGTTATTATGAAACCTATGAGACCTTATTGGTATCAGCACTTTTAAAAACTTCAGGTCTTATAAGGTCCTTAAAGGTTGAGTCTCCGTAAAAAACATACCTACTATGTTCCCTTTTGTTGATGAAGTTTCTATTTTTAAATGGAACTTTCACTTTCCACTGAATTGAAAATATGTTTTTAAACTTCCATTTTTTTTCTGGTTTACAAGAAATCTTTAAGTGTAACAACGTTTGAGACACCCAGTACAAAATGTCAGTCTTGAGTACATTTGGCATTAACCTTAGTTCACCCTCAGGGGTGAAGTGACAGTGTAGAGTGATTACCAAGCCAGTCTGTAAAGTTTATGATACAAATGAAAATCAAAATGTAGTAGATGAACATATGTAGCCTACACATGGAAAATTATAGGTTGAAGTGTATGTCTACATTACCTGTTAGACTAATTAACATTAGAACTGGCAGCTGTAAATGCAACAGTTTGTCCGGTTAGTATGGTGGTGATGTTACAAAAGTGACAGTTACAATATATGTATTTCTCACTCTACAAAAACCATTTGATTATCTCGATCTAGGTACTACTGGAAAGCTGAAATTCTAGTCTATGATATCATATTTTAAATTTTATAATGTTGGCAATTCTTCAGCTTATAATATTGTTCAAAAAAGCTGTTCCAACTGTTGCTTAGTTTTAGGAATTACATTATAGGCTCGACTCGGCCTAGGGTATCTCTAAAGTTGTTTTCAATTGTTCATTTTTCAAATAAATAAGTTAACTATAACTTAGTTGTTTTGTATTAATGTTTTGTTTGTATAATACTTTTTTATCATTATTTTAATATTTCATTTTTGTTGTAAATATGTACTTTTTTGACGTAAACTTAAATTTGTTATTTCTATATTAAATCAAAATTCCTAAGAGTCTTTTCTATAAATTAAGTATAAAAAATAGCATCCTTGTCTTACTTTATATTTGTTTATGGTATTCATGACATTTAACTTAGAGAAAAGCCACTTTTCCGACTATAGTCTGTGTATTTACTTTTTATTATAACCTCAACAATTTTGAAAATTTTCACAAGATTCATATTTTTGAAAAAGATAATAATATTCTTCTTCTTTTATATATATTAGAATTTTGAAAATATGAATAGAATTAGTTGCTACATAAGTAAAGAGTTAACAATTAATTGTTTTTTAAGACAGCAAAGCAGAATTTAAAAAAATAAATATACACCAATAAAGTGTAGAGATCTGTGATCAAAATGATGTGCAAAACTTTATGGTTTGGGTGAATTCAAATATTTGTATGAATTTTAGAAAATACTCTTGCAAACTGCCTAAAAATTACCGTTATTACAGAAAAAAGTTTCTGCCAGTGCTAGTGTTAAGACGGTGGAGTAGTACGACATATTGAAACACCCAACACTAAAAATAATATCAAACTTTTTCTAAGCGATTTTGCACTATTCAACCTTTTCAAACTGATACCCCAGGTTCGTTTTCACATTTTGTTTGCTAACTTCCAAACTAGCATAAACTATATATTTATTACGATTCACTATTTCTTAAAGCAACACCCAGGAAAGTTAGAGTTAAAAAAAAAAATCTATGGTATATGGAAAATATGCTACGCTTATGTAAGGCTCAGGATACAAATAAACAAGCTAATCCTATCTAATAAACAAGATCAATGGAGAGCTTTCTAAATATTATAACAGGACAAAAAAAAAGGAATTTACTTTTTATCCTTACGGCAGATGAATACAATGCACATTTCTTTCATTAATCTACAGCTAGCATTACACTATGCTGGTACGGTGGTTATAAAGTTATGGCTGGTGATAAAATTGTGTGTGAACGTTAACTTAGATTGAGTTACATTAAGGCTGTGTTTTGTTGTTAAAAAATGTAAAGAAGAATAACTTTTCATTTTGTTTTCTTCTTCTTAAACTAATTTTTGTTTTAGTTTACCAGTAAATAGCTCTAAATTAGAAATTATAATGTTTATATTTTATATGAATAAGTTAGAAGTTAAGAAAATCCTAAATGTCAATTTCGAAAAATTACTCTTAATGGTTCCTTAGAAAACAGTGCTGATGGACATAGAGACAAGCATTTTGTACAAAATCATTCTTTTGAACCAATAAAACTCACTTAGTTACATGCCAAAATTGTAGTTAACACCCATTGTCAAATTTGGAATGATGCTCTTGCGTAACACCTAACTACACATTGAAATATGATACTCAAATTAACACCAAATTGATTAAATGAACAGACTGCTCCAAGATCTGTTCACTCACAGAAAAAATACAAACTCCGGAAAAAGACAATTTGGATCTCCATCTTTCAGGCCCACAATGGGTGATTTTAAAATAAGGGACTTTTAATTCAGGTACATGCTAAGTAGCGCTATTTCAGATATCAAGATGCTCATGCCACAAAAGAAAATGCAAACATTTTCTACAACAAACATTTTATTTCTAACAAAACAATATTTCAATAACCAAGATATCATCTTTAGTTGTTACATTTGTTATATGTACAAATTTTTTTTTTGTACAAGTAAAAACTGAAGACGATAACTTAAAAATATTTTCTTGAGAATGTTTTCTTATTACAAATAAAGCGTATATTGTGAAAAAATGTGTATTTTCTTTTAGTGATGAAAGTAAATGTTATGAATATAAATTGAGAAAACTGATGGAATTTGTCCATATTGTACTTAGACAAATATAAAACACATATGGAGTACCACCAACGTTATAAATGGTTTTAAATCATAGTTTCCATTTTTAATTTGGGAGTTAAGAAACAAATCTCTCCTCAGCTTTATTTTTCTCTGAAATAAAGAAACTAACTCAACTTCTCGATAGATGTCCTTGTAACCTTATTCTAGCCTAATTCTTTTCACTCCTTCAATCAAAAAAGTTATTGTTTAAAATGGTTACCTACATTCATACACTAGACTAACTGCACTAATAAGAAGAATACTTAGACCCTGACCTTGACAATTATCTTAAAAACCTTAGTCAAGATGATGTAATTATTGTTCTATACAGTTTCACCTCTTCTTCTTTTCCTTCTCTACAAATATAATAAAAAAGTATTACATAACAAGAAATTTTCCAAAGGTATCGATTTGTTGTACCATAAGCCTTCTTCCACATTTTCCTTATTAGCAAATTAATAACATATTTTGTCAGTGAGCTAGAACACTAATTGTAACTAGAAATTGTTTAGAAATCGGAGTAGTAGTTCTTGTGTTATAACCATTTTATGCTGCTGAAAAATACAAAATCCATATTTTTCAAAATATTTCATGCATTTTCTTAAAAATGGCAGTATCAAAGTTAGTATATGGTTTAAATGCTAATCGAGACTGTTTTTTTTTTTTTTTTTTTTTTTTTTTTTTTTTTTTTTTTTTTTAAATTGATGAAGTAGTTAAGATTAAACAATTTTTTGCTAGGGATTATCAGGAAATCCATATTCTCATAGATATTTCTGACATTTCAGTGGTAACATGTTTTATCAAAATCAAAGTCAGTATGTAACTGAAAAAAAAAATCTATTTAGAGGTTTCAAAATTATAAGTTGGAAGTTGGAACACATCTGCGAGAGATTATAAAATTTTGTATATATTTCCTTGTTAATTAAAAGTGAAAAACCTCTCGATCATTTCCTCATAAAAAACAATAAAGAAAATGACATAAAATTAAGACTCCTACTCCTTTATTAGCGTAATAGTGTCAGGATCAGAAGAGAACAAGAGTTGATCGAGAGACACCTGATAGGTAAGATGAAAGATAAGATTCTAACCAAAGACTACACGAAAAAGGGTGTACATTCAGATATGTACCTCGAGAGTGCCATGCCTGTATTCACTGTAAATGAGCCCATGAGAGCGAGATAGTATTTGAATAGCATGATTTACACAGTGATTCCCATTAAATCTATGATTTCATGAAAAAGAGAAAAGTAGGAACTTCTGCTGTCAATTGGTGTGACAGACAGGAGTGTTTGTTTATAGGGGGCTTATCTATTTTCTACATTGGTTCAGAAAGGTAGATAATGTGTTTGAAGATATTCCTTTATATGTACGAAATATAATTAGCCTGACTTCCAAATGGACAAACCCGTAGTCACAGCTGGTATTAAACTATTTAAAAAATATAATAATAACATTAAAAAATTGTTCAAAAATTAATAAACAAGTGTATATATGTATTTACAGTGTTAATAAAAAAATAGTATAATATAGTAAAATTTGTATAAATATAACATAATATAGATTTAAAATAATATCCATAAATGATGCCCGCTATCAGTAATACCTTGAGAGTTGGGTTCTGGTAAGTTCTCTCGAGGAACCAGATGCATAACTGTTGTGCGTCCAAAAGGCAACCCTAATGCACCCAAAGTCACATTACTATGAAGGAAACGACCTTGATATATGAGTCGTAAAATCTCTGCTTTTGCTACGGCTTCTTCTGCCCAATCTAAAAAATACATTCAAATATGGTGACAAAAGTGATTACAACAAACATAAAGTGTATTCGATGAAAAAGTTGTTAACATTTATTACTATTTCTATTTTTAATATGTATGTGGGTCGTAAATAAATATAGAAAAAAATTTTGCAAAGAGTTTCTCAAAGGCTTGAAAATAATTGAATAAAAACTTCATAAACAAAACAGTGGATTTTTAATAAAAAATTTTTTTTTTTACTTTAAAAAAACTTATATGTTCTAAAAAGAAAATCTTTATTTTCCATCAAGGAAAACTGCAAACAATGTCCAATAATGATTCATTTCATCAAAAACTAAGTATATAAGAAAGTGTTATTGAAAGACTACAATATATACACCTACTAAAGCAGTGATAACTATAAAATAAAAGTATTAATTTTATCATTTTGTTTTGATAAGAGTATAAATGTGAATTCTAACATACAATATTATTATGGTAAATACATTTCACTATCTTTCTATTATTAAATCTAATTAATCGGTGTGGTTTCGAGTGCTTATCTCATCTTCAGGTCATATTGCAAAATGCATTAAAATCAACACGGTAACATTACTCGAATAAAGCTATTAAAGTTAATACACAAACCATAAAGTCAAAGAAGCATA